>JABSTQ010010355.1:0-322849 GCA_013358835.2 Ixodes persulcatus
CCACCAGGAAGCCGGAAATAATACCCTGGCGGTGGTCGCGAGAAACAAACCTGATAACTGCATTAGAGTAACTCTCGATGACTGAAAATATGGTACACGTGATGTTTCAATCACGCTCATCCAAAATGATGGTGGAAGAGTGTGACTAGCAAAACGATCGACATAATCCGTACGCCAAGCGCCTAGGGCCGCGAATCTGCCTTTCGAGCGGTCACACTCTGTCCGAGCAAAACAGAGTTGAGCGGCGCATTCGTTTCTTACATCTTTCTGCATAATCATGATCAAAACAACACGTGCACCCTATTTTCAACCACAAAGAGCTACTACACTTCACTCTTACGCGCTTATTAAAACCATATACCTTTGATCAGAACTGTTTCTCGCTACCACAGCTAGGGGATTCTTTTCGGCTTCTGGTTGGTCAAGAGAGCATGCCAAGCCCTCTTTCTGAGTCTGCCGCACGCCCTGGCACTGCCCGCGCCTCCCATTGACCAAACTCTCTACATATACGGCTCTGCTCTACTATGGTGTACTCTAGAGCACTATATAGCTCCTTCGGAGCAGAGTAGCGCAATCTAGAACGCCGCCTCTCGGCGACTAGCGGCGAACGCCCGGAGGTTCCAACTCCGGTCAGAAATGCATGGGGAACGTGAGAAAATCGTTGTTTCTTCAATGTTGTGGAGATGTACGGAACGACAATAGTTTTTGACATAATAAAGGAACATTTTAGAATCATTTGCGCTGAGTTTTGTGCCAAGTAAGGACGTAATTTGTTTTTAAAAATTGCACGAGCGGCATCATGCAGCAGACGACGCGGCAACGTCACGGCGTCCACGTGACCCGCTCCGGCCAACCCAAAGAGCCCATCTCCGCTGCGTGCAAAAATCGTCTGCTTCAAACGCCATTGCCTTGGAAATTGCCTTCTCAAAATTTGCACACGCATCCGATATTATTAAAACTTTGATAAAGTGTTTAGTGCATTACCAACTTCACGACAGACTAGTTTTGAAAAGTGTGAACTCGCCGTTTATTTTTAAATTAGCCGTGTTGCGTCGATCTCCATGTATTCTCCCATAGGGCGGCCCGCCTCCTGGAACCCTGAGTACCACGTGACTCGCGCCGAGCTGCTCTGTCGGCCATGTTGTCGGCGAAACACGCAGATCAAAGGATTGCGCTACTCTGCTCCGTAGGAGCTATATAGTGCTCTAGTGTACTCTACCCTCAGAGAGAGAAAGAAACCAACGTTGCCAGCTGAAGGACGACAGTCGCAATGGTAATCGCGAAGACTGAAAACTCTCAGCAAAATAAACAGTGATAATTTAACGTTTTAAACTAAACTCTGAGCTATTCTAACGCTTATAAAAAGGAAATATACTCATTACGCTGCATTAACTTCCCTTCTGTCGAAATCTCGGAAATCTGGTGGTTGCGCGGTTTCGTATTCCTGGGGCGCGGCCACCCGCGGAGCCGATTATCTGGCTTAGTTTAGTGTTGATGGGAGGCCGTACATCTGCGCGCTATGGAAAAAGAAAGCTTCGAAAGGAACGCGAATACCTTTCTACCGGTAAGTTCGTGGATTGTTGAAGTTCGTGAAATCGAATGCTGTCGACGAAACTTCACAGAACAAATGGTATGGGACTCCCTTTCCGGAGGTGCGATCGGGGACAGCCAATACCGGACAGCGGTGCTTCGGTTGCCATGGTAATCATGTGTGGGACCCCGAGGGCACCGAGGGTCTGCCTGCATGCTCCGCCGCTTGCGGCAGCCAGAATGCATGGGAAAATGGCTGACCTTTTCTTCTAGAGTTAGTATATGATCTCTATGGCTGCGTAGCAGTGCAATCGCTGGTTGTTCGTGAAAAAAAAAAATCAAAAAAGAAAAAAAAAGCTAGAGTTTTCGTGTGGCAGTTTGGCGGCAAAAAAAAAAGCGTATTTCTTTTTTAGGTGTTTGCATTTTGTTTTCTAAATTCCAACGACACTTTTCTCTCTCCCCCTCATTCTTTAATTCACCCCCCCCCCCCTCCCTTTCTCTCTTCCGCGCCACACCGCCGCCGATCACGCCGATACGTTGACCCCCGCGCCGTCAACGCGCCGCCGCCGGAGGTACAAACACCGGCGCGCCGCCGCCGGCGATTTCTAACGGCGCACACGACGTTCTCCCCCGATCGAGGAGGGTAGCGCGAGTAATTACTCCGAGTAAGTTTTGAAACGCCACGGTACGAAACCTTTATTCCAGAGTCGTATCGAGTAAATTTTGGAACTAATGTAGCAATGCAGGCGAGTTGGTTATGCATGTTGAAAGTAGTGAAAGCGCACAAAGCGTCCTGTTTGCCTATCCGTCTTCGTATTTGTCTTTATTGTGCGCTTTCACTACTTTCAAAATTTTGGAACACAGCTTACCCGTCGTTTAGCCGTTTAAGCCGTTTAGCCACTTCAAAGTCAGTTCGTAGCCAGCGCCTGAGCCAGTTCGACCAGCACCTTGAGCACCTTCTGCTAATTTTTGTGGGGGGTCGGGTTATTTAAGTGCTTTCATTCCCGTCGCTCGAGATGCCCACCGAAAGTCAGCGGGCAGTGTTGCGCGACGGTTTTTCCGGCGGACCGCACGGAGTCGGTACGCTGAGAAATTTTTTTCGCTTCGTTTCAGTTTCTCAAAATACCCCGGATTTTTACAGGCGACCCGAACGACACGCGACTTCGTAATGTGGAGAAGGAAATACTCATTCCGCAGAAGATGCGAGACAAGGCCAGGGACGAGAAATGCAGCGATTTAGTTGCCGGTAAGTTCACCTCGTCTTTCTGGCTTTGCTCGTCAGAATGCTCGACTGCTGGCATGTGTAACGGACGGCCCACACATTTGAGCTTGACGTCGATCGAGAGTTGCAACCGCTCGTGGATACTTACGACTAGAGAAGTCACCAGCACGCCGACGAGGTAGCCCTGGAACAGATTTCCCATGATCATCATTCTTTCACGATGCCGGCGGCCGGCTAGCAGGCGCATATGCGTATTGGTTATCACCTTTCTGCCTAGCCTCGCACTCTGCCGCGTACAAGTCAACTCATTGTGCAAAATAAATTACTTTCTCACGAAGAGACCGTGCCTCATGGATGGTGGGCAGATTTGATCTCGCACATAAGGATGGCACGTCCAGCTCCTCCCAAAAAGCCCTCTTTCCCCATTAGCGGATCGGAAAGAGTGGAAAGAGTGGACGTCTAGGTAAGACTGCTCCAGCTTAACCTGCAACAGGGCAGTACGCGGATGACAGATGGCGCCAGTCTGTTTTTAAGAGGGGGCGCAACTCAAACCATGGAAAGCGCTTTCAATTTAACCCTTCGACGGTCGAGTTTTCCTTTCCAAAAGATGTTTCCCAGTGGCCTGAGTCTGACCTCGTTTCCAGAGTAATAGCATAAGCGAAGGGTAAGTGCAATTGTTTTTTTACTTAATTATCTAGAGAGAGCACATACGTCCTTGCAGGCAGGTTTAGAAGCGTGAAATGGAAATTGAAGGCAAAGGGTTGTCACCTTTCTTTGGGTTTTATTGTAATTCGTCCGCTTCTGCGATGTTCCGGTGGTTTTAGATTTCAAGTTGAAGGTTCTCTAGGGAGCTTCTGCGTCGGATGGTAAGCTCTAGAGATGCCGCAAACTTTCTGCGAAACTGAGGTTCAGAGATCGAACCAAGGGGTTCGAAAGATGCGCAAAGTTTCGGAACGTCAAACCTGTTACAAAAAAAATTCTACGAGTTTCGAACTTCCAAACTTTCTGCCGAGAAATTCAATTGTTTTCGATTTTCCGATCCCCGATCTGCAGGCTTCATATTCAACCGAGGTTCTTCGCTGGAAGTGTCCTTCATAGCATTAGTTGTGTTTCAACGCAAATCCTCCGATTTCCTCGAGTGGAGGAAAGGCGCGCGCGTAGCACGACGCTGATGCGCTACAGTGAACGCTGAATTGGCACTTCATTATCTTGGGAGCAACTTCATTATCATTAGTAACCGGCTGCATTTTAGAACGGCCAATATCTCCATTCATCGAAAAAGTTCCAAGCAGCCGCAATGGCTATGTTCGAAATCTTACCCGAGTAACCTGTCTCCTACGTCAGCGGGTAATATCACGTGACATTGCGAGTAAACGATCCACGACTCGATTTTGGAACGGCCGGGATAATCACCTGGATGCTACGCGGATTGGCTTAGTCTCGAGCTTCGGCAAAAATAAAAAACAGCAGCGACGACAGAATATAGCGGACGACCCTTTTGATCATGGAGAAAGCACTCGAAGAGGCTATAGTATTAATGACGACGCGGTGTTTTCTGAGGTGGCTCCTTTTTCTCACCTTCCTTTTGGGCTGTATATTGAGATCAAAATTACTTACTCCTGTCAGTTAGACATCAAAAATTTGTTTTTATTAATCAGCACGATCGCTGTAAATCTAGTCCAGGTGCCTTAAACGTACATGTTCCACACATCGTAATTTGCACCAATTACGTTTTGCAGGAATTGCTTCTACACGGTGTAGCGGTACAGCACACGGTGCTTTCTCAAGAGTGATATGTAACTTACGTTCGCTTTGATGCGAATATGATTACAATGAAATCTTCGAAGCCTTCGCTGCTTTACGAGCGTTATTTTTTTATTACACACACTCTGGGGGAAACAAGAATACTACCTCATCATTTACTGCGTTCGAACATTTTCAGCCTCGAACTTGAGAATACGGCATTCGCGCCGAGGACGAGGATGCGGAGAAGCTCCCGTTTATGCTCGCACTCTGATAATAACAACAGGTATACCTTCCCTCTGATAATAACAACAGGTATACCTTCCCTCTGATAATAACAACAGGTATACCTTCCCTCTGATAATAACAACAGGTATACCTTCCCTCTGATAATAACAACAGGTATACCTTCCCGGCAAAGGCGCACGGTCTGGATGCGGTGCAGTCAATTCCTGCGTTGAAAACAGCAAATCGCAATAACCACACATAAATGGCTGTATCTCATTCTTCGTCATTTCGAACGTCCGCCACCAAAGCCAATGGAGCGAGCGAGCTTTTTACGGCTGTCTGCGCAGGAAGCAGACGACGGACAGATCACGTGACGTATTTACTCTATTTGATCCGACTTCACCCCCGATCGAGGAGGGTAGCGTGAGTAGTTACTCCGGAGTAAACAACCCGGTTCTGGAACGCGAATTCTGACGACGCCGAGTAAGTGCTAGTAAGTTTTGAAATGCCACGGTACAAAACCTTTACTCCGAAGTCGGATCGAGTAAATTTTGGTACACAGCCAATATGGTTAGCGCGATAACAACCGGTCTTGACCTGATCAGCTGTATTAGGTCGGGTGGTCCCCTAATTTAGTCTGGTTGTATTCTCCTCAACCTTAATGACCTGTGTCGGGTGCTATGCCTATGTTCAGTGTTTTTTCCCTCCCACGGGTCATCCCACCGAACATAAATGCCCAGAGCGGCTAAACATTTTCGGGAAGCCTGGGTGCCGTTATGTGCATGCGTTGTCCTGTGTATTTAGTTTTCTTATACCAGCATTGCATTTAGGCAATATTTGATCGGATTGCTACTAGTTTGCAAATAAGTAGGAAGTATGTTCACCTGACCGCCTCGGGGCTTTTTGATGGACCGCTCAACCAGTTCGAGGCTTGTTTCGTATAAGTTATGACAAATGATGTGTTATAAGGGTAGTATCGTCAGTACCACACAGTGTTGGACAAATAACGGGGTTACCGTCAGTACCACACAGTCCATTACAAGTAACGGGGTTACCGGTAGTGCATTACCTTTTCTGGTAACATTTTAATATACTCTTTTTTTACAACGGTAACGGGTAGCATACTTGGGTTACTTATTTCGAGTAACGTGTAACATTGTTACTTCGCTTGTTACATATTCTTCCCAAGTCTTAAAAAAGTTACACTTCAATTTTTTCGTGTTTCTAAGCACCAGGTCAAATAAAGTTTAGTTTTTTTGTGTTTTTTTTTTTTTGCGTCTCTTTTTTTAGTATTTGGCTGAACCGTAGAAAAGATATGGTGCTTATGCATACCTGTAACAACAAAAGAGTAAAGCATGTAAATTCATAACTTTAAAAGTAACGTGCCTTACTTTGTAGTGGTAATGGTAACACATTTTTTTACTTGCAAGTAACTTATTTCGTTATTTTTTTTTCGGTAATGCCTACAATACTGATACCACAGCACTGAGAAGGAAGGAGTATATTCACGGCATAAGAGAAATGGGCAACAATTTCAATAAAATTTGTAGCACATTTCAGAATTTTTTGTAGATGAATTCGTGAGAACTTAGATTAAAGCCGCGGAATTTGATCTTCGTGAAATTCAAAGACTTCAAACGTAAAATCGAAACTTCCGAAATTTTCGAACTTGTATCTAAAATATTTTGAAATGTTCGAATTTTTTTCTCCCATTTGCTACCACGTGCGTCACGCGCTGCCAGGCCGTCCATACTGCATGTTTTCTTCCTAAAACGGGGCCATACTAGGCGTTACTGTTTTGCTCGTATAATAAGCTTTTACAGTAAAACTCGGTGCAGAAAACAAAAAAACATGTTTATTTACACGCTTAAGTGGTTCGTTTAAGCCTATAAACCACTAGGCCCTCGCAGATTCTTCCTCGTATAAAAGATCTCGAAGCACTCCATTCTCGGTCACTTAGGCGTCGCACAACCAGTGCGCTCTTGTCGTGATTCGGACTCCTGTCTTCCGTCGCTGACAAAAGGCTCCGAAAACTCACTGCCCTCACCAGTGGTCCCTACATCATCGCTGTCGAAGAGGATATATTTCATTGTCAGAAAGGCCACACCGTGCACTGGACGCTGCCATCTTCTCCAAGCAGGCAGCGATAGAGCGGGAAAGACTACACCCAAAAGAACAAGCTCAAACAAACACCATGAATAGAACGACCCTCGCCATCTGTTGGCAATGTATCTAACTACACTACCCCGAGTCTACATAGCGTGCCATCAATGAATGGCTCTTTAAAACAGAAATGCATGGAGCCTGGCGAATCGCCGGCTTTGGCAATATGGCCCCTGACGGCATGCCCGGCGATTCGCCGGTTTCGGTAGCGAACGGGTTAAATTTAAGTCCTAAATAAATTTGAAATGTGTACATTTTTCTAACAATCTGTCAAAAAAATTTGATATCTTCAAACTTGAACTTTCGAAAAACCTCGACAATTTCGAATTATACGAATTTGAACCTCAGCGGGGTCCTAAAGTTCTGAAGTTTTCAAATTCAAACCTTAGCGAGCTTCGGAATTTTCTAACCTCTCGAACTCAAACTTTGTGAGGTTTCCAGCATCCCTATACTGGGGTCAACTTTCTGTGGCAATGCAGCGAAGGCTACAGAACCAAACCACGCCGTTTCACTGCGCAGCTGGATATAGTTCATCCAAAATAGTTTGCTGGGTGTAACCTAAGTAAATAAAAAAATATATTTTTTCTATTTTTTTTTTTACCTTCGTGTTGACAATGCTAGTAAAATATTAGTCAGAATATGTCAAACAAAGAGCATTTCGTTTTAGCTTTTCAGGTTTTTTGGGGTTGCGTTCGCTACTGGCGCCGCGGGTTTTCTGGGTTTTCTGCAGGAAAAAACATGGTGTCCTCGTCGACTGTGTTTTCCTTTTCTTGCGGAAGCTCGCCAATTTATTCGCCTCGTAAGGTTTTTGCGAAGTTTGAGAACCAAAAGTTGTCAAGACGAACGAAGCAAATGATCTGCAACGTGTACGCCCAAGTGAGACAGACGCAACCAAGACTCTGTTGTTTTCGTTTGGTTAGCCAGCTTATCGGAGTAAGCGAGCGTCGCACGGTTGAAGTCGGAGGCACTGAGCGGTCCTCTGAAGTCCCCAAAGCGTAAAAGGCCTCGTCTGGGGACTGGAAGACCAGCCAAAGTTACTGGAGAGACAGGAGTGCAGCGGTACGATACTTTCACCTTTTGTGCTCTTCGACGGAAAGTACATCGGTACTTCATTCGCAACGAGGCGCCAACTGCGGATAAGATTCTCAGCGATGTAACCAGCAATCCCGAGATGGGCCTGCCGAAGCTACACGATGCGCGGGCCTCTGAATGACATTGGCTTTGCTTTTCGGAAGCGAAATTGGAACTCTGCGCTTCTTGAAAGGGAGGACATCGGCGCGTTTATGTTTGTCTTTTCGACTACAGAGGGTAGATTGCATACGTAAACGTTTTTGCCGAGCTTAAATAACTATTTTCCGACGGATTTCTACGGGCTGCTAAATGGCGAGGAGTGATACGCGTAGTAAATTACTCACTTTCAAATTTCGAAATGCCGAATAATTCCCCGCTGCCAGCCTTAGCTTTTGTAAAAATAATCCATTCGATCCCTGCCCAAGGTCACGGGATATGAACACCCGAAAGGTAAACGCACGCTGTACCGCGAGAGAATTTACAGAAACTTTCCAACTATTTCTTTTTGAACTTTTGTGGTCAGCGGTAATTGTGGGGATATGTAGATAGCGTAACTTTGTCAGCCATCCAGGGCTTGACACGTCTCTATGCTGTAGACGAGCAACTCGACGAGCGCAGTCGACGCCGGTACGATGTTCATCGAAAAGATTGAAACGGACGGGTGGGGATTGAGCACAGGATACATGGGTTCTGCAGCGCAAGCTTGCGCTATGCGTCTTCCGAGCTGTGGAGCGCTAGGACACTGGGCCGGCGGTAACTTAACGCGTTTTAAATAGAATTTGACTTTGCGCCGTAGTGATGTGCGTGCTCCTATTTTGGTATACCGCGCCCGCGTTACTCTACACATGTCCATGACGCTGCCCAGTTTTCAGCAACAGAAGAGGTTACATATCAGTGCCCTCAAAACTACGGCGGTGACGAAATCCACAACAGCTCTTAAATTGACGCCGCACATTTGCGTTGTTCGCAAGACGAGCAGAATTCGATGATATTCTCCACGGTATAATTTCCTTATAAGTCGGTCCGAGTTCTTCAGTCAAAGCGTTGGTGTGTGCTTAGAAACTGGTGAGGCGTAGGGAAGGACACGCCAAAATGCCTGCGTGCTCGGTAATCGAGGTTCAGCGCCCTCAACCGCAAAACTCGTACGAAGAGATGAACTGTAGCAAATGCGCGTCTGTCACGCCCGTACCGAAACTAAAACCAATTTATCGGGAACTACGTAGCGGAGGAACACAGAGCTGTTAGCTTCGCCCCCTAGCTTTCTCTTCATTGCCACAGAAAGTTGACCCCGAGTATAGTGAGCTCTCGTCCTCGGAACTCAATTCTGAGAAGCATTACAAGTCTGAATCAGAAGAGCTGCTGGCGCTCTAATCGCCAGAGCAGCCGACATGCAAATGAGGGCGCAAAGACAGGAGCAGAACTCGGCAAATCCTGGGCATTGACGATGACGGTTTCGAGAGAAAGAACGAGAAAGAGAGTGAGCGGAGAAAGAAAGCGGACGAAAGGTTAGGCGTGCTCGTTCTGCCACAACAAGGTAAAATTGCTCGAGCGCTTGTCAACTTTATTTAGTTTTATACAATGCGTGATTCCGGATGTTTTTCTGCAAAGTAAAATAGAAGAGAGCAAGGTACAGACCTTACTGGTGATGTTTTGCTGCAGCTTTTTTGCATATCATAGCATCGATAGCGATATGGGCCCTTCGGGACCGTCAGCTGGGGTTTTCCCATGTCCGCGTGTATGTCCTGCCGTTTCAGGGCGGCCCCGACGCATGGCGCCTTTTTCTCTAGATTATTATATTAACTCTACGCATGTGAAGGGACCGTCTTGCACATATCACGTGGGCGGAGCGTCTAAATTGAGACCTATATATAGCCCCAGGAAATGCGAAACATAGTGTGAGCATAACATCTATAGTTTGCCAAAGACACAACGAATAGCAACGCCTCCCACTGTGCATGCTGTTTTGGAACTGGGATGGCACTTTCAAATGATCAATCTTCGCAGTACATGTACGGCAACGACCGCCAAAGGGTTAACGGTGGACACGCCCTGTGCAGATTGGTTGCGAGTGCACGTGCTTTGCATTGTCGCATGGTGAGGAAGAGAAGCGGGTGAAGACGCTTTTGTCACCTCTTCGCAGCTTGCATCAGCAAATGCAGCCCATAAACCACGTAGCAGCAGTTGGCACACTAGCGTTCTCTCGTTGTCAGCAGTCTCAAACGGTTGCAATGCAGTTGTTCATACTCAAACACCAATGTGTGAACCAGCCTTAACTGAACGTTCTTATTTCTCCTTTAACTGCAGAGTTTGGTGTGTGCTGCAAGAAGCAAGGACTGCTGCTGCCTTTTTTGTGTCGTAAGGAGAACAATGCCCTCAAGGCATGCCTTAAGAAGTGGTGAGTCGATTTGATCGAATCCAAATTTGATAAATAACTGCAAAAAAGATTGCATCTTTATGTATCTTTTTTTTTGCAGTATGGTATCCTGTACCGGATTATTTTGAAGAAAACCATTTATTATCTTTCTCTTTCTGCACATTTCGTGTATTTGCCTTCGGATCTATCGTGCGAGCGCAAAGATATTTTTGGCACACCCCGCAACCCGGTGTTTCACTCTGCCAAACAGCGAACAAAAAAGCGTCTCTCTGCAGATTGGCTAAACAGCTGGCGTATTTTCGAGTACCGTACTCCCATGTCGGTCTCGAGCGGTTATGTGAACTTCAAACGCTTAAATTTTTCTTTGTAATAAAAATATATTTAATTACTGACTCAAGATTCGACAACATAAATAAAGGACCGACAAATTTAAAGATATGAATCGTAAGTATAAATGCAGTGACAAATTGTCCGAGATTTTCTCTGCAAATCTTTACCCGTGTTCTTATCCTCGATAGGCACGTCTATAAGTGATTCGTGACAGCCTTAAACAAAGTTTTAATATTGAAGCTGATTTAAGTAACTATGTGTTCCTGAGACATATATAACTCCTCAGTCTGTTTTTGCCTCTTTTATGTGATGAGCAGCAATTCTATGTGCCTGTGGGCTGGACAAAAACAAAGTGCACAGGGGTGCGTTGCGAAACTATGACCATTACGCGACCCTCAGAAAGTGACCAATTTGAGTATAGAGCATCAAATACTACCTTGTTCTATTTAACAAAAACATAGATGAGCAAGGGTGATGCTTACTTGCAAAATTGAATTGACCGGCATCGTGTCAAGAAGAAACCTCAAAAGCCATGCTACGCCAGTTTTTCTTGAATAAGAAAATGTTCACTTGCGTACGTGCTATTTTAGGCCAGATTTGATCTGAGTACAAAGGTTCGTATAGATTAAAGGAAACAATTTAGATAAGTCCTTTCTTCATGATTCTTCGCCTGCATCACGGTGCTGAGTGTAACCAACGTCGATTAGGAAATCAAGCCTTGTGATTTCCACTAAGTGTTCCTATAAAAAGTACACTGAAAGGGCATGCCCTAAAACTTTCGGGACACTTTGAAAATATTATTGGGTTTAGCTCAATTGCGTCATCATATATATATTGTGAAACATATTTCGTAAACAATATTTCACTATATTTATGGCGACGACATGCCCATTCCATGATTTCATACACTAATTAATTTCTTGTTTCAAGAGCACAACCACAATTTAACTTTTATTACTGCGACGCAAAGTTGTACCAATGACGGACGGGTATTTTAGGCGTCCCATCACACTTCATGACAACCTTTCTATTCAGGGGTAAAATATATGTGACTGAGGTAAACAAATGAATGTTGTGTCGTATAAACATGACGCTTGGTACGTTAAAATCTAGATTCTTTTACAGTTTCCTCGAAATTAAGTAACGCTATTTTTTATTTTCGGTGCCTGAAAATAAAAGTGGATTGTACGAACGATAAAAAAAAACTATAGTTGCTTGTTTCACGGCGGAAATAGTGCCTATTGCCAATCAATGCAAACAATATATTCTCAATTTAGCAGTTCAAAACCAGTTCGAACCGGTTTGAACCATTATTTTTGCTTGCCGGAACTGAACCGAAAGCCTCGAACCCAAACCGTAAAAAATTTCGGTTGGACAATTTGGTACGAAGGTCGCAGCGAGGGATTGAGGCAATGTTTTGCCACAGGAAAGATGGCAAGGGTAGCGGTGGAGAGGAAATGTTTTTTTTGACGATAGATGGCGCCACGAAATCTGGTGTACCCCCAACGACGTCGCACTGTGGTTCCAATAACCGCCAAACGCAACCGCAGATCGAAAAAAAAAAAATGTTTTTTCGTTGGCGGTATTTTGGGAGAAGGTGGCTCATTTTCTCTGGCTTGTACCGAGCTAAACATTATAAAAAATACAAACTGCAAATTAACAATTAAATTGTTGCAGCGCCCTTTTCAGGGGCAGAAACGTATATGGTTTCAGAGATGTGTCATCAGAGACTTAGAGAGTCACTGGATTATTGATAAAGATGTGCCACAGGCGAATGGTTATCTGAAATGTTTGAAGTTCTGCGTTGTGATCGTTCAACACAGAGCATGAGCAGACAGTTTTTGCGTGGCAATTGCCTTCCCGAAGCAAAAATAAATTTAGATTTTTTTGGGGGGTTCTCAGGTTCATGTGGGTCCCATCCCTGCACACATTTAGGCACGCATAAAGGTCTTCCCAGATGCCGTCTACCAACACCTATCTATTACCCGCCCACCCGACTGAACAGGATCAATCCCACCAGATCAACTGAAATGATACAGATTGAAGCGGGATGTTTTTAAATGTTTTCCTTTTTTTCCTCGGGCAATAAAAGACCCGAATTCACTCGAAAATGATATAGTTAAGCTTTCTTCGATCGAAAATCTTACTGCTGCAGTGAACGATAGGAAGACTTACGCTTGTGGCTCCATTTCCAGTTTAGCGAGCGGACGATACGCTCGTCTAAAAGCAGACAACTCGATTGTGTGCTCTCAATGCCTATCAGAGGTGGCGCCACAAGCCCAATTGTTGGTGTCGTCCGCGTTGATGTCCGTCGTTGACCCTGGCAGGTTTGCTGGTCTCATTTTTAACGAAAAGGCAGCTATGCCTCGAAATTTCACTGGGTAAAACTCACCACTAAAGTATGCCTCGGTGAAAGGTTTAAGCTGCTACTTGCAGGCGCCGATTTTTCGGGCAGATTTTAGAGCCAGCCTCAGCATTTCTGACATCCTATATTTTGTCTGTTCATCCTTTTATTCCTGGATTTCAACCGTGCACCGCTCCAATGCACCTTCCAGTCGAGAGCCACAGTAGGGCTAGATAGAAATCAATCGAATGTGCATTCGGGTATTTTTTGTTTCTTACGAATGAAAACTTGCACTTGATACGTGAATGAGTCCCTCCGTGAGATTTCACATGGAGGTCTTCTCCGCACCTGTGCCCAGGTACGACGATCCAGACTTCCGACAACAGTGCACGGAAGAGTACCTGGCCGACCGGAAGAGGTTCAGAGAAACCGGCGTTAAGACAAACCAAAAGCGGAAGGACCAGGTCATTTAGAAGTGTTCCTCGGGTCTGCCGATGTCCACCCCTTGACCGGGCGGCAAAGGGCCGTCTGTTGTCGAAGGTCAACCTTTGGGACGTTTGGATGATCGTCAGTTGTGTGTGCAGCCATGCCCAAAGTAGACTGATTTCCAGATGATGTCTAGGAGGGTTCCTTGTTTAAGGCTAATTTAAAGTCTGATAATGTTTCGTAGCATCTGGAAACAAAGTATTGATTCGGGTGCTGTCTCTACTGGGACATGGATGCAGTCTGTTTTTCGTAGTTACAGGGACACTGAAAGGATGTTTATGCTCGCTGAGGTTTTTATTTGTACGTGACACGTGAGAGCCCAACTACCCAGAACACAATTTGCGGCTCAAAATAATTTTTCTTTCCGCTCGAAAATCGTTGATCAAGAAGTGGCCAGTTTGAGTCGCGGTCACTCTCTTCTCCGTGGTCACGTGCCAGTTTCTATGGTTTAGACACAACCACTAAATATAATCAAAGTCGTGTGTCATTGAAGGCACACTCTCAATATTAAAAATAGAAGGAAAAATATTGTTCCTCTTTTTTTCTGGATTCTAAAAAGCTGCAAATACATTGGCTGAAAAAAAAAAAAAAAAAAACATTTGCACAGCTACGTGATTTCCGGCAACTCTCTCTCCTCCTCTATATTCTTCCTTCCCAGCCCAATTTCGGTTTCGAGCAGTTGCATTTTTTCTTTACTTTATTAAAAGTATATGTGACGCTCTAGCAAAATATTGATTGGGTAGTCTCCCGACACCATACCAAATCGCCTAACAAAAAAGTAAAAAAAATTTGGGAAGAAGGGGGGGGGGGGAGCTGACAGTGTTCCTTTAAAACTATGGTTCCGTGCCTTCAATAAATACCGATAAGCCCCAAAGTGGTTTCATCAAGATCGGGTAAACCAAGAAATGCTAAATTGGAGCCATCCTTGAATAAAAAAAAAAAAAAACCCAAGCTTCACAGAAAGAAACATATATTTACACTTTTTTTTGCGTTGACCCGGAACATAGCTCGTACTGAACTGCCCACAAGGTTGCTGCTTTTTTTAAGAACCACTTCCATATCTTGTTTCTTGCTCTCATCAGTACCGAAACAATTTCCAAGAATTTGGGGGACGTGCACGTCCCCCAAATGTCGAGGAATCCCCTGGCCACGTCCTCTTTTCTTCAACGCGAGTCCTTGCAAGCGCAGATTTGTTTAACAGACCCCCAGAATAGACCCTGAAAATATGCAGAATGTGTGGAAAAAAGAAACCCTTCAGAAAATGTCCCCCATTCGAAGAAAAAAAAAACACGCAAAACCCTAATAGCCTCATGTGGCGGACATGTCCAAGACGATACGTACTAAGTTCTAAACCTAGTGTCTGTCCTTTGGTTTTTCAGCTGTTATTGCAAGATGAATTTAAAAGCTTACATGTATTTCCCAGGGCAGAGTTACAACTTAAAGTGTGAAGGTTCGTAATATATATGTATGGGAGAACTCGGTAACACGTCTGCCTCACCAGACTGGAGCTTTGAGAGAGAAAAGTTCATTTGAATTGTTTCCACTTTTGAGCCCAAGCTCGAGTCTGTGCCCCAAGCCAGTTTAAAATAGACATTTTCCACAATTTGTAAGCCGTAAACCCTCACTAGTAAAAGTGTCTTTCACTCATCAAATTGGCTATATTTATCCTAGGTATGGCTCTCATCAATTCGTTTTCATACCAGAAGTTCCAGGAAGTTCTCAATGAAACAAATTTTCAGATTAGGGACAACCGAAAAATTTTGGTTTCTCAAAGCAAGAACTATGAACTTGTTGCTGTCATGTGTTTGAACTATCAATCATCATCCCATTAAGCTCGGTTTGCAGAAGTGAGGTTCAAATGGGCGTTTCGAAGGGGTTGGCTAAAATTAAGAACACAGTTTGGGTAGACGGCAACTCATCGAGTGTCCCATTTATGTTCGCCATCATAGCACATCCCGAAAAGTGCAGAACGTCAGTCTCTCTGGGCACGGGGATAGTTCAAGCGTCGAGTGTTGGCAGTATGATACGATTAGGGGTAGTGTATGCCTGATGAAAGTGTTGTTTTAGTTTGGGTGCATGCTGTAAATAAAGATGCTTGTTATTGCTAGACAGTGTCCTCATTTCTAAACATGCGTAGGTGATGTCTTTGGACGTGGAATGGAAATGCTGCAGCAGGGGCGGATCCCAGCGCTGTTTCATTGGGAACAAAGTGGGACATAGATCGACATTGATTTCTATTCCTTTGTTCCAGTAATTGCAGAAAGGGCACTTGAGTTTCTAAGTACCACATTTTCCCAACTATAGTCCGCACCTGGTCTATAGTCTGCAGAGAAAATTTTGGTTAAAAATAAGTTTTTCCCTTAAATAGTCTGCACTCGATTAGCTGGCACGTAAAACCTTCTCGTACGCTGAACATCTTGACGAATTGCCCGCTTTATTAGCTCGCAAAGAAGCTCGTATTAATTTATACGTACATTATGATTAACATAATCACTCAAGAATTATTCTCGTAAAGAAAGCTTACTTTATTAGAACACGAAGGATCCTGAAAAAAAAACCTTGCATAATCCGCACGCATAGATAGTCCGCACCGGGTAAAATTCAACTTTTAAACATGTATAGTCCGCAGACTACAGGCCAGAAAATGGTACATTAGTTAAACGGAGAAAGCAAATAAACGACAGTTAAGCGTAAGAAAACGCGCTACTACTATACTCTGTTTCACCTTATGATGTACCGCAGGAAAGGCTACAAGCGCGAGCTCCTTGCTCTGGGGCACATCTCGGCGGCACAAGCTCTCGTGACTTAAGAGCAGCTGCCAACGCTATGAGCTCGCGCTTCTAGCCTTCGCTGCTGTACAACATAAGATGAAACGAAGTATAAGTGCAGTGGAAAAAAATGTAGAATTGACGATATATGCTACGTATGTAGGTACGTGATTCCGGTCATTCGATACTCTAGGAATGAAACTTCTTAGAATGGATGCTTGGGCGAGTTAGATATTCATATTGTAGGAGAAGCGCAAAAGTAAACTCACTCGCAGTGAAAATACACGCACACCAGAAAAACGGTCACTCGCGTCGTGCTGGCTTACAACTCAGTTTGTATTTTCGTCCTTTCTTTTTCTTTTACCCGTATTAAAATCGCCATATCTCGCTTTTATGTTGTAACGACTAAATGGGATGCCAACCTTACGACCATGATTGAGACATGCCGAAACGAATGATGCAGGATTTATTAGCCGATTTTTAAGCGCATAGTTATTTTGGAAAATTTTGTGAAAGAGACAAAGGTTCGAGATTCTGCAACAATGCGAGGCTGGGAAGGTGTGGGCTGTCTTTCATCGATGTTATACTAGCGGTGAGGCTATGCCGTAGAATACCACGCATCTGCCCATACCACGCTAAGCGCCCATGCCCAAATATGTAAGATCTGAGGAATTATACGCGATACATTCGTACGAAAAATCGATGACCAGACAATCGCCCATCTCCATTGTTTCGCGATTATCTCTAAATTTTGAGTGGGCGCTTGCCCGGTATTTTACGATAGTTAGCGTATGGATTTGTGCTGGACGGGTTCGAGCGGGTCAATAAGGTAACTAGCACCGGGATTCCAGATGGAGGCTGCATATTCCAGTTTTGATTGCGCCAGTGTTTTATAAAGAAAAAGCTTTAACAATGAAGGGGCTAAAAAGAAGTTACGCTCGAGATAACCAAGCGTGCGATTGGCGTTATTAATCGCGTATGTGACACGCTCGTTCCAGGAGAGATCGGAGGTTAGTATCGCGCCCAGATAATTACAGTAAAACCTCGGTACCAAGTACCCGCATAAGCCGTAGTTCCGCTTTAAAAGTAGCTTAGTCAGATCCCCGACATGTCTCCCGTTAAGCCTAATGCATTCAATGCCCGCTTAATGCGTAGTCGCTTATCGTGTACTTACCGGTCAAGGCGCACTGTTTTCACTTCCCGGTACGTACTAAGTTAGAAGTTGCTGCCAGCGTGCGGCCGGGCCGCCGCGCGCCAGCAGCAACGCGGGAGCGAACACGCGAAGCCGACCCAGCGTGAGGGCGAGGGCAGCGGGGGCGCAAGTTTGGCTGGTTCGGCGCCACGCAACTCGCCGCCGTTGAGCAGGCGAACCAACGAACATTGGCAACGTTGCTGGCGGGGGACCAGTGCAGTGGCGGGGTGGCGGTAGTTGACGCGGTTTACACGGTTTACGGGCCCGGCTTTTGGGAGAGGAGGAGCGGAGCTCCTCCGAACAGCGTTGTTGATGTCGCGGTCGCAGGCTTGGCTGGCTTGGCGGGCTGCGCACGAGGTTCCGAACTTGCGATTGGTTGCGCATGGTTGTGGTTTTCTGAACGGGCTGCGCCATACATTCGGATGATGAGGGTGATCAAAGAGGCCCGACTGAATTTCGGCAAAGAGGTGGTTGCATAATAAATCTGATACCTAAAACATAAATGCAATCGTAGCATGGAGGAAGCTGTTCGCGGACAAGAGAGCAGAAACATACCAAATGCTCCAGCGAAGAAGTATTAAACAAAAGGGAAGATCTGGATCTACTTCACCCTAACCTCTTTTGCCTCCTTAAAAAAGGCAAGTTTTTCACCACCTTTTCACGAAAGGCATTAGCAATGCGAGTCTTGCTTCTCGAAGGACTAGTTTTTATTGCGATCCTCAGCCCATTAAAAACGATATGCTACAACCTACAACTCGTCCCGTCCGTATATTGTCCATAGTTTCCAGGCGTTTGTCGTCTTCCCGTTGTGACCATCCGAGGGTGTCCGTTGCCAAAGACACCGAGCAAGCTGCAAAAACAAGGTGAGCCGCATTTAAGGGGAGACACCACCTTAAACTGGAAAATTTCGAGAAAAAAAATGACTAATTTTTATGTATTGTGGTTCAACAACTAATAGTGCACACTCCTGCAAATTATTATTGCAATATCTGAAATATTTACGGAGAAATAAAACATTTTCAGTAAGTCGACGATGCAAAATCATGTTTTATAAATGTGAAACTTTTACGTTTCCGATTTTTTAAGAGCTATAGCTCCGCACCAGTACGCCCTAGAATGATAATCATATTCTCGTTGGAAAGAGCATTTCTTCCCAGTTTCAGTACATTAAACATTATTGTTCGAGAGTGAACACTATACATGTCCAGCTTTCCTGTGGAAGAGGCTATGCACATGGCCAACTGAAAAACCCGCCCCGATTGAACAGAAAACGTTTATAGAAAATCACGCGGGTTTGTCTGCTTTGTATTTCGTCGACGCTTGCCCCACCCCTAATTGCTGGCGCTGGTTCGTGTATTGCAAGCATATCCACTGGGATCATCTGCATCTGGCACTCCACTGGGCGTGCCAGATGCCCGTCCTAGAGACATGAAACGTCATACAGTGCACTTAGGCAATGAGATGAATGGACCCTTTAAATTTCATCAATATTGAGCAACTGGTTTAAAAGTCCACAGCTGAAGGTGGTGTCACCCCTTAATCTTCTCTGTTCCCAAACCGCATTGACAGCACTAACCTCACTCGCACATTTACCTGGAAATGACCGCGGTTCTCCGGTAAAGTTCATTTACGGGGACGTTTTAATGCATCAGTATCTTTATTAGATATACTAATCATTTAATGTGGTTAGAGTTTGGTCGATAAATTTGGTTGAGCATGAGTTGGGTCTACGAGTTTGGCTGAGTATCAGTTTGGGTTATGAGTGTTGTTGACTTTGGTGTATGAACTTTAGAAGAGAAGCCCCTGATGTGCCATATTCACTCGAGACAAGTTTCTCGCTCAACATATGTTTTCCCAGAGATGTGCATCAGAGCCGGTCATTCTGATTAAGGAAGGAACCCATACTTGGGGACAACTTTCTGTGCCAATAGAGCCAAAGCATGCAGTTTCACTGTGCAGCTGAATATAGTTCAATCAAATAATTTGCTGAGTGTTTACTAACTAAAAATGATACAAGTTTTCTTTTTCGCTTCGATTGCACAATGTTACTATATTAGGGTATGCGAAACTTGTAACATTTTTGCTGCAGGTTTACTAATTCCCCGCAAAACAAACAGCATCTTTCTCGTACGTGGTCTACCGTCGGTTCCTTCCGTGGGCTCACACTTTTGCTCACCCGTTCACCTCGTGAAGTTTGGCAACCAGACGTTATCAAAATGAACCAAGCAAGTTGTGTGGAAGGTGTACGCACAAGTGAGACAGAGGGAACCGGGCCTCTCCATTCTTTCCGTATAGCGGTTGGTTAGTGAGCTCACCGGCGTAAGCGAGCAGGGGCCAGGATTGGGCCCGGGATACCTGGATTCTGCAGCGCGAGCTTCCGTTACAAGTGTTTCGAGCTGTGGTGCACCACCGACCACCACTAGGGCCAGCGATAACTGGACGCGATCCAAACGAGATTTGGCTTTGCGCCATAGCAGGTGTGTGCTCTTATATCGGTATATTGTGCCCGTGCTACGATTTTTCAGCACCAGACGAATCTACGTATCAAGGACCTCAAAACTGCAGTGCCGATGAAATTCACGACATTTCACGAATCTACGCCACACGTCTGCGTCGGGTTGCGAGACAAATAGAGTTCGACGAGATCGACCACGGTGTAATCTACCTCGTAGGTCGGTTCGAGTGCTTCAGTCGAAGCGTTGGCTCGTGTGTAGAAACGGATGAAAGGTAGGAAAAGAGACGCGGATATGCCTGCATGCTCGGCAACTGCGGTGCGGCACCCCAATCATGATCCTCATAGGAACAGCTGAACTGTAGCAAATGTCCGTCACGCCAAAACCCAAACTGAAACCGAAACCAAAAAAAGGCTCGAGGCACACCTAAGCACTTTTTATGAGTTGTGAATGCGAGAGCATGAATGTTGTTCTTGCGCGCGCTCTCGTAAAGTGGCCATGCGGCGCTGGCTAGAGCACTTATATAGGTCCTATGGAGCAGAGTAACGCAATCCTTTGATCCGCGCGTTTTGCCGACAACATAGCCGACAGAGCAGGGTTCCAGGAGGCGCCCGCCCTATGGGAGAATGCATGAAGATCGACGCAACGCGGCTGAGTAAAAAATAAACGCAGAGTTCACACTTTTGAAAACTAGTCCGTCATGAAGTTGGTAAAGCACTAAACACTTTATCAAAGTTTTCATAATATTGGATGCGTGTGCAAATTTTGAGAAGGCAATTTCCGAGGCAATTGCGTTTGAAGCAGACGATTTTTGCACACAGCGGAGATGGACTTTATGGGTTGGCCGGAGTGGGTCACGTGAACGGTGTGACGTCGCGTGTCGTCTGCTGCATGATGCCACTCGGACAATTTTTTTTAAAACTATGTTCTACAGGGCACGCAACTTAGCAGAAATTATTGTAAACTGTTCCTTTATTATGTCAAAAACTATTGTCGTTCCATACATCCCCAAAATATTCAAGAAACAACGATTTTTTCACGTTCCCCATACATTTCTGATCGGAGTTAGAACCCCCGGGCGTTCGCCGCTAGTCGCCGAGAGATGGCGTTCTAGATTGTGCTACTCTTCTCCGAAGGAGCTATATAGTGCTCTAGCGCTGACATCAGCCGTGCTGCCGCTCTGGAGTCTGCCCGAGTGGGCTCCGAGGCCCTGCCGCCAGCCGATTCCCTTTACCGGCCCGCTGGCGGCACGGGTCCGCAGCACCATGGGGTAGCGCTCCTTGAAACTGATGCACGGCGGCCAATGGGAGCCTCGTTCCTTGAAACTATGACGCACGCCAGACAATGGGAGGGAGCCTATCCATCATATTCCAACTTAACTTTTGGAGAGGTGAATTTAGCTGCCATTTTGTGTGGCTTCAAAGCTGGGAGGCTTCAGATCGCGGCTTCACTTCGCTCCATTGGGAGAGGGGAATTTAGCTGCCATTTGGCGTTGCTTCAAAGCTGATGACATCGGCTTGTTCCATGGGACAAGTTAATGCTTTCGCATTAAAAGTCCGGAACTGCTTGGTGCTATAATACAGCCACCAGATCCCCCCTTTCCCCCCATCTTTCTCTTTACTGCCACAAATGATGAGGCACCAATAGATTTTACTAGAAAATGAATTCTGCACTTGATTCCGAGCATATGAAACGCTTGGCATTGATTATTGCGGGGCCACTAGTATTAATGCTTTACGATTTAATAGGATTCTATCGTATTAAATGTGCACGCGAGAACACTCGAGTGTGCAGATAACTTGAATGCGTAATAGCAGATAACGAAATTGTATGTAGCTCTAGGGTGGCAGTTTTAACTCGAATATTATCAGAGCCATTAAGCTCCGCAATATAGTACAAAGCTAATCTAGAATTAGAACTGCATCTTTTTACAAGTGCAACAAACATGAACGCATTGTCACCTTATTCCAACATTTTTTTAGCATCTCGTATAAAGGGTCAAAGAGCAGAAACTCGTTCTTCTAAAACGCCTCCACAACACAAGTCTAAGGTGAAGGCTTTGTTTACAACAGAGTGACATCCAAGACAAACGACAGACAGACTCGGGCCGAGGTGTGCTTAAGGAAAAGGCCGTTACCTCAGTGCAACCGATTCCAGAGGGAAAGTCCAAAGGACCTGTAAAGAAAGACAGCAATAAGTCAGAAAGGCCACCAGCAACTCGAGCTACGGCGAGCAATCAACGAGTTACCTCCGTGTCTCCTATGTATTCTCGGCCTCGGTTGCCGCCCACACGGCTGGGCTAGACAGCAACACTTTTTTTTGCCTTTGCCGTCGCTCAAAAGCAACGGGATTTTTTTTTAGCCGTGTGCAGGCGCGACCGCACTATCCCTTCCAGTATTGCCTGAACTACCCTGCACAACTGTTTCAGCCACTGCGATGGAAACGGCATGCCGTTGTATGTGTGCAAAATAACTGGAGTGCGCCGACTGAAATACTTTTGGCTTAGGACAAATAAACGCTCGTTTATAGAAAGTTGTTTTTCGAGAAGAGGAAGAGGTGCTCTGCATACGTCCTAAGCACCTTTACATTTCGCGTGTTGTCTGCCATCTCCGACACTTTTGTGAGCTAGGTATGAACTACAAACACGGCCAACTTAGTAACCTCGGTGCTCTGCAGTATCTGCGAGCAAAGTGAACATTACCCTCAAAGGTAATAGCGGCAGCTTATTCTGTCCAGTCCTTTACCCCTTTTGAGTGCCACACCCGAGTATACTCGGGCACATACCCGTGTTATCTCAGTTTCTGTTTGTTCCCTGCCCGTCCCAACTAAGCTGCCATATCTTCTTCTTTTTTTTTTTTTTTTTTTTGTGTAGAGGAGAATACGAGCAAATGATGAAAATTCATTTTGAGGGTAGGCCATGTTTTTTGTTGAGGCGACTTCTGTTTCGGTGGACTCCTTCGTCGTTACAGAATGGCAAATATATGTCGTCAAACCTCTCACTTCGTGGCAGACACCGAGACATAGACTTAGTAATGAACTCGGTATTTGAAGACTGAGAAATTAAAGAAGTTGTAGTTCGGAGTAAACAACGACCAAGTAAGGCGGTTCAAAAGAGTGACCTCGGGGTGAGAATTCCAGGTGCTGCTGATTGTACCGTGTGTCGAAAATATGTAATAAATTGCGGGCGTGCAGACATCAATTAACTTGTGGCCCATAAAATAGTGCGCTTCGTATAAATAAATATTTTTCACGGAGTATGTTACAGTGCTTCCGAGACCAAAATATGTGTTCGGCATGCAGGGGAAAAAAAAAAAAACTCAAAGGGCTAAAGGGGCAGTGATAGAACTCTTTCACTCTCAGTAAATATTACTTATATTTTATCCTCAACATTTCTGACGGATTAAACTCGCATTCATTTCTCTCCATACAATAACTAACGCAAAAAAAAAAAGAGCTAATTTTTTTTTTTTTAATTTTCAATTAGTAATGCAGTGCCAATTATGTTTCACCAATGTTCATTATACCCGGACGCTGTAGTTGAAAACTGCACAGTGCTGAATTACAGATGATATTAGGGTTTTTCTAGCCCCAGCATTGCGGTGAATCGACATGAGCCACTGTCCGAACGCTTGTCAATAGCTGTTAAGAGCCCAATAATTGAGTGCACATGCAGTGCTCGTGTCCAACCCATGGGTTGCATGTGGAGTAATTCTCGTGCCCATGTCTGCATCGCAATAGATAGACATTTTGCTAAATCACCCAAGCACCAAAGAGAATTATGGGGTCTGGGTACATGCGCCGCACGCACTCACCTTCCTTATTATAAAAGATTCTAAGTATAAATAACCGAAATAAGGCGTCGATGAATGTGCACGTCAGGTGCCACTCGTTTCATATTTTTGCTTTCGAACAGTTACTGCTGCAGACGCCGGCACGAGTAGCGCCTGTACCTACGGTCCCGGCATTCTCTTTGATGTTCGGGTAATTCGGCAAAAGGTCTATTTCCACGACTATGCAATCAAGTTTTGCGAAGGAAAGACTGAAATAAAAAGTTTGCTTTTATCCTTTAAATTATACGCTGCAACAAAGAAACTTCTCAGCCGGCAGCATTGCGTAGTATTCCAACCTGGTATTGATGCACGGCCCCTTTACCCGCAAAGTCTGGGGTGGAACACTATAACCCACACGCTACATGAAGTGGCATTTGATGTGACCTCACTTCGATGAAACGACTCCAGTTTCTAAAGGCCTTGTCCACGACACACTGCTCAGTAAAACAATGGCAACCCATACCTGGGTTTCCATGTTTTCGCGGTTCAATCTTCTTGGAACTTGGAAGCGTTTTGCTGGGATCTATTTTTTTTCACATAGATTCAGTGTATTTTAGTGCCTATTCTTTATGTCAAACAAGAAATTGGCATTTGTTGGGGCTTATGTTTGGAAAAAGAAACAGGACACAAGCACGAGGTTCTTCAACATCCACGAAATATGGGCATGAGCCCGATATTCGGAAAGTGTCCCGGTGCCAATAAGAAAAATAAATGATGCAGGGGGCGTGGTTCCCGAGAAAGCAGCAGCCTCGCCGACAGTTGTGGGGGCTGTGCTCCGGGTGGGCACAAAGCTTTTATGAGTCTCTATCGTAATAGCTTGTCGTACCTTTCACCTCCTAATTATATTTTGCAACTTAAAGATCACATGCACAAAATATGCGAGCTCTGTACCATGACAAAATTAGGTACTATATAAGTTTTTTTTTTTTTTTTAAATATTAAGGAACAGAATGATCCGCTGGTGAAGGCGAGCGGGTTGAACATGAATACATAAAATTGAAAAAATAAAACACGGAGGACAAGCACAGGACAACCACTTTCTTTCAAGAAAGTGGATTGAAAGAAAGTGGTTGTCCTGTGCTTGTCCTCCGTGTTTTATTCTTTCAATTTTATGTATGTAATGATCCGCCTTGTGCGATTGTTTGTGCTGCAAATGCGGAAACTTTATTTTTATGTTCGTTAGCCCCGTGCAATAAGCCTGATGGTGCTACAAGTTCAAAATGAATAAATAACAAAATAAAGCGCCGTAGATAAAAATTTCTTCCCTGATGGTCAAGTTTTTCTCGTTCGGGTTTTTCCAGTTTTCCCCGGCTTTGGTCAAACGGGCAGTTGGTTCGCGATCACCTAAGAAAGTGCCGAAAAATATGCGAGGGCGAGAATGTGGACGACACAGGGTGCACACGCAACTGACGTTTATTGGAAAGCCAATCGCTTATAGACCTTTTCATCCTCCTCCGCATGGGCGCTGCCATCTTGAAATCACGTGACGCGGCAGCCATTAGGTTGCTTCAACTTGCTGCTCCGCTCTCCCCTCCGCGCCTTGGCGGATGCGTTGTATTTGTGTCTTTTGTCGCGTTTCACCGCGCTCTCTCGCTTTACTTCGGAAACGGTAGTCCGATGCGTCTACTCTACGACTAAGGCATCACGAGGATCCAAACGTCCTTATGACAACTGAGGTTTGTCTACTAATACTGGCGAAACATTCTCAGTAAGAAGCGCGTATATATTTATATCGCGCATTTTGGATCGGAAGGAGCGCAAGGAGATCATCTGTATTTCCTGAAAGTATTGTTTTTTTTGTATTCATAATAGATCGAAAACAGTTTCTTTTGATTAGTGAGTAAACTCGAGGACGAGATAGACAACGAACGACAAACTTGTATTTTATCTGAGGCTAGAAGTGATGATACATAAACATCAGGCGATTTGTTGGTTTTTGCGACGTAAACATTCGGTTGGTCGGTTTACTTATCAAGTTTAAGAAATTGTATACCGTGCTCGCTCCCACTTCGATAGTCATTTAAGTGATTTATTGATTATATTCAGATAACCAGTGCCATCCACCTAATTTACTTTAACCCAAAGGTTGGGACTTCCCGCGTAAGAAACTGCCACACACGCTTATCAGTAGCGAGTTTTAGAATAGCGTGCACAAAGAAATAACGTTGTTTCTATTTGCAAATCCAAAACGCGGCTTGGGTTCGGCGCATGCGCAATAATTACGTACCTTTATTTTAGTTTTATTTCTTTATTTTTTGCGTACGCTGTTTTAGTTTTTACCAGTATCTAAAATACGCAATATGTGACGCCGAAAAAAAAAAAAAAAAAGTCGCCTGCATAACAATTATTTGGGTCCAGGATTGTCGATGGCGAATGGAGGTTTACTTTTGGTGGCTGGCGACGCCGAAATTTACAAAGCGAATCTGTTCAAACAAATAATTATTTGTTCACATAGGTACGTGAAGTGGTGCCTCGCGCTAGAATTCAGCCAAACTCTCCGAGGTATTTCTCCTCTTGCGCCCTTTAATTTTATTTGGCCAATTTTACAAAAGAGAATTGCCACATTTAATTTGACGGGCCTGTCACTTATATCATATCTTGAGTAAGCAAATCTTCATATAAAAATAATTTCTTTCCTACGGGCCAATATAGCGAAATGCAGCTTATGAGTACTTTAGCAGGGTCGATAATTTAGGAAATTTTCTACTCGGCCTGTCAAAACATGCTCGAGGACTGAATTAAAAAAAAGGAGGCCGAGACGATACTACATGTTTATATAAATTGTCTGCGTCATCACACGATACGTTTTTAGTCTGCGAAGCTCACTCAAGTGTCGGTGCCCACGAAAACCAAACAGTGAGCAGTAAACTCGCGACTACATCTGTTCTGGCCGATTCAGCACATTGCTAATCAAGCTGTCGATATGCTTCTTCACATTTATGTGTTAGTTTCTTCATAGTTTGTTTTTCTGGAAACTGGTGTCATCGGGTACGGCCGTAGACAATGGTAATCTTCCCTGTACATCAGTCAGGCGTTTCGCAACCGACCTTAATCAGATTCATCAAAGGAGTTCCGCAAAAAAAGCCCGCGATTTAGGCTAAAATAACCTCGTAGTCCTCAAAGTGGCTCAATACCACTGTTTCATTGCTTGTGTGCTACAAGGAAAATCATCGTAACACAGAATTAAGCAAAAACAACGTAAAATAGCAACATAGCCGCGTTCACATTGAAACCGAAACCAACCAAATTGAAGCAACCTAATGGCGCCGGGTGCGTCAGCGCCCTCTATTCGTCGGTGAGGCAACTACTAAAATGAAAAGGTCTATACTACAGCGGCAGCAAAATGCTGAGTCACAACTATTGTCGGTCTAGCCCCCGTTCCAAGAATGCACATTTCTAGGCCGACAAGGAAATGGACGTATCACTCGTAGATTGCATGCCTTTTGCTCCTACGTTAAACTCCTCTTGCAGCTCGCTAGATACCCTATTGGGATATTTTGTCAAAACCTCAGCATCACTAAATGAAGGGGCACGTGGTTAAAGGCTACAACGGGTGACGAGATGTCCCGGGTTGTCCTTGTAGCCGCGGCACATTCACGCGCGCTATCGTCGTAACACCTGCCCGTCTGGCCGACGTACGAAGACCCGCGCGACATAGGTATTGTATAGACCACTCCCAAGCGCATTCTGCGAACCGTTTGCGGTGCAGCGCCCCGTATCGTACACTTTCTGGTCCTTGCATATTTTTGCCGCTTTTTTAGCCAATTATTTTTGGGAGTACAATAAGAACGCAAAACCCTGCGCATGACACCGTGTCCGGTAAACCAGGCGACCGAGAATGCACCCACTTCTCTCGGGCGTCGGCCAGGCCGGACACCGGGCAGCCGGCAATCTCGCAGTTCTTCTGGAAGGAGTGTGGTGCGTAGCGGTTGTACAGCCCCCAGATGCTGTTCATCAGCTTCGGGTTGTACTTGGCCAGGGTCGTCTCCACCGCTGCTCCGTCGGGGAAGGAACACACGGTAAAAGATAGATTTAATATGTAGTAATAATCGAGATAGAACGGCATCGTGCAATACGGCCGCTTCGGAAAGGCGGACATTGGTGGCCCCGATGGAACCGCGTTGCTGGTGACGCTTTGGTATACACAAAAAAGCAGGAATACATTACTTGCAAGGTCTGTGTCTAGTGTTGTTCTGGCCTTTATCTCGCAAAAAAAAAAACACAGGCGTTGCATCTCGATCAAAAATAAATAAAGATGATAAGCACTCTAACAACTTGAGCTTGTCCTAGCAAAACAATGTGCTTAACTATTGTCCGCTTTCTTTCTCCGGTTGTTCGTCACTCTCTTTCTCATTCTTTCTCTCAAGACACCCAAAGGTCGGCGCCTACGGTTCGCCCCATTCCTGCTCCCGTCTTTACTCCTCTACAGTAAAAGGAGGCGCTCAAAGGATGCTGGTGTCCTCCGTTTTAGTGCCAATACGTAAGCCACGCTTATATAAAATCTGTACCCCATTCCCAACAATGCACCCGTGAGTGTTTTGTGGCAAAAGTAGGGTGTGCAAAAGTGAGCATGCAAGACCTCACTTGCCGAGGTGATACGAGCGGACACGACCGGTCGACCGCTCGCGTCGCATTCGCATATTTAAACAAAAAGCAAATGTTACCATGAACCACAAACTTGCTTTCTTTGCTCAAATTGTGTCATTTTGTGCGTGAAATAAAAATTGTTTCCGTATCTTGGTGGCGTTGCAACCGCAAGGTGCTTGGGTTTTGTGTCAGTGGCGGAGAAACGCTGTTCTAAAACTCTCTTGCATGGCGTGCACTAGCGCAAGCGCTAAATGTGGCACTAGCATATGCTAAAACTGTGTATGTTACTCTAAAACTCCCTATTTTATATTGAAACAAAAATACACACCCTCGGAAAGAGTGAGGCATTATTTCGCTCTTTATAAAGAAATTGAGCTAATAACCAAATTTTTACAAAACACACATTATGTGCAATTTTAAAGAAGCCAGTGTTTGAAACAAGAATATTGAACCCACTTCAAGATTAGAACAAAAGTTTTATTCTTTAGTATTTTACTTTATTTATTTAATTAAAAAAATTGCAATTTACCAGCAAAGAGGTTAGCAGCCATTTTCTCAGCAAGATAAATTGCAGTTTCGATTTATTTCAGCATAACCCGTTTATGCTGTGGCCACATCTGAAGTTAATGAAAAGCCAATGCTGCATATTAGCAGGAGCAGCACAGGTTGTGCTCATAGCTGAATTTCTGCACCACTAAGGCTGGTTAACACATCTGCACTTAAGTATTTAAGTGTGCTCGAGTGCATCGCATAACCAATTAACACACTCGCTTAACTGGTGCAATCTATCAGCAAGCCCCGCAACAATTGTTTACGACCTTTATAATTTTATAAGTTTTAACCATCATTCTTTCACTGTGCTCTCGAAATAATTGTGAGGACGTTGTAAGCGACAATAGGCAGTGTGTAGATCTGATCTCGCGAATACTGGGAAACGTTCAATCTTGTTACGCGCAGGTCGGAGGTGTTTCGGGGCCACACGTAGGTGGCGCCTGCGGGCCGGTGTGTGTATCATCATCATCATCTCTTTACTCTTGTGCCCAGGAACAACAGTTGCCTGTAACGTAGCAAACCGAGCGGTTACGAGGAAATGCGATGCACTCGAGCACACCGAAGAGCCAATGTGCGAGCCAGCCTCGACGCTGCTGCACACGTCTGACCAAGCTGCAGGGACTCACTGCTTGTGGGGGGTTCGAAGATGACGTTGACATCCTTGGGCTGGTCCTCCGCGAGCCTCCTGTGGAGCTGGACGGCAGAGTGCATCGTGTACGGGATGGAGGACATGGCTGCGGGGGAGGACGTCGGGAAGAAATCAGAATCGTCAATCACCGACGGAGAGGTCGCGGACGTGAAAGGGACCGAGCGACGGTAAACACAAGGCCGTCAACTCGAGGCCACGTGCAAAACCCTTTAATACCCTAGTCAGTTACGCGGGAAACCTTAACCGCAGTTAAGTCACACTTGACTGCGGCTACGCCGAGCCATACTTACCACACTATACTTTTGGACGACGTTCTGTGGCTTTGCAATCAAAGCTACAGGCACGCGCAATAAGATGGAACAAGAAGGGCGGACCCACGGAATCTACGGGAAATGAGAGGTCACGGGAAAAATTGCTCAACGGTCGCACGATGCAATGTGTTTAGGCGGCATCAGCTGTGCTGCTTATTCTACGATAAGCTGATGACGATCGATCGACGTTGCACCGATCATGCGTCATACGGTGATCTGGTGTTGAAATGATGTTGCATTGATTTAGCGTCGATACATTGATGAATAAATGAATTTAAGGTCGTTATCTGTTTTCCCGCCAAATTTAGCAAGTAACCTGAATTTGCCTGTAGGTCCCGTGACATCAATTTTCCCACTAAATTTAGCGGGGTAACTTTTCGTTTATGCCCACACCATCCAGAAACCGGGGAACAAGCCACTAACAGCTGACGCTAAAATGACTGGCTTAAAGGACACATGCAAAGGAAAAAAAATTTTTTTTTTAAACAGCTTAGATGGAAAAAGGATGTCATAAAACGATTTTACAACGAAGAAAAAAAATTTTAGAGCTATATTTACGGCGCTTACGAACTGGTAGTTGGCGCCCGTGGGCGCCGCAGAAAAGTGGCCCTTATTTATCACGTGACTGGTACATATTTGCCACGTGGTGCTTGAGCTCTTTCGAAGCTTCCTATGGCCTCTAAAAGTAACTCATTCATCTTTGTTTGAAGTATAACAAAAAAACTAAGATTAATAAGTAACTTTTAGAGCCCAAAGGAAACTCCTGAAAAAGCGCAAGCAGACGTGATAGACCTGTGCGCCGGTCATATGACGGCGGCGGCGCCCCGAAGCAGACAAACTTGTGCGGCGGCGGCGGCGACGGCGGCGTGGAGAAACGCGTTGAAGCGGCGTCGTACAACGCTCAGCGTGCCGTAGGGTGACCATATTCCTCGAGGTAGAAAACGGGACATCCCAGCCAGGGGAAGGGGGGGAGGGGGGGGGGGGGGGGTACTAAAGATTGAGATTGGCAGAAAACTTTTAATGAAATAACTGCTCTTATTTCAGAACATTTCCATATTGCATAATGCCCTAGGGCCTCGGGAAAAATCACGCTCACAGTTCAGTTGCATGCACTCATTTGGAAGGTCCTGCCTCGGCTCCTTTGTTGGTGTGGGTGTATTTTGCCGACGACTGAAGTTTCCTAAGCAGGACTTTATCCTGCAAGACTCGGTTGTAAAAGTCTGCGCACTTATATGAGTTCAACCGCACATGAGTGCTATATACGGTAACTAAAAAAAAAAATCTTTCTACAAACGCGTCTTCGCGAGAGAAAAAGTGTTACTGGACAAGAACAGTTCTAAATATTACTCTCTGGGTAAATATTCGAAAGTACCTACGGTTATTTTTATTAAATATACTTGTAACGAATAGGCATAGTTTAGGTTTGCTTCAACTCGCTTGGTGCCAATTTCAAAACTATGCGCTCCTGCAAAAACAGGACATGAGTCTTTTTTGGGACAAAAAGACGGGACCTCAAAAGCGGGACTGTCCCGGCAAAAACAGGATGTCTGGTCACCCTAAGCGTGCGGCGGCGTGACTTTGCAATGGCGGCGGCGCACATCTTACCACGTGACCAGCGGCGGCTCCCGCGGGCGCCATCTACAAATTCGTTTTGCGCCGTAAATATAGCTCTAAATTTTTTTTTTCTTCGTTGTAAATTTGTTTTATAATATCCTTTTTCCATCTAGCCTGTTTCAAAAAAAAAGTTTTTTTCCTTTGCATGTGTCCTTTTAAGGGGCACTAAAGTGCTTTTCCAGATCCTCGTTTTATGGTCATAACTCAACCTACGAGCTCTAAGCATCCTGAAAAACCTGCAATTACATTCATGTGCAGCCAATTTGCACAATAAAAAGGTGATCAAAGATCTTACCTTTGGCACAGAACGACAGATGGCGCTACCAAACCTTGCTGAATATGGTAGAATTACAGACGGCGCTTGTCAGCCACTCAGCGAGCGACGGGTTCTCCGCGTAAATGAAATGCCGACCAGCTTCACTCATCCACTCGGAAACCCATCGCTCGCGAGTGGCTGACAAGCGCCGTCCGTCGTTCGACCACATTCAGCCAGGTTTGGTAGCGCCATCTGCCCTTCTGCACCAGAGGTAAGTGTCAGCATCTTTGATCACATTTTTAATATGCAAATCTGCCGCGCATGAATGTAATTTCAGGTTTTTCAGGATGCTTAGAACTCGTAGGTTGAGTAATTATGACCCTGAAACGAGGATCTCAAAAAGCACTTTAGTGCTCCTTAACTGGCCATTCTTCGAACCACTTTTTTTTTTTCAATTTTGGAGATTTTTTTTGCAATATGCGAGGCAACTGATACTTAAGCCTGGCAAAGTATTGTCATTAAATCAATACGTCAATAGAGTATTTCACTACTGAGATACAAACACATTTCTCAAATGTATCTTGACAGAGAGATACAGATACTTGAAAGCCTCTCGAAAATACTTTTGCAATATATTTGTATAGCGATACTGCCCAGCTCTGCTTTAAAGGGGCCATGAAACAATATCGGGTTGGAATGATCATGACTTTGAAGAGGCGTACTGGTCCTAGGCTGGCCCAAGTATACTCGCACAGGACCGCCACTGATCAGAAGCTTCTTTGTTGCGGTGAAATTGCGAGGATAAGAGGGAACTACTTCTTTCAGTCTTGCCTTCGCTAAGCCTCACTGATGCAATTGTGGAATTGAAACCACCCGCCTGACGACAGTCGAGTGCGGCTCATGGATTGGAACACGAGAACTGTGCGAACATTCAACTTCGGCTCGTAGCAATCAATGCCTCGGCAAACACTCGGGTAGCGGCTCAAGTACAACTACTGCAGTGATGAGAATAGCCAAACTTTAACGACGCCTGGAGCTCAACATGCGTTTTCTACTTTGCCGACCCTAGCGCATGGCTACGATTAACGTTGGCGGCATAGGATAGGTACCAGGGCCACGTGGCCGCTTGTTCTGGCTCCGACTTGAAGGGAGGAACGATACTCATATTACTGGAATTTATTTGCCGACTGCCATTGCTTAGAAAGAAAAACTAATTAGGCAAGTTAATTCGGTTATTAATGTTAGGGATTGATTCTGAGTAGTATTTAGCGGAAGTAGAAAAATCGTTTCACGGCTCCTTTAAAACTACAATAATAAGAAAATCAGTTCTCTTTATTTCACATCCCCATATACAGTTCTACCGGAAACTATAACATCTGTTTGGTTCGGTGGATGCTTCAGGCAGCACGAGGTCACTCTGATACCATATGTTGCCGCTGGTTCGAGAAATTGAGCCAGTGCGGTACAATCGACTGCAAACGGGGGTCTTTAACATGAACTACACAGTAGTGATTACTCGACCGTACGCCGGTATGAAGCTCGTTTAGCGCGAAACCGGAAGAGGGTGCTCATTTTTAGGACTACAAAATGAAGACCTTTGTGGGGCCACTTTCTCGGCATGGGTGGAAGAGTGAACACTTTGCTGAAGAATAACAATGCTTGTGAAGAATGCAGCATAAACTTGTTAAGAGTGGAACGCGATAGCATTATTGGACCCCTTTTGCAAAGCCTTCTCATATAAACCCGCGCTCATTCCCAAGCCATGCAAGAGCGTGTGCGTGGTCTAGTCGGTAATGTCATGTGACATCACAGGTGGCTGTGACGTCATGACCCTATCGACCCGCTAAATGTAGCGAAAAAATTGACACTAAATTTAGCAGTAAAAGTTTCCACTAAATTTGGCAAAAATATTTTCGCTAAATTTGGCAAACAATATTTTTGCAAAATTTAGCGGGTCAATAGGTCGCGACGTCGCACGTGGCTGTGCGCGTTGCATTATCGGATTTTTCAGTCCCGCCGATGCCGGATTTTCTGCAACACGAGCTCGTAAACGCTCTAGCGTTAATATTTCACGCGATTGTCATTATTACATATGCTATACTGTGCGAGGAAAATATGTGGGGGCATTACAAACTCTTGTTCCTCCCTTTGTACAGCGCTAAACAAAACAAAATGGACCAGTGCAGCGCATGGCCTTGCTAGACTGCGTATGATTCGCTCGAAGAATGTATACAGTTACTGTGACGTATACAGCTAGTATATGCAGTTACACCAGCCTAGAGTAACCACAAGGCTCTGCCATTTGGTTAATCTAGTAATCGCTAGAGTCACTGTATTTGCACGGGGCCACGCGTTCTATCGGTTTATTTCGTTTCATTGAACACTGTACATCAACTCTGACCTTATACGGAGAGCAAGTTTGTCTAGTCCTCGCACAGAGTGTAAGCACTGCCGTCACGGTGCTGAGCTTTGATTGGAGGATATAGAGGGTACTGAAATCCGATGGCATCTGCTAATTGTGGCAATGGCTGACCTGCCTTTATTGCGACTGTCTGAGATCTGCCGGCTGTGTATGAACAAGGACTTGGCCTTGGAGAAGGGGGAGAGGAGATACCTCGAAGGGACTGCGATTAGGAGAGGGACGACCAGAAGCAGTACGACAAAAAAAACTCACGGGCCCGAGAGGTTGTTTGTTTACCCGCCGAAGAGAATGCCGTGTGCTGGGGCCCATCTTGGCTGCACGCGTGACCAATCCCTCTCACTCTCTTTTTGCCTCCTCTCTAGCAGGTGGATGCATTTTGAATTAGGGCGAACCATCAACCACAAGTGCCAACCTGTGTCGAGAGTATTTCCTTTTCACCATTTTTTTCTGGTTATGTGGCTATTCCGTCGCACGACAAAATGTCCCACTCCTGGCTATCTCGACTGAAAACATACGCCACCACCCCCCAAGCCCCAATTTTTCGAGTGGAAAGAGCCCGGTACAATGAGGCTAGACAACACGACCTCGCGTTCGTGCCAATACGGCAACACGGTCGAGCTGCCGTCCAACACCCGCCATCGCATCACAAGTGGGAGGTTGTGTTTCGTCACGCGTTAGGGGACAATTGCCCGATTTCATGCCAAAGAGGCAAGAGTGTTTTGACTGCTGTCCTCTCCGGAAGTCTGCCTGGACTCGCCACATAAACGGGGGCAAGGACACTTACCGAGAGTCCACGCTCTTATCACAGAGCTCTATGTCTCCCCCACGTGCACACCGCGTGGGTCGTATACTCGCAAAATAAACGGTCGTAGCGGCGAAACGACGCTGCCAGAGTTTGTTTGGCACCCCGCTGCATTTGAAGGGGCACCGAATACGACTCCGGAATGTTCTCAGGTGGAAATATGAACTGAAATCACTTTGAGGTGGTTTATGGACTCGGTGCCACTTGCGAACAGTGCCGCTTGAAAGTCGGAACACCTGAAAGTGGTATCAGCTCCATAAACCATTTGTAAATGGTTCTACTTGTAGATGAACCCAGTAGCAAATGGTTCCACTTGTGAGCGCCTATGCCTATGGATCCCCATGTGGCGGGTTCAAATCCCAGCCAAGGCGCCCGCAATCTGACTGAGACCTACTGCTGAGAAATACAGCAAATGACTTATTTTTCGCGGGCTCAATATTTTCTGATTTAGGTCAAGGCTGAAGTTTTGGAATAATTCGCGGGTTCTAATTTTCGCGACCCGGTGGGATCTCAATATAGTTTCCAATGTGTTTAAATTTTGCCAGAATTGTTCGCGGGACCTATTTTTCGTGAATTGTAGGCAACTCGCGAAATCCGCAAAAATTAGGTCCTCGCAAAAATTATGCGGTTTACAGTAACTGAGATTTAGAGTGCATGTCGAAAGATCCTCGGGCGGTCGAAAATAATCTTCAGTTCTTTGATGGGGCGTGCCAGCTGCCCTCTGTTGGTTTGGCACATGAGACCCCCAAATTTGACATGTTTACCACTGGCAAGTGGTCCCAGTTGAAAATGATTATGCAAAACTATGACTCGCGCAGCACGTGATATTCTAGGTCTCTTCAATCCAAGCTGCATTGCTGCGACCAGTTTGAGGTAAGGTAAGTAAAACCACGCGAGTCCAAGTAATCTCCATGTTGTGACCACTTGAAAAAAAAAAAAGGAGGAATCGGAGGGTATGGGGAATTGGAGGGGAAAAGATAGACGGAGTAGATGCAACACCTATAGTATGGAAAAAAAAAAAGATGAAATGCACGCAAATGTGCCAATCACTTTCCTAACTGAAAATGGATCAATCTTGTAGCAGTAAGGCCACCTCTAGACCGAAGTGGTTTTCAAGTAGAACCACTTGCACTACCACTTTAATTTATAACCTGGGTTTGTTAAGAAGTATGCTTTCTGGGGGTTCAATACATTAGTGGATAAATTTGTTAAGCAACCTTCAAACCAAATTTTCTTTGGAAGATTCAGATAGCTCAACTGACAAGAACAATCAAACCTGCAACTAAAACTGCCAAAGAGGATCCGCACCCGAGAAAATGTCACAAATAGTAGAAAAAAATGCAGTCGCTCGGTGAAGGCAACTGGAAACACATCACATGCATGTTGCAATCGGTTCATGAACAGCTAAATTATAATTAGCCGATCCGTATGCAAGAAGTCATCCATTTGGCTTATAGCTTGGCTAGTACTCTCCGGAGTACAATTCTGCTCCACGTGTCTGCCACAAATTTAGACCTCAAAATTGTTAAGATTAGAGTTCACCACGACATTGGCAACGGAGACTGGGTCCAGAAACAAACGAGCGGGTGACGATGCTGATGTCGTCAATGCAGACAATGAACCTCATGGTCCGAAGAATATTGTCAGACAATGCTCGTCGCGCCAGACACAAGCCGGCGGCGGCAGGACATTAACGAGGCAGTTTCCTCGTGACGGTCACGAGATTCGAGAGACATTTTTGCGATGTGTTCGCTAATCTGAAAACAATGAAATGGTTAGTGGTTTGAAACAATGGTCCCATTTATGGAAAACATTTTCTGCTATCTAGAAGAGTAGTGTCCTTCTGAATACTGTGTTACCTTCCCCCTCGTCCAAATGTTTAGGTCGGTATGTGCTAGTGCAGCTTGTCATCGTTGGAGGTTCAATCTTCAAACTGGTCTAATCAGTTTGGAGATTGGAGCAGTTTTTAAAGCAGAAAAAATAATCTAGCTTTGGTGCATCTTTGTTTTAGAAAAACTCACGTTGTGGAAGCAGTGCATTACGTGAGTTTGGAGCAATTCAGTGCAGTTCCCTATTAGTAATATCGGCACGCATTCATGTAATCACCATTGTGTGATGCCTATTAAAAACCCAAAGTTAGCGCATGCGGTTATACTGTGGTAGCCAAACTGCCCTTTAACAGCTGTGAAGCTGTGCCATTAAGTTGGTCAAATTCGTGTTTTGTTCCCATTAGTGCTAGTGGACAAAGGTTAGCAGGATTGATGTAAGCATGCTATTCCACGAAGAAGTTCATGTACAGTACCAGTATAACCCTGTAGATAATAAAGAGTGGTAAGTTGGCTCTACAAAAGTTTTAACTCGTATAACACGAATATCAGCATTTTCTGGACCTCAAGACTTCTAAAGACAACATGCTTTATGACAAACATTTTATTTACGATGACGCTTCCCAACGACCTCTTGCGGCGTAAGCATTCAATCTCCGATTTGCTTAGTTTTTCCTCGGTCGTGATCGTGATTTAGCTGCCCGAAAATTCAATTTAGTACACAAAAGCGTAATCGATAAAAATACTCCGGGTTCTCTTATGCAGAATTCGTTTTAACGAGTATGACGATCAAGGATTGACATCATTTTACATAAAAAAAGAGCAACAATTCGTAACAAGGCAGTTCCTACCGAGCATGCTAACGAGATGGAAACCATGTTCAAGCACATTTCTACAAAACGGTGCTTTAGAACACGTGGATGCACGAAAAAAGAACCACCTCTGCTTGTCAATCTTCAGTAGTGTGCTTCGAAATGGCACTAAAAGTGACTATAAACTGCGTCGAGTTAGGGCACTGGCGGTGAAATTGGTGCGAAACAATGCCGTGGAGCTGGAAACCTGGACTGAATTATGACGGCCAGATGGATGAATGGATGGATGGATGGATGTTAATGATTCCTTCGCTCGCCCTTTTAAGCCAATTTGCTCCCCCACCCCTTGCCCGCAATTTTGAAACCATCACCAGGCAGTCTGGGATGTCGCCAGAACGACCTTTGGGGGATCGGGCAAAAAAAATAAGAACGCCACCCGTTCACCTCCTCCCCCCCGCCGAAAGAGTCGCCGATTTTCCTCTGGTCAAACCCAGTCGGCATCACCCCAACACCTGGCCCACTGGTTGAGACCTTGGGCCAGAACCACGCGGAAGGGAGTCCCAATTTTCCTCCGCCCCACCCGTCCCCAGCTTTGGCACCAGTGGGAACCCCGCTGGATTCCCACGGTTGCCAGACAAAAACAAAGCCTCTCCACCCAAAAAAACAATTTGTTCATCGACAAATGCTATGGCACAACTTTTTCCTTTGAATGCAGCGAGGCACAAGCAGGCAGAAATTGATCAAAATGGTGTAACTGGTGCAACTGCACCACCTCTGCATGATTCATAGAGTGTGAGATCATGTGCATCTGTCCGTAAGTGGCTCACCGGCGCCCACCGCTCCCTGGTTGAAACCCGAGAGGGGAGCACGTGTGGCGAAGGAAGGGGCACCGTGATTAGTCGCACAAAATGACAGATCCTGCGTGAATCCACAACAGAGCCCTCATCGAACCCTAATGTATCCTTACGTATTTTGCCCTTACGCGAAGGAACCGTCGCCAATGAGTGCTCGGAGAGTGACACACTCACTCGCACGGATATGGCGCGATGCGACATCGCCGCAATTATAACCGTCTAGCGGGCACTGCACGATGCTCGTACACTCTGTTTACTAAGCGGCACATTGAGGAAGCTGGTGTAGCTCCGTGGTAACTGCGCTCGCTCCACAACCTCTTGGGATCGAATGCCGAGAAAACTGCACCGGCTCTCTTTTTAAAACATTTAGCACTAACACTGAAGTTAAATAAAATGCTAAAGTTGAATAAACAAACCTATAAATCCAACAACATACTCGTCAATTTACTCGATGGACAAAGGAATGAACTTGGGAAGAAAATGATCCAAAATGCTATTGCATTATGTGTCCTTCGGCAGCAGACGGAGAGAAGGCGTAGGTGTTTTAATAACTCCTCTCTGTAACACCATCGTTGGTGGGTCCACGCAGTCTGCCGTGGACCACCAACGATGTTAGATTCGGGGTTAGGATAGCAACTTTGCTCCGGCCACTTGACACCCGAATGCTAGGAAGCTGTTGTGTGCATCGAGAGACGGACATGCCTATAGCCAAAGCACCATCGTGAGGGGAGTTTCAGGAAGTTAATCGCGGAATGGGAAGAACAAATTAGTGATAACCTTCTTCCACTTTCAAGGTGCCGTCCCAGCAGGGTGACCAGATATCCAGTTCTGACCGTGATATATTAGCGTTTTAGATGTCCACTTCTGCCTTTCTGTCATTTTGATCAGTGAAGCCAGATGCCCTGTTTTCACGCGAACATGGCGAAAATGGCTAGTGGGAAAACTCCCAGACAATGCACAGATATAATTTTATAACAATAAACATACAAGTTCTTACTGCGGTTACATTACTAGCCAATACACGCCTTGTTTGCATAGAGGATCATACGAGAGACTTTTATATCACTAAATTTTGCGTGCTTCAGTTGGTAACTTTTTTTTTTCTCCCCACTATTTAGATATGGGAAATAGAGGGTGTTCTCAATGAACAACTTCAGAAAAACGTACGTCTTTACCTTCGACTAAATATACGGTAGTATCCTATCCCGAGGATTATGGTCTCCCTACATGCCAGATCCATATACCGACAGATGGGGAGTGAACCTGAGCGTTTTCCTGAGCAGGGAGGCCAGTGACCCAGCAAATGGTGACCAACATTTGACTTTTTTTATTAAACCAGCTTAATCACGCTAGTCAATTTGTAGCTAATGTTTTGAGAAAAAAGCACCATATTCTTTGGCCCGCAGAAAACTGAAGTTCCGTTCGTGAGAATGTGACGCTAGCAGTTGGGATCAAATGCGTAAGTTTGAGAACATGACGTTACCTTAATCAAAAAATAAAAGAGAAAAAACCAAATTTTTCCATGAGCCGACATCCCCCTAAGCCTAATATTGTACAAACACTAAATTACATAGTGGTCGCCTTTAGGACTTATTTCTGTGAAAAAAGCGTTTAAGCAAGAAAGAAAACAATATCCTCTTTCTCGCTGTCAGCTGTTTGCACTTATATGTAAATGCGAAATGCGTCCACGTCAGTTCTTATTTTGATGATATTAGCTTAGGTGGACGTCGGCTCATAGAGGAATTTGGTCTTTCTCTTTTATCTATTTGATCCAGATAAAGTCATGTTCTCCAACTTTCGCACTTGATCCCAACGACTAGAGTAACATTCTCAGGGAGAATGTTACTCTAGCTTCCTGCGACTAATAGTTTAACTTATGTGGGCTGAAAAACACGGCATTTTATCTGGGAAAAATGTTCAGTCCTCTAAACCTGCCATTTTAGATAGAACTAGCGCCACCTGGCAGAAGACAGGGTTCGAGGATTCTAAGGATGAAACAATAAGCGGATGAGGAAGGAGAGGGAAGAAGTGTCTTAGAATGAACTTGGGGGCCAAAAAATAAGCCAGAACAGGAACAGTAGAGACATTGGGAGCCTGGGTCACCTCAGCTCAGTGCGGAGAGCAAGTCGTCTGCTTCTTGCGCAGGAGTTGCGGTAACCTGAGAACGACGAAGGAAAGTGGGTATACCTCGATGCTAAATGCTTTGAGCTCCCTACCCACTATTTCTTTTAAATCAGCCAATAAGAGCTGGGTGTTCTGACATCATCGCAACCATGATGCAAGAAGCAGACAAACTTGCGCTCCGCCTAGAGCCAGCAGGATCTCGTTTCCTTGGTTGAGGGAGTGCCCGCACTCGCTTGAGCACATGGCCTCATATTTTCCTACCAGAACCTCCTGAACCGGCGTTTTTCTAAAATTGTCCACTCCAGAGCTACAGGTGATGCCAAAGCAAGCTGTGTCCGCATGCTGCGAACGACACTCAATGTCATAGCACAACTGCGCTAGGCGGCCAATATCAAGTTGAAAAGTGGCTTCGAATTTAATTTAATTTTTTTAATTAAAAGTTCCGAAGGTTTTGTTGAAATTTGCTGTAGTTGCTGGCACAGTTTGTCACTGTCTTTCGAAATACTTTGCCGCGTTGAATGTATTCAAATGGACGCGGCAGAGTGCCGCTTTCATGAGCCATGGGTCCCACTTCCCTCTTTTTAGCCTAAGACTACTACGGTAGTACAATAGATTCTTTTTCGAAAATCTGCGCCGATGCCTGTCCCCCTGCTCACATACTCTGAGCATGTATCGAAAACGAGCGCTACGTCAGCGTTCGGCAAAAACAGGTCCAATCATGCGGTTTCGTGTCCAATGGATGGATGTTAATGGCTATACCCTTCGTACTGGGCGGTAGCTCGCGCCACCTTGCTTGACGACCACCAGTGTTCCTCGATGGACTTTTGGAAAGGGTCCATTTAGCCGGTTTTGAGAATAGATTTATAAATGCCTTATTAAAAATTGTACCATTTTATATCCATCATTTTCCAGTAACAAACATTATCCCAACAATTTAAAATGAGAATAAACGTGTCTATTCTTGGAAGCTAGTGATAATGTAAGACCTGGCTGATGTTTGGTTTGGATTGGGTTTTTATGGCACAAGGGCTGCTGAGGCCAAAGAGCGCCAAAGAAGGAAGCTATTGCAATGAGGGTAAGCGAGAAAAAAGGACTCTAGTGGTCAGGGTTAAAAATAAAGGAATGAGACATGGAACCGGATTATGTCACAAACATGGGCACGAGTGAGAAGCTTTAAAGTTCACAATTGATGTAGAAGACCAATAGCATCTAAAAACTTAAAAACCTGCTCGTAAGTCACGAATGGTTCATCACCCAATACCAACATTGGGTGTAAGGGAGTGTGATTTCTGTGCAACTGTGCAAAGTGAGATTGGCATTCTCGTACGTAGAAAGGGCACTCAATTAGAAAATGGAGAACACCTAAGAGGTTTATCGCATTGTTCACACAAAGGGGCAGCCATGAGTCAGATGCGTGTGGCCAATGCGCAAACGACACGGGGTTACTTCATAAAACCGTTCTCGGTGTCGGGCGCTCGCCCATTCACCCAGGTTTGGCTTAATGAGACGCAGCTTGTTGTAGATCTCATTCCACTCGGCTGGCCGTTGGGTTCGTACTGCGAAACCTTACAGAATAGCGATAGTCCATGTAAGGGATCCCTTTTATATCTACCTCTCTGCTGACGCATGTTCGAGCACCACGGTCGGCCGCCTCATAGCCTGGGATACCAACATGGCTGGGAATCCAACAAAAGACAATGGTGCAATGCTTTCTAGCTGCCACAATAACGTTCTTCTGAACTTCAACAACGAGGGAGTTCCTTGTAGGCAGCAGTGAAAAGATAGCTCGCAAGGCACTAAGACAGTCAGTGAAAACTACTGCTAGCGGTATCCTGCTGGCGAGCTATGTGTTCCGTAGCTAACAGGAGGCCATACAGCTCCACTGTCAAAATGGTAGCGGCACTATTTATCCGCCTAACAACTTCCACCGAAGAGCCAATGACAGAGCAGCCAACAAAGGTCTCAGATTTTGTTCCATCTGTATAGAACTTTGTATGATCTTCATACAATTGATCAAGTTCATAAAATTCTTGCAGAAGCACAGCATTTGGAGTGTTTTTCTTATTATACTGCGCAAGAGACAGGTTGCAGTGTATGTCAGGATGCTCCCAAAGTGCTACTGATGCCAGGGAATTCGACTACCTGGGATGCCACATCTAATCCGACAGACTCGGCCAAGGTCTTCAGTCGCATACTGAACGGAAGGATCACGCTAGGTTTTGCGAGAAAGAAGTCGTTCCGAGCGTGTTTCTTGAACAACTTCTCGAGTGGGATGCTGGAGGACAGATCGGATGCGAAGAGAGTACATCAAGCCCAATGCGAATCTACGTCTTTCAAGGCCACACTCATTAGCCTCTGCCTATAAACTGGGCACAGGGGATGTACGAAATGCACCTGTAGCCAAACGAAGCCCAAGATGATGAATGTGATCAAACGTCTTGAGCACAGACTGTCTGGCAGACCCATAAACAAAGCAGCCATAGTCTAGTCGGGAGCGTACCAAAGAGCGATAGATCCGCAGGAGGCACAATCGATCTGAGCCCTGAGACCGGTGCGAGAGAACTTTAAGGATATTGAGAGACTCGTGAGCTTTCAGTTTCAGGCTTTTTACATGAGCATTAAAATTCAGTTTACTATCCAACGTGAGACCCAAAACGTTGTGCTGAGGTTGGACACTAACATTACAATTGTAGATTGTCAGGGATGGCTCAAGAAGGACTCCATGTTTGCGGGTGAAGTAAACACATGCAGTCTTTTCAGGAGAGAACTTAAACCCATTACTGTCAGCCCACTCAGTAAGCTTGTTGATGCCTAGCTGAACCCTGCGTTCACAGACTGAGAGGTTACAGGAGGAAACTGAAATTTGTAAATCATCGACGTCAAGAGAATGCTGAACTGACGGAGGGATTACAGAAGCAATGGAGATCATTTTAACTATAAACAAGGTGACACTTAGCACTCTCCCTTGCGGCACTCCATTTTCCTGCAGAAATTCACGGGAGAGTGTGTTTCCGAGCTGGACTCCAAAGGTGCGCCTGTCTAGATAGCTCTGCATTGCACGAAGCATGCGACCACGTAGTCCGAGGTCAAACAGGTCCCTCAAAATACCATAGCGCCAAGCCGTGTCGTAAGCTTTCTCGAGATCAAAGAACAAGGAGAGGCAGTGCTGCCCGTGTACAAAGGCCTCACGCGCAACAGTTTCGAGACGGACCAAGTGGTCGACTGTAGACCTTGATGAACGATAGCCGCGCTGAAATTTGTCGAGCACCTTACCATGCTCCAGATAGTACATTAGTCTACGATTAATCATTCGCTCCAATGTCTTACAGAGACAGCTGGTAAGAGCAATGGGCCTATAACTGGAAACACAAGAAGCATCCTTACCAGCCTTCAAAAGTGGAAGGACATGTGCTACCTTCCAAGATGAAGGGAAACAGCCCTCCTGCCATATGCGGTTATAAACATATAAAATGGCATCGAGTGTAGAAGGATGGAGATGCTCTCGCATTGAATAATGTAAACTATCTGGTCCAGGAGCCGAGGGCCTTCGTGTTATGAAGAACAGCGAGGAGCTCGTGCAAGCTCAATGTAGCGTTATATCCCTCCTGTTCACCTCCCGAGGTTTTCAAAGGATTGCTCCCAGCCTTCAGTTTGTGTTGAAGAAAAGTAGATGAATAATGATGTGAACTGGATACATACTCAAAATGTTCTCCAAAAATATCAGCTTGTTCCTCCAGTGTGTCTGGACATGTTCCATTCCTAGAAAGCAGGGGGATTTTAAAGGGACACTGACACCCCCCAAAAATTTTCTTTCATTTTTTGCCAGGCGATTCATTATGGTGTCGGAATACTACCCAATTAATATTTTGCTACAGAGTCGCATATTTTTTTAATAAAGCCAAAAAACGCAACTGCTCGAAGCTGAAACCGAAACCCACGCACCGCACGGAGATGTGGAGAGGAGAAAGTGAGTGGGGAAGTCACGTGGCTACACCCGACCGTGTGATTTTTTTTTGGGGGGGGGGGGGGTTTTTCCAGGTGCAGCAGATGAAATGCGTTCGGGATCCGCTCGCCGTGCAATTCCTTTGCAGTTATGTTTGTTCCGCTCGCTGTTCTGTACTTCAAGATGAGTTGTTTTGTACATTTAAGTGTTGGCAATTAGTAGTGAGTGCCCGAGTGCCGTAGTGAATTCCCGTGATCGGCTCCGAAAAGAATACTACCAAGATGTGGCGTGAAGAGCTGCCTCACATCTGAAAGTGGCATTGCGCGGCAGAGGTGTCAAAAATGGAATCCCATACCATTTAGTTCAGCGACGTATCGTCCACAACAATTGCTTTTCTTTTCAATGTTAATTGTAAAAAAAAACAAAAAAAGAAAAACACCGCGCAATGTTTGAAAAAAAAAAATGGTACACCCACACTAGGGATTGAACCTGTGCCCGCTGCGTGTGAAGCGGACATCTTTCCACTGAGCTACTGAAGCAACTCTTTCGTTCGTAGTGTTGCATCCGGACGACTGTATGTCGGAAAGTTTGCTGCCAATTTTCCTCCAGTACATGCACTCCCGGCTTGAAGTCGGGCAGCACCACGCATTGGCCAAATTCGCACCAAGTAAAGAAGCCGTACGTGTGCGTATTCAACTCGATGTACGCACTTCGTGCTTGACGTTTGAGCGAGCAATGTCTTCAGCCACGAGAAGGGACGACGGCTCGGCGACGTCTTCGTGCAATCGGTGTGCTGGTCGGGCGTGTCGTACGGGATGAATATCAACTCTTTTAATCGGTCCAAAATTTCTCTTTCGAAGGAAGACAGAATTCGCCGGTACCGTGAACGACAGTTCTGAAGTAGAGGTCCCACGCCCATCGTCCGCTGCCACCCGCGAGTCCCACAAAACGCGAAACGACGCCATGTTGAGAATTATGCAGTGAACGCACAGAATGCTTCCGGTTGTCTGTGAAACCTTTTTTTTTTCAATCAACGTATTTGCAGCTTTTTGGAAGCCAGAAAAAATGGGTTTCATATTTTTTTTCTATTTTTAGTATTGACAGTGCGCCTTCAATGACCCACAACTTTGATTAAATATGGTGGTCGCGTCGAATTAGAAAACGGCCCGTGACCACAGAAAAGAGAGTGAGCGCGACTCGAACCGGCCAGTTCTCGATCGGCAGTTTTCGGGCGGAAAGAAACCGAATTTCGAGCCGCAAATTCTGTTCTCGGTAGTTGGGCTCTCATATGTCCCGTACAACTAAAAACCTCGGCGAGCATAAATACCCTGTCAATGTCCCTTTAAATGCATGATAGGAACCATTGATCTTGTGTATTCGATCCCAGACCTCCTTAGGTGAGGAACTGCTATTAATAGTAGAAACATAGCCTTGCCAACTTTCCCGTTTGGCTTTTCTTCAAACGTAGCGTGCACGGGCCTTCATTTTCCGAAAGGATATGAGGTTGTCTCTAGTGAGGTATCGTCTCAGAATACCCCAAGCCTGATTTTGTTTCTTGCGTGTCTCCTCACATTTTGAATTCCACCAAGGCTTTGGCCTCCTAGGGAGAAATTGAGATGTCTGCGGGATGGACAACTTGGCTGCTGTGATGATGCGCTCGGTTAAAAGATGATCGAGTTCGTCAATTGTGAGACTATCCAGACGAGAATATGCTAAAAGCAATGCCTGCTTGAAAAGGCCCCAATCAGCCTTGTCAAGTTTCCAACGAGGAGAGCAGTGTGTGAATTAAAAGAGGGCCTTCACTGCAGGTTAAAAAAGTAGGAAAATGATCGCTTCCACGTGGATTACAATCCACACTCCAGGAAAAATCTGGAAGTAAAGTAACAGAACCAATTGAAAGGTCGATGGAAGTTGATGACAAAGATGATGGACTAAAATAGGTTGGCTGGCCCGTATTAAAAAAGACTTCATCTGGTTAAAACTTACTCAATTATTTTTCCTCTGACATCCCGACGTGTGCTCCCCCATAAAGGGTTGTGACAATTAAAATCGCCCATCAAAAGGAAAGGCTCAGGAAGCTGGTCTAACAGTGAGTTAAAATCTGAACATTTCAAAGTAAAAGAAGGTGGCAGATATAAAGAACATACTGTAAGAGCTCTATGGTGCATGAACCGAACAGCCACTGCTTCAGGTGGTGTGGACAGTGAAACCTCTGTGCAGGGAACTTCTCTCGGGAGAACCACCGCTACTCCCCCAGAGGAACTGACAGAGCTCGGACGATCCTTCCGGAAAACCTGGTAATGTTTGAGGAAATTGGTACGGCTGGGACTCAAGCGAGTCTCTTGCAAGCACAACGCTCGTGGCTTGTACTCCTCCACAAGATGCTCTACATCATCCAGGTTTCTTAGACGGCCATGACAGTTCTATTGTATGAGTACTGAAGCCATTTTGGGGACAAAAACCGGAGAACATGAAACAGTGAGTCAGTTGCTTCACTTCGAAGAAGTTCGGAGTTTTTTTTTATTTTTGTTTCTTCGTGTCTGCCACTCCATTTCATCCTGGTCCGAACCCGGAGTCGATAAGGGGGCAGACAAGGAAGTGCCAGTGTTCTCCTGAGCCCCGCAGGCAGACTTGCCTGCTGGCCCGGCAGGGTCTGTACCGCGGGGCCCCAATCCGCGGCCACGACCAGAACTAGGCAGAAAGGTGGTCGATGTACTGGGGAGGGGTTCTACCCCGTCCATCTGTTCCACCTCTTCTCCCGACAGGGAAGCTGCGTGCGACCCACGCAGCTCCTTGGTTGCTGGCTGCCTCTCCAGGGACTGAGGCCGAGGGCCTCCCTTCTGCTCCGTAGGAGAGCGGCCAGTGTTGACAGGTGCAGCCGGTGCTCGCCTGTCCTGAGCAGAGGAGGCAGCTAAGGTGCCCTCCCCGCGAGAAGGAGGAGCCTGCTGACCCTGCTCCACAGTCTTGAAGGGGAGGGCGAGCACGGCTATTGCCGGCCCGTCCTTGCCCAGGGGAGCAGCATGCTGCTCCAGTTGAGGGGATGGGGCCCCTTAGGTCAGCCGCCAAGATCTCAGGAGAGACCTGGGTGGCCCTAGTCTCCAAGCGTGGTGCAGGGCGCCTCCGCACCACCTCGGCATAACCTCCCATTGAGAGAAACGACAGCTTCTTCTTAGCTTGCAAGTAGGGGATGTTCTCCTTTGCCTTTAGGGAAAGAATTTCTTTTTCTTGACGCCAAAGGGGACAGGTGCGGGAGTAAGCTGGGTGGGGCCCACTGCAGTTACTACAGCGGGCCGCCGCCTCGCAGATGACAGCGACATGTTCCTGGCTTCCAGATTTCGTACAAGTTTCTTTCCCTCAGCAACTGCGTGACCCATCCCCAAAGCGCTGGCAGCAAAAGCACCGTTGCGGGTTGGGAACATAGGGACGGATGCGACACTGGAGGTAACCCGCCTTCACAGTTTCAAAAAGGGTCGCAAAGATCAAGATCACGTGCTTCAATGGGGTTTCCTTGCCATCCTTCCGGAACATAATATGTTTGACAGCGACAACACCGACATCTTTCAGTCCTTCCAGGATTTCTTCCTCGCTAGCATCGAGGAAGTCTTTTTCAGAGAGGACTCCACGGATCGTGTTGAGCGTCCGGTGAGGACTCGCGGACACTTCGACGTCGACTATGCTGGTCATCTTGGAGAGTGCCCCTCACTTTGAACTTTCGTATTTACTTCAACGAGAAGGTCGCCGGAGTGGAGTTTTTTTGCTTTGTATGAGAAGCCGATGAGGTTTTCTAGCACCTTGGCTACCACAAAGGGGAACAATTTCGACACTGGTTTGTCTTCGAGGTTCGAGTGAATTACAAAAAACTTTGTAAATGTTCCCATTTCAGGGGCTTTTTCAATGACTTGGGACTCAGGGCGAGGCCTCTTAGAAGCCTGCCTTGAACCGGGTTTAGAGAAGAGGGGCGCCATATGAAGGGCAGGAGCTTCGGCATTTGTAGCGCACCACCGACCACGGAGTCCAACGAGGGGATAGGTAACATCTCATAACAGGTCTGGCTTGTCTGAGTATGTTACTCTACCAGTGCTACTAGGATGCTATAACCGAGTGTGGGTAACGAGAGAGTTCTGTCGCCACCCAAGGTTAGCCCTTGCTGCCAAGGGAGTTGAAAAAGGAAAGAAGAGAAATGAGAAGAGTGAAAAGAAGGAGAAGACAAGGGTGAAAGAAGGGAGGGGATAGTAGAAGTGGCGACTGACTGAATCACCCTGGTCGGGCCAAGCCAGGACACCCATCTACAGGAAGCGGGGGCCGAAGTGGTGTATTGCCTCACCCGGGGGCCCCGAAGGATCCAAACCTACTCCGCGCTCGACTCAACCACCAGGATGCCCTTTTCCCCGGACACGGGAAAGCCACGCACAGTCAGACGTGGGCGAGCGAACCCGCATGGCTCGGGGTCCGTGGAGACGCCACTCTCCAAACACCTGCTTTCACAGGTGCCCCCCTGCGGGGACCTGGCTGATGTGATTATCAAACTTCCCTTATGGTATTTAATGACAATGGCATATACCAGTATTATACTACAGTACAAATGCAGTTACGCTAAAAAACGTTTCGGAATCTGCCTGCTGCATCAGTGGTCCTTACTGCAAACTTGGTCATTTCTACAGAACGGTCATAATAAAGGTACCCTTTCTAACGGCTTGCACTGTAGTGGTATACACACAGCACTGGATATTTACAATGATGTGGGTATGACCTTACAAGATATTCGACGCTTGATAAGATATATCACCCAGCATGTGACGACAATGCACAATAGATATTGCGTACATGCTATCCAAACCGCCATTAGTAGACACCGCAAAATTATCTGCACCAATTGTGATAAAAGAGCATACATAATTAGTGACTCTACCCAGTGGATATCAGTTGCTCTGTCATCTCTAAAACCATTAAGCAGACAGAGGGGCACTCAACAATATTATCTACACAATTATGCTAAAAGAAAAAAAAAAAGATATGCCCGCAATTATCTATGGAATCAGCTTTGAGCACGACATTCTCAAACAGCTTGGATTACGGAAGGTTAATTGCTCGATGGAAAACATTTGCCGTAGTTCCTTCTGTCCGGTTGGCATGTTGTCAGCCAAGCAAAAAGCATTTTTCTACAATTGGTCAACAGAAAACCTCACCTCTGAAAAGATGTGTTTGACTTGGTTAGTTGACGTGAGTCGCTTCAGTGATTTAAGCAGACCGTTTCGAACTTACACCATACCTTAGTCCAACTTCCAATGCCAATTTCCTCACCAAAAAGAGATTATTGTAAAAGAAGGAATTTTACGCGAGGAAACGTTTTTAGGACAATTATGGCTAAAAGGTAGTACATTAGATGTTAATCTAATGTAATTAATTGAAGTGAGATTAGCTTGGTGAAGTCAAAGGGGATTAATTCGAGATATTTACCTGAAATGCGCAGGTTGTACCACTTTTTTCCACGATTACTATGTGTGGGCAGCCAAAGCACAAAGTACCCGAAAATGTAACTGATTCTAATTTGCAAAAACAGGTTTTGAAGGTTATGGAAAGGTGCCCTTATGTAGGTCTTGTTACAGTTATGTCAATCAGTTTTACATTACATTTTTGAGAAATGTGCTCATTCATATATCTTTTTTTCATGAAGAACCTTCGAGGTAGAAATAGAGCTGGGTCAACTGCAATAAGTATAGACATTTTCCCCCATTCTGAATTGCCCTGTTAGGGTAATGTGCGGCCCTCACCAAAAAGACCGTGCCAACAAGGAGGTTAGATGAAAAATAGAAAATAAAGTCATCTCAGCAAAGCAGCATGTGCCACATTTGCATTTTGGAATAATACTACGCCTTTCTCATAAGCCTTTTTATTAGAGCGCAGCTCTTAGGCGCCCGTTTCCGGCTTGAGCGGCGTCGCCGTCGGCGTCGGCGTAACCGCGCGGTGCATGATGGGTAAATTTCCCCGCTAAATTTAGCGGAAAATTTTCCCCGCTAAATCTGGCGGAAAAGTTTCCCCGCTAAATCTAGCGGAAAATTTTCCCCGCCCCCCCACCCCTCGAGGTCACGTGACCCCCAGGCCACGTGACCCCCCCCCCGTGCCTTCCCCTCCTCCTCAAGAGCTGCGCTCTATTTCGGCGTTACAGGGAGTTGTAAACGGCTTTCATTTTTTTTATTTGTTTGTTTATTTCACCCTCAGGGCCAGAGGCATTACATGGGGGAGTGGTGAGAGAACAAACAAAATAACAGTGCCCATGGAAAACACAAAATAAACAATGGGGAATACATGGTTTAGAACATTTGAACAAAAAAAGAACACAATCAACAATTGATGTAAGTGATCCAGGTAGATGATTCCATTCATTTGAAACTCTAGCAATAAATTATGTAAAATATTTGCTATAATAGCAAAATGTAACCCCTACATTGTGACAATGATCCAGACGTGTTGAAACAAATGCTGGTGGGGTCAGCGAAAAATTATGTTGAAGATAACCAAGCATCAATTAGCATTATTAGTCACATAGTTAATATGTAGGTTCCAGGAAAGATAGGAACTTAGGATCACTCCTAGATATAAGAGTTTACAAGCTAAGCAAACCTTACCTTACAGGCCACGTGCATTCGTTTACACTTGTTAATGTTTAGTTCCATTGACCAGAGCTCCCACCATTTAAAAAATAAAATCCAAATCGTGCTGTAATTGTTTGGATTCAGAGTCATTAGATATTATTCTACAGATGGCACAGTTGTTAGCAAACAATTTGTAGGAGTTAGTACACGCAACTCTAAAAGTGTTGTTTGATCAGACAATAGATAGATAGATAAATAATTTTATTAAGTGCCTGCCAACAGCCAAGTGGCCTGGGTGGCAGTGCACTGTCCAATGAGTGAATACATAAGATAAATGCATATTTTTCAAGTAATAAAATCAAACAAAAATGTCATCGTCTAAAAACGAGGCATTATAGGTTTGTTGCAATCGTGTCATCGGACAGATCACATGTTAGGATAAAAAGTGTCTCGGCAGCACGTGAGCAGCGTACGTTTTCCTTTCTGCTTTACCATCGAATACAACAAATCCCTTGGAATGAAGTATGACCCCTGTCAGGGAGAGATTATGGGAAAGGCAAGATTGCGTATAAAACAATAAAAAGTTAAAACAGCGTACTGCTTGCGTCCGGAGCAAAAACTCTCGCGAGAAGTAGGGCAGTCCAACGGGAGGCAATTTCAAAGTTAACAAATGCTTAAATAACAAGTTGAGATCCACAGCACAAATTAAGGAAGGTCACTCGGGTTTGCAGTTTTCAACATAAATTTAAACCTAAAATTTGGGGGTGATAACTGCCACCGATTAGTACAGGTGAAATTGGCACATAAAGGAAACTATCTTTTTAGGTATTCGGTAAAGGCAAAAAAATATTAGAATGAGTCAGCAGTTTTGGGAAACTCCTAGCTGATTTAGATGACAGAATGTGCAGTTTACGATAAATTACTTCCCGAGATTGCTGCCAATATGTCATGCAAACAACTGACAGGTAAAAATAAGTCAAAACAAAAACGAGAGTGCAAGCTACTAGCTGTTGCAGGTTAAATGTGGTGAATTTCCCCACAATAGGGTTCTCTGAAAGGATCAAACACGGGAAAGTTTCACAGACAGCTGAAGGAAGCTGAAGAGGTTCTTGAAAGAAAATGAGATGAAGGAGAGTTCCTCCACACGTTTGTCCCGTGAATTTGAATATCACAAACATTTGACGCGAGAAAACACGAAACACAAAGAATAAACCGTCAAGTGCGACGTCATACCCAGAGGTTTCAACTGCCTCGTGCATGCCCGCTTGTGAGGGAACGTGTGCAGCGCTTTTGACTGTTCGGCAGTGTTGCCAAATTTGGTTATATAGCCGAATTGGGCGACATTTTTTTCTAGTTGGCGTAGAAATTTGGTGGCTGCCTACGGGACTATTTTTGGGCGATGTCTAGGGGTGCGGCAAACTTTCGTCGAACTTCTAGGTTCAAGTAGTTAATTTTAAAACTTCTAATCAGTTTCGAAAAAAAAAAAAAAAAATTGTTTCTCTTTCGGCTGGTTGAGGGAAGAGAAAATAAGGAAAAAGGCTTCAAACTCGGACAAACTTTAGGGTTTTCATAATGCACAGAGAAGCAATACCAACAGACTGCACTGTTACCACAGGTCCAGTAGTGAGTCTTCTACCAGGACGTAGACTGAACTCTCCAAACGCTGCTTCGGTGCCCATTGTGAGAATCCTTAGGCACCCAAGTTCGTAAAACTAAGAAGTCCGCAGCTTCGCCTCTAAACCATTGACTACCTTCCAATCGTCGCCCACCACAAGAAAGGACAACACGATCAGAAATAGTGTGAACGAGAGGGGGGGGGGGAACTCATATTCTACACAAAGAAAAAAAAGAGAAGAGGCAGGTGGGGTATTGTTTGAAACGCCCAGTGTTTGGACTGTTTTGCTTCTGCATTCTCTTCTTTCATTGTACGGTCATATCTCCCGGGCTTCACAATAAAGCTGCCTGTGTGTTTTGCACTCAGTTTTGAAAACCTACAAAGGAAGGGTAAGTGTTGTAGGGATTTTCATCCTTCCGAAGGTTTTTTGGAAAATTCGCGAGTGACATAATGTACGCAAAATGTGGCGCACCTGGGGGCTAAAAAAGAAAAGTTCACGTGTTTTGCCTATGTGTGAAAAATTGTCAATTAAGGGCTTAAATATAATTATTTTCAGTCTTGGCTATTTTGGCTATTTGTTTTTACGGCTTTGGCTATATTTGGGCTATTGCTTCCAGCTGTTTGGCGGTTTTTTGGTGGGACCATCTGGCAACACTGCGTGCTCGGGTAAGGCTTGCGGAAGGCACGGGAATGTTGACATCTCTACATAGCGTCACGATTCCCAAACTCTCACCAAACGTGCCTGGAAGGAGGCGGGGCTATAGCACTATTTTGGAAGTGCTGTTGCGGCTACTTCGCGCATCAATCTGAAATATAACTTTAATGTTCATGATCCTGGAGGCCAATTGAATATGATTTAGTAGTTTATTTCTGAAATACAGAACCACCTCAGTTTCCCTTTAAAGGTGTGCCATGAAACGATTTTTCTACTTTCGCTAAATACTTGCCAGAATCATTCCCTAGCGTTAATACCCCAATTAACTTGCCTTAGTTTCTTTTTCTAAGCAATGGCAGCCGGCAAATAAATGAGAGAAATATGAGCACGTGGCCTGGTGCCTATCCTAGGTATGTTGCCAACGTTATTCGTAGCCACGCGCCGAGGGCCGCAAAGTAAAAAACGCGTGCCGAGCTCGAAGCATCGTTAACTATTCTCATCCCCGCAGTAGTTGGACTTGAGCCACTACCCGAGTGTTTGCCGAGGCGTTGATTGTTACGAGCTCAAGTCGAGTGCTCAAGCAGTTCTCGCTCAACTGTTGTCACGAGGGTGGTTTCGATCCCACAATTACGTCATCAAGCTTCGCAAAGGCAAGACTGAAAGAAACATAGTCCCCTTTTATCTTCGCAATTTCACCACGACCAAGAAGCTCCTGAATCAGTGGCAATCATGCGCGAGAATACTTGGGCCAGACTAGGACCAGTATGTCTCTAAATTCATGAACATTCCAACTCGATATCGTTTCATGACCCCTTTAAATAGGCGACCCAAAAAAAAGATGACATTAAGGGAGATACTAAAGACCCCATTCTTGGGTATTTTTGGTGTTTAAGAAACGCCTCCCGAAAAACTTTGAAACAAAAAACTGATTTTTTCAGTGACTGCAACATATTTTTGCATCGTCCATAAGAGCAATGGAGCCAAAAAATCAGTATAGGCCTCGCAAGGTGTCATTCCCAAGCAACCCAACAAAAGTTAGACGAGGTGAAAGCCACATTTTGCACGCACTTTCTTAATTCAAGGTGCTGTTGGGACTTGGGACAGAGAACCCACAGCAGCCATGCTAAGGGGACCACGCTAGGAACAAAAGCGGCGTTCCAGACCGGTACCCACTCCCCAACATCCGGGACTTCACCGTCCATCTTCGAGGCTCTACCATCTTTTCGAAGATTGACCTCACCCGGACCTACCATCAGATTCCGGTAGGTGGAGACGACATCCCCATAACAGCCATCACATCCGGGTCACCATGCATGAGTATCACGTGCGCCGAGGACATCCACTTTTATTTCTTGTGACAGCTAGATGATGGACGTAGAAGAAGAGGAAACCAGGGAGTGCAGTGATAGAAAAAGAAGAGGGGGGATTCTACAAATGGCGGATCGAGTAAAGAACTATTTCGTAAGCTATCTCGAAGTGTATTTCTAGAACGCTACATTTTGGCGCAGCCGACAGGATCCTATCATGTGGATCACCCTCACTACAAAAGATGACGCCGGAGAAGAGCTCGTCTTCTCATCTTGCCAGCCGCAAGACGAGGAGGCCTTTCCACTACCACCTCGGATCACTACTCAGGAGTTGATTCAACTCGTTTCTGACAAGACAGGAATGGACGTCAGTGCCATCCTACAGAAAAGGACTGTCAAGGTCAACCTAAAGGTAGCTGATTTTCAGACCTTCATCATAGAGCCCATGGAGGAGAGCCCGGTGAATCCTCAAGACGGCTTCTGCTTCCCCTCCGGTCCTCAAGGCGGCTCTCAAACCGGAACCCAAGGCGAGTTCCAATCGAACTTCCGGAGCGATTTCCAATTCGGAACTCAAAGTGACTTACAGGCCTGTCCCCAAGACAATAACCAGGCCTATCCCCAAAACAACTTCGTTGAGCTCGAAAGCATTCAGCGTGCGGTTGTCACTAACCCCGAGGACCCAAATCGCCTCGTCCACCAGATCCTCCTTGCACAACAACAACAAATAATGCAAAACCAACAACTGCTTCAAGCCATTGTCAGACTTTCACGAAACCAAGAAGCTCCACGCTTTCGAATGGTAAAGCCGGACCCGTTTGATGGTCACACAACAAACTCTGAAGCTTGGTTGTCATTTTATGAATACGCTAGTGAGAAGAATGGCTGGCGTTCCGACGATGACAAAGTAAAAAATCTGAGACTTTTTCTCACCGGAATGGCGAAAAAGTGGTATGAGCTCCACCTAACGGGCCATCTCAATGACCCCTGGGAACAGTGGAAAAGGAGTTTTCATTCGGCATTTCAAGAGAATCCCGTGGAGAAGTGGGATAAAGCTTTATTTTTCAAGTACAAAGCAGGAAGTGTCATGGAATATTTCTATGAAAAACGACGATTGCTCCAGATGGCAGACTACTCCCTACCAGACTCATCCGTAGTCCCGCTGGCTATTCACGGACTTCCGAAAGAGCTGCAAAAACAGGTCCAAGTGAAAGCACCCAAAACTGTGGAGGGCCTTCTGGACTGTTTTCAACATCTCTGCTTAGATGCATGGCCCCGAGCAGCGCAGAAGCCTACTGAAGCAACCCCTCAGTCGCACAGATATGGAAGTCTTGGACAAAAGCCTTCGCATTGGAATCCACAAGCTGTGCCACAGAAGCAGTCAGCGACTCACGTAGCAACATTTGAGGACCGTGAAATGGCTGAAGTCCAGACAACCACAAAAAACGGATAAAGGAGGGTGTACAGTCCCACCCCTCGACAACAATGGAGACTGTCTGTTTGTCCCAGTCAACACTCTTGTATATAGATGTAAATGTGAATGGACGAACCTTAAAAGCTCTCGTCGACAGCGGAGCGTCTGTGACTATAGTTAACCAAGAGGTTGTCGATCGTGAAAGAACTTTTGAGGGTCGTGCAATCGAGGTTCAAGGCTACGATGGAAGCAAGAAAATACACAACAAATGGATTCACCTGACCATTCAATATGAATCCCAACAAGTCCAGACCGAAGCTCTAGTAATTAATGGACTAAATTATGACTTGCTACTGTCTCGGCCCGATATGAAGAAAATGCACATCAACCTATACTGGGACGATACGGTCCAAGTATCTGACACAAACCTTGCCAGTGCAAAGAAAATGGTAGAATATGTGGGATCGGTTGATGATATACTCATCAACTACCCAGAATTAATACCTGTGGGCAAATACCCTCCCGCAACCACTTGTTTCGAAGTACCATTCGAGTTGGCGGATACCACCATTGTCAGACGGAAGCCATACAACATGTCATTAGAAAAAAAACGTTGGCTAAAGAAGGAACTAGAGGGCATGCTGGATGCCGAAATCATTCGACCCTCAGTATCCTCTTTTGCATCACCAATAACCATCGTGCCGAAGGAAGATGGATCACTACGGCTATGTACCGATTATCGCATGATTAATCGTCAAACCGAACTTTTTCCTTTTCCGATGCCCCGAATTGACAACATCATCGATGAGACAGGAGGATGCACAGTATTTTCTAGGATTGACCTGTGTAAAGGATTTTTACAAGTTCCTTTAAGGGAAGAGTACAAGAAATATACTGCATTCGTAACACCATTTGATGTGTACGAGTACAACAGGCTTCCCTTTGGCTGGAAAAATTCACCAGCCTGGTTCCAAAAGATGATGAACGAACTACTAAGCCCATTTCTAGGAAAGTTCTGTAACGTCTATATCGACGACATAATTGTATATTCAAAGAGTCAAGAAGATCACGGTCACCATCTGGCATACGTGCTGGAAGCTTTAAAAGGAGCACATCTTAAGATCAATGTAAAAAAGAGTGAATTCTTCCAAGGAAAGGTGGTATTTCTTGGGCGGAACTTCGACGGAAGGTCTAAAACTACCAAGCAAGAATCCGTTGCTCGGATCTCCAGCCTCCGAAAGCCCTTTGACGTCCATTCGCTCAGAGTGTTTCTTGGGCTTGCCGGACATTTCAGGTCTTTCATCCAGGATTTTGCAAAAAAGACAAGGTGCCTTACGCGACTAACGCAACATGATGTACCATTCGAATGGTCCAACGAGTGTGAAGAATCCTACCAGCATCTAGTGCAAGTGATTTCTTCTGATCCTGTATTGATTTTACCTGATTTTGACCTGCCTTTTGAACTGAACACAGATGCATCCCACTATGGTACAGGTGCTGTTCTTTATCAGCGTAATCCGACAAAGCCAACATCTCAACAGCTCTCTGTCATAGGGTATCACTCATATACTTTTTCTAAGCCTGAAGTAAATTACACAACTACAGAAAAAGAAGCCCTAGCTGTTCTCAAGGCCGTCCGATACTTCCGTTCGTACCTCGAGGGCCACAAGTTCAAACTCTTCACGGATCACCAAGCATTAACGTTCCTCCTATGCATGACTGAACCGAAAGGAAAAACAGCTAGATGGATAAACGAACTCCAACAATTCGAGTTTGAAGTATTTCATCGGCCAGGAGTTCATCTGAAAGATGCAGATGCATTGTCTCGTCTGTCGATTTCCGAGATGAGGCATGATACGGAGGAAGTCTTCTACACTCGACTGTGGGAGGGAACCGAAGATCTAACTTTCAGCAATGGCAAGTTTCAAGTTCCAGTCACGGCTGTAAGTTCCATTCTCAGGCTATACCATGATAGTCCAGAATCAGGCGGCCATGATGGATTTTGGAAGACGTATAGTAAACTGGCTCACCGATTCTGCTGGCCTGGAATGAAGCAAGACATCTACCAGTATGTGCGTTCGTGTCACGAATGCCAGATGAACAAAGCCAAGCAGAAGCAACGATACAATGAGATGACTTTGCCAATTCACTCGGATGTCCCATTCGAAGTAGTCCATCTGGATTTTGCCGAATTAAGAAAGAAGGGTGAGGGGGTGGCTAGAACCCAAGCTTTTCTTATAGCCATAGACGAGTATACGCGCATCGCTGCCTCAAGAGCAGGAAAAGAAGATGCAAACAGCGTCATTTCAATGCTTTAAAGGGACATGTTTATTAACACCAAGGTAATTGTTTCGGACAATGGTCCTGCGTTCCGGAGTAAAAAACTGGAGCAATGGGCAAGATCAAGGGGAATCCAACTGCGCTTTGCTGCCCCATATCACCCGAAAGCGAATGGCCTCGCAGAAAGACTGATTCGAGACTTGAAGCAGTACTTGCATATGTACCCGAACTTCGTCGGCGGTTGGAAGTGTGCCCTTGAGGCAGCAGTGGCCCATCATAACCGCTCACATACTACAGCCCTAGGCTGTAGTCCCAACTATGCGGCATTCGGACTTGCACCTTACTTGCCGGCAGATCTACAACTTGGCATCAAAGATGATCTAGTGCTGACAGAAGAAAAGAAGACTTATAAACAGCAAGAGCTCTATAGGAAAAGAATGAAGAAATACTTTGACAAAAGATTTCGCTCAGTCCCTGACATTCAAGTGGGGGATTTTGTCATTGTTAGGAAAGGCATCCATGGAACACACACAAAGTTTTCAGGGCCCTACCAAGTGACGAAAACGGCTACCACGCAAGGTGTCCTAAAAGTCATATGGTATACCACTTCATCAAATGTCACTGAATGCGCCACCATCGGAAATGTGTTTCCATATCATCCCAGGAGGAATGAGTAAAAAAGGTTGGTATAATGTGACAGCTAGATGATGGACGTAGAAGAAGAGGAAACCAGGGAGTGCAGTGATAGAAAAAGAAGAGGGGGGATTCTACAAATGGCAGATCGAGTAAAGAACTATTTCGTAAGCTATCTCGAAGTGTATTTCTAGAACGCTACATTTCTTTTATCTGTCTTGGCTTTGAGTGTATGTTCGTAAAATGGGTGGCACTTGGTACTAGCGATACAACCTAGAAGACAAATCTCGCACACTATGCCATTGGAAAGCGGATCCAGTAAAGTTCAACATAAGCAAGCGGCAAAGCAGCAGACGTGTTATTCACCTGGAAATAGAACCCTGCCGCCACCGTGTGGCCGAAATTAGAAACATGCGAAAGAGGGAATACCGCCGCGGATCGTCTGCTACGGGTGCACGTTCAGAAGCAGGGATCTCTACCATGCAAGCACGCTTCTGGCTGAGCTAGACCCTCCTTATTAAATGATTGTTGCTTTTTCTTCGCGATTAATATTAAGTCGGATGCTTCCATAACTTTAGTGATGTGGTTTGCAGGACCGCTGGTCCCACATATTTTTGTTGACTCGCACAATCCATAGTTTTTCTAAAACGTTGAATACTGCTTGCAGCTAAGGGTTGATTAAAAAATTACCCCGACTTATAGCCACCCTTTAATAGACTAATCAATCGATAACTCCGTTAGTTGACTTTTCTCCAGTCATATTACACGAAAGATGTCAAAACTACACTTTTTTTTACAATGTCATAAATGGCATATTGCAGTTTCATATCAAACTTCGCGTTGTGACGCCTACGGAAATATGAACACGTGAAGCCCTTTAAAGTGAAGTAATGTTTAAGTTAATATTTGTACAGTATAACTACCCTCAATGACAATCACAAGCATGCTGAAGCGTCTTACGGTGGAAGCCTGCGTCCTAAAAGAAATAGAGATGCCAGAAATATGAAAACGGGCATTTTTTTAATTTTTTTCCTCCGACTTTGTTCAGCACAAAACTCTAATTTAATGGCGGGGAAAAAATTTGCGCCATTTAAGTATGACTTAAATAATCTAAAGGTTAGTCCATGAACTGCCCAGTTCTGATATGTGTGAGGTTAGGGCGGAGGGTTATCGGAAAGTCTCGCGAGAGTCGCTAGCCGTCATCAGTAAAAGAGCGTCGCTGCGGCTGATGTTGTCTGCGTTGCGGTGCGAGACGTTTGCTCGAGTTGCAAAGTCTACTACATTTGAGAAGAATATTTAACCAGAAATTTATAATATTAGCTTCTCGACATCCGCGACCCTCCCCGAGAAAATTGAAGCGGGTGAGCCCACACAACCGAGAAGAGTATCTCACATAACACGCACGCTGCTGTTGCTCGGTTACACTCGTTTATTCCACTCGCGGCAAATATATTAGAACAGTTTCTTTCTCTTGTCTCACTTGCCCTGCAAACGAACAGTTTGCGGATCGTAACTAGAAGAGGCACTCTGTCCTCAATCGCAGCGCAGTAGAATTGTTCCCACCCCGAAAAATTTCCCACACCACAGCACAGTAAAGGGAAACATTGGCTACGGCGGAACTTTTTTACTCGTACAAGGTAGCAATAGCACGGTAATTTTCAATACAGCACTAACTTCCCTCAATGAGAAATATTTATATTACCGCAAAAACTAAAAGTTACCAAAAAAAGCACAGAACCTGCGATTTTTCAACCCACGGTACCAGTATTATGGTAAGTATCTTAATTGGAATTCCTTGTTTTGTTGAATTTCCACACAGGTGAACCGATACATCTATTTTAAAAGAAACAAATATTTAACATAAATAGAGCAGTTCACCCATAAGCAGGCATTCGTTGCGGTAATCCATGCTTCCCACCATCTGCCTAGAGCAGACGACACATCCCCACGAGTGGTCATTTAAATTTAGGCCTTTTGCTGATAACACGATTCAATTCTCACTGAAGCACCGAACAATACAGCATCATTTTCCGTTAAACTTGCTTTCCCACCGACTATGTGACAAAATAAACGCGAGAATCTACGCTATCTCGCGTGCGAACATGAATAGCCTATGGTCTATGGTGTGGCCACGCTTTTAGCCCCACTTTGATGATGATGATAGCACGACAGTAGTGCCACCACTAGGTCAATCTCGAGGACAATAGGTCAAGTGATATACGAGCAATCGTCCTATATAGAGAGTAGTCACTGTGATCTATCCATTCAAGTAGAAGCCATGGCTAGAACATTTCTAGAAGCACCGATTAATGATAAGTTCTTGTTTTGACTTTGCAAAACAAAGCTAGACAAATAAAAAAACTATACGGTCCGAAAAAGTCTGAATTTTGTGGGTTTGCATCCCAAAACCAGTCTAAACTTGACTTCCAGTAACGCATTTCATTGACAAAAAGCGGACACAATTTCACTCTGTACTCAATTATAAGAAAATTCCAATATCTAAAGTAATATATAGTTTTGAACATTTCTCAATTACATAGAGAGAAACATTTTAAAGTGAATTTCCTTCAAAATGGTGGCACTATGCATAGTTCCTCTAAATCATTCTTTTTGCTTGGGTTAGCCACTTGTCTTTACACACTTAAAAAGGCCGTGCAATGATGTTATGTAGAATGTTTCTCACTCTACACAAGCTTACTGGCACTAGTGACCCCAAAATACTCGCACGCAATGCCACTGACCAAGAAGCTTCTTTTTCGCCGCATAATTCAAGAATAAAAGCGAATGCTTCCTTTCAGTCTCTCCCTCGCAAAACCTAATGACAAAGTTGTGGGGATAACATATTTGTCGGCATTCTCAACAATGCAATCCCCACGGTGAAAATAATCAAGTGTGGCCCATACGGTGGACATGAGCACAGCGTGAACATTGTATTGGAGCTCGAGACAATAAAAACCTCGACATATGCATTCAAGTAGTGGCTCGTGCTTAGTCGCCACGACGACAGGGATAGCCGAACCTTACAGAATGTGTGGAATTCATTTAGGGGTGGGCGAATATTGAAATTTTCAAATACGAATCGAATACTAATAAGACAAAAAACGGGCTTCGAACATCGAATCGAATATCGAATATGTGTCTAGTAATAAAAAAATTGCAAAACAAGAGGTAACAGCAGGTTTTATTGCCTTTTTAAAATAAATCAATGCAGCTGCATTTTACTGGGCTGGAGCAGGCTAAAGATACTTCTAGTAATGCACTCATTACAAATTATTGTGTAGGAAAATTAACTGCTCAACGTGTTCAGAAAGTAAGCGCTCCCTACGCGCAGTGATATTTCCGCCAGTAGAAAGACCCTTTCACTCGGGAAGCCTGCGACATTTCACTAAAGTTCGAAAAAGTTCGACTTATGGACAGTGTTGCCCGGCTGCTACGCGAAAATTTCGGATTTTGGGAAACCAATAATTTAGAAAGTACTTTATTTTATATTTCATAAAATGGTTACCAATGTTTACACCATATAAAAGCGAAAATATGCGCTTTTAATGCTTTCATTAGTTATTAATGTGAACCAGTGATGCCAATAAACCCAACCAATATTGCACTTTTCCTCCGCCAGGTAAAGTCAACTTGTTTTTGTTTTTTTTTAATTTTTGCGCGTGCGCACAAAAGTCGAACTTCAGTCGAACCTTTGTCGAACATCCGTTGAAGGTAAGAAAAAGTCGAACTTGGTCGACCTCGAACCTGGGCAGGTTCGCGACATTCCTAGTTTTGACTGCGCGGGAGTGGCAGGAGTTGTCAATGGCGATGCAATGTTCCGCTCGCACTTAGCTTTTTTTTTTTTTTTTTTTTTTTTGCGTTTTAAACTTTTACATGAGATAGCACTCTCGAGATTTATTTTATATCGATATTTCACTGTCGAGGTTTATTTTATTGTACCAATTTATAGAATGAGCAATTACATCACATATTGCTATAAAATTTCCACATAACAAAGGGCTCGGTGAAAAAGAAACCGCACTGATCCTCTCTTGCTGCCATCGGACAGATAGAAACGAAGCAGACCCCCGATAACGAACTCATCATACGCCTTCCTCAGTGAATAAATATACTCATGGGGAATGCGTGGCAGGCAGATTATTCGTTACTTGCTCGAATATTCGCAGTATGTGCGATTATTCGCCGTTTTTTTTTCCGAGTATTCGGCTTTGGCCGAATATTCGGGAACTTTCGAATATGCCATTTTCGAATCGAATACGTTTCGAATAAGAAAAATATTCAATTCGTATTCGAAATTTCGAATATTCGCACACCCCTAAATTCATTGCAAGCCCTGTACTTTCCCAATCCCAACACGTGGACATGATAAACATTGGCGGCATATAGTAGTCAGTTTCAGATCACGTGGCCACTTGTTCTGTCTGCAAATTTAGGAGATAAGCACTGCTAGTTTTCTTTTTCTGTATTTTTCTTCCGCGAGTGCCATTGCGTGGAGAGAAAAACTAACGCGTGTTTCATAGGTTATGATTGTCGAGAAATAATCCTAAGCGGTATTTACGGAATGTACAAGGCTCGTTGTATCGCTCCTTTGATGACGCGTCGAGCGTCGTACAACTTTGACCTAATGTGAGCCAAGTGTTTACCCGTGTGTTGTAGGTCTAGACCAGGGGTGGCCGGGCTGAACCCGGCCTAAGAGCCGCAAACAAAACCACGAAACTTTCAAGATCCGCGGGGAAGGGGGGCAAGGCAAACTTGTCCAGAGCGATAAACGAAACTGAAATCCAAGTCAAAAGCAGTCCAACTGTATGTAAGCTAGCAGTAGCACAAAACTACCAAACCGCAACCTGACTTTCGACCTAAAACGCACTCCATTTCTCTTTTTGGGGAAGTGCTCGTGTGACTGGGAGGGAGGCGGGGGAGTTGGGGAGTCCCGAGCCGCACTTTAACACGCGAAGAGCTGCACTCTTCACCGTTGTGGATCCTGTGCATATAATGAATGTCCAGTTAAGCTTAAGTGCTTGTTCTTGCTTCACTATTATGCCAATAAATAATAGTTAGAAAAACAAGCAAGTTGGCTAATTTTGTATTTTCGAGTTTGGAAGCGCCAAAACACAACTTGTTACACTTCCAAAAGACAACTTCCATGAGTCCGTGCATGCAACACAGTTACACTGCACGCATTTACTATGGGAACTAGTTGGCCAGGGAGGAGAGTGGCGTATGGTTTCGGTTTCGATCGACACGTCGACAGGCTTAGGTCATACACAGAGCATGGACTAGTAACGGCCCTTATCTCATGTTTTCTGGTCCCAAGCGCATCGTTTTGGGTCTCTAAACTAACATAAATGGCAAGACCTCGAAGCTTTAGCAGAAGCCCGAACCATACGTAAAGTTTGTCTTGACATATGATTGTTGCATTTTTGTACTCGAGCCTTTTTGCTATAGCGTTTCGAGTTATATGTAGGAGCCAGTGGTGGAAATCTCGACGCCTCGAAGCTCGGGGATCTTCCTTGTGTACGAGTCAACACGCTGTAAACAACCAATAAGTATGCGTACGCCGAGCTTGCACCTTTACATTAGTGTTGCCGGTCAGGAAGTTAATTGTTTTGTGCATCCATTGACGAAATATACCCTTTTGCAATTAGTGTTTTTCTTAATACGCCCGAGTATGCGAGGTAAAACGCCATTCAAAAGCTAAAAGCGAACACACTTATCTCTTATATGTACTGACTCGCAGTGCTGCAGGAATTCAAGTCCTCACACGCTTGCATTCTACTAATTCAATACTGTGTATGCGCATGAAGTTGCACTGCACCGAAGTGCAAGTTCCCCCCCACATGCATTCTATGAATTCAATATCGGGTATGCCCGCCAAGTTATCCTGCAATCATATCGGCACATTCGCGCATACAAACCGTTTTTAAGAAAGCAACAGTGGGACACTTGCGTGAAGAATGTCCATTAGGGTCATAGCAGAGAGGGTAATAGAGAGAAAAAAATGCCCTCCCCATCTCACCCGCATGTCGTCTGGTCCGCGGAGTGAGCTGTACCTAGCATCCGGCTGGCGTGCAAACTCTGTTTAAAATCCCGTCAGTTTGGAAATTTCAAGCGCAGATGCGCAGATTTTGGTATGCCAGTTATCGCGTAATACTATGCTAGATAAAAAGACTAACAGGGTCCCATTGCCCTGTTACCTGCGAGCAAATAAAAAAAAATAGGGAAAACTGTGTCAGATTGGCCGGTCTCTCCGGCGAAAAGTAAATCCGATTGCTGTACCTTTTTTTACTATACAAAGTTTGTACTGCTGTAGGCCTTTAGCGACCATGACTGGAAGTCTGAAATAATAAATAAAAACGTGCTCGCCTGCCGCAATACACGCAGTAGTTGAGGGTAGTACTGTCGGCTGACTCAACTGCTATTTAAGTAACGGAAAAAAGATATGCTAGTTGATCATTTACCGAAATAGAACAACAGAGAGCTATATGCTGATTTTGAAGTAGCCATAACTATTCTAAGAACGCGAACCACTTCACAACGGCAGCCACAAGCGAGAGTTCGATGTTCCATATAGCCCGCCGATACAGCCCAAAGATGGAGAATGGCAACCTCCCGGTTTGTCGTCTGCTAGCGGAGTCGGGCGCGTGCCCTCTCTCTCGTTTTACCCCGCCGAACCCGCTGAATTTCCCGGATGTATGGAGAGGGCGCTGCTGTCAAAAAAAAAATGGTGCCGCCCAAAGAGCGCTAAATGGAATGGTCTATACGGGCATGAACCCCTATGCGGTGCGCCAAACAAACCAAAGGATTCAAAGCGCACTTGACGGTTGCTATAGTAGGTTACAAGTCAAGAAGGTAGCGGCAAATGCCCCTCAAAGGGAATCATATATCCCTCCGCCACCTCCGCATCCAATAGCGTCCCATCGTTTCCGTGACGTTGCGGCCAACGCGCGGGGAGGGTCGTGCCTTTCTGTACATATTTGCTTTATCACTCGATTTTGACTTGGCATTGTGGAAGCCACGAGAGGGAGATTAAGTCTTCCCCCTTCCGATGGAAACAAAGACGACTTTCGGGGATTAGCTTCCCCCTCCGATTGATACAAAGGCTGCTTTCAGGGGCTCGGTTCCTTCTCCGATGAATACAAAGGTCGCTTTCTTAAAAAGTGGGGGTCGGAGACAAGTTGGCACCACTCTGTGGCCATTATCTATCCATTGAAGCGGAACAAGGAGCGTTTCCAGTGAACTCTTCTTTCGATTGCGGAGGGATTTGAAACCGGCGCACCACGCTTGTGGGAGGAGCTTCTCCTACCTTCTTAACTTGTAACCGACTATAATGGCCATAAGATATTGTTATGTGTTAGCTTTCTTCCTGACTGAGTATTCCAAGATCATTTCAGACACACCGTTCAGACACAGATTTTGGGCGTCTGTAAAAGCTCGTCCAAAAAGGCTTAGCGAGGAGTAGGGGACGCTTGTTAGGGCCTCCGTCATAGCTAGCCGATCTCAGCGTTTGCGAAAACTTAATCTCCAATCAGCATTAAATTTGAATGTGAGATATATGATGACACGAGGAAGACATCATAGTAACTATTGTGCGAGGTTGAATTTATTGTTTCCTTAAAAGATCATGCGCAAACGTTGGGCTCGACTTTAAACTCCCGTGAAGATGCGGCTTGCTTTTCGCCAATGAAGTAACAAGAAGTGGACGATTGGCAAACGAAATACGTGTAAGGCTCAAAGTGACCAAATTTTAGTTGTGGTTTACTGGTACTAGACAAGATTATTCAAATTGAGCTCAAAGATACCATCGTAGGGTGAGGTGACTAAGCCACGTCTTACTACGTTTACATATGCACGCACAATATCCGGCATGTCGAAAACCAAGAAAAGTGCCCTGGTCTTCCTTCTATATCACTCATTCAACATTCGTGGAAGTCAGATAATCGAGAACGCAAGCTCCGGATTTGGTCACGGCGAGATAGCATGAACTGAAGCTGCTCAATCGAAACCGAAACTGAGTGGCAAACTAGTACCCAGGGTACACTGCGTGGCGTTTTGCCGTGATGGGACTCTTTGCATTTTGGAAGAAGTCTATTGGAAAAATAGCAATTGGCTTTTCTGCAATTGGATGTCCGAAAACACAGATGGTTACGGTTCCAATTGGAATACAGACGAACCCGGCTAGAACGAATTCAAAAGGGATCGTAAAATAGTTCGATATATCGATAATTTGATATACAAAAATATGTCAACTTAAAGGGGCGGTGAAACGGTTTCAATGTTGAAAGAATTGCCAGTTTGCATTTTTTATATTGTTTATCCAAGCCCAAGTGACCAAAAACGCGTCACCTTTCCCCGAAAAACTGCTATTCTGCTGCGTAATCGTAAGGCAAAAAACGAATTATTTGCCGATCTGCAGCCGCCTGTGGTGGCTACCTGAACTAAAATGACAGCGTCTCTGGGGGTACGCGGAAGTCAACAAACCCTGTCCCCCTCCGCTGCTACACTCGCAGTCAGCCCCGTGGCGATCCGTCCTTTGTGTCCATCGCGCGCCGCGACCTTCGACGAGGCTAATCCTTTGAAAGTCGACAATCGCGGAGGAAGCGGCTGGGGTCTCTGAAGAGAGGACCCAAGGGGAAGCCACGTGAACCCCCAGAGTACGTCACACGAAAGTCGGCGTGGAGAGTTGAGGCACTTCGACGTTCGATTTGTTTCATTTTTTTTAAATACGAAATAGCGCTCGCAAGACAATGCGGTTTTCGGTTTTTTGTTCCATAGGTGACGCAGATTAATTTCCGCAGTTAATTGGCCAAAGTCTGAAAATCGTTGCACTGCCCCTTTAAAGGGGCACTGACACATCAAAATCATATTTTTTTTTATTATCCGAAACGATTGAAAACGATGCCGGGACATTACCCTCAAAATTCGAAACTTCAAAATTCAGTATTTGTGAATTAAAAAAACAATTTCCAAATGCCGAATTTGAAGTCCCCGCGCTGCGACTCGACTTTTTTTCAGACCTCCGCCGTTGCCACGGCAACCCCAAGCGAGAAGGAGGTGATATCACGCCGGCCCGGGAAAGAACCGGTTTCTTTCCCGCGCCGCCAAATTTTCCGAGGGAGGGTACAAATCTAGGAAGCAACATCACACCGAACTCTGATTTCTGGTATTTCAAAAAGAGGGGCCGTGGTGCGTTCGCAATTGCGTTAAAAAACATGTTTTACGATTGCCGTTATTAAATGTTATAGAAATGTCACCTACAAAGCTTCTAAATTTCCTGATTTTTGACGTCACCGATCAAAAGAAGCGAGGAGGTGAGCGCGGGAAATTTAAACGCCAAAAATAAAAAGGCGCACGCGCGCGCGGGAAAATTTTTTTTTTTTTTTTTTGCGATGCGGTTTTTTTTTTGCGTGTCTGTGACTACAACTTGCATCGTTTTAGACAATAAAAAAAAAAATACGACCTTTGGGTTGTCAGTGCCCCTTTAAGCTCCAGTTGAAATTTCCGCGCGCTCTGCTAATACCGAAGGCCGCGACAAACCGGACCTTACCAGAGCCGCTAAATACAGTAGAGCTTAGTTGGTGAAGATAGCGAACATCGCCGCGTTTACGCGACGGTGTTTGCGATCGTTTACGCGCACCGGCGACAAAAAGCGAAAATAACTCTAAAAAAAATTAAAAAAACTCGATTTTAAGCAAGCAACAAAAAACAAACCTCACTAAATTCAGGCAGCAAAAAAAAGGCAAAAAAGAAGAAAAAAAAAAAAACAGGGCAAAGCAATAATGTCGAAAGAAAAAGATAAACCAAGATAAGGTGTCCAAAGTGCGATTGCTCAACCGTTGTTGTCGACACACTCGACTTGACAGTTTTTTTTTTTTTTTTTTTGCTGCGACAGCAGTGTTCGGGGAAAGAGCACACGCTACCCGTTCTAATAGTGGGCACTCCCTGCCCTTCCTACGCGCGCGCGTGCCCTTCCCCTTGCTTTTGCCATCCTTTCTTTGTTTTTTTGTTTTACGGTTCCTTTTTTTTCTTTTTTACAACTGCTCTTTCGCTGCGTATCCCCGTGCGCGTATGCCGGCTTGGCGGTCTGCCAGCGCCGCAACGCGAGCTATGTGCTCGCCGCCTGCGCAATCCGACCGCGGGAGAAGCGAGGGGCGGCGGTGGTTCGTTTCCTATATCAGTGTCCCCGCCATGGGAGTTCGATACAGAAAAACAACACTCCTATACTATTACATGTGATTTTCAAGGGGATGTTTGGACTGTTCGATATAAACAATAATTCGAAATACCCGGGTGTGATATAACCGGACTCGATTGTAGTACCAATTGTTTATGGCTCCAATTGAAGAAATGCCAATGGGTACTTCTCCAATTGGAAGTCTAAAAAAACAGGTGGTTACGGTTCCAAATGGAATATGTAGTACCAATTGGTTACTGTTCCAATTGAAAAATGCCAATAAGTATTTCTCCAATTGGGCATATACCAATTAGTATTTCTCCAATTGGGCATATACCAATCGGTATTTCTTCAATTGGTAGTCCGAAAACACAGATGGTTACGCCGACTGGAAAAGCCAATTGGACCCTATGGGTATCTTAACTGGGACGTTATTCTCCGGCAAAGAGACAAATGGATGCGCGTTTTCCCATAGCAGTGCGCAGGAGTACCACAAAAGTAGTCTGGTGGCCGCCCTCTTCAATTTTCAATTTAGAAGTCATATGGACACTAGCGCCAGCTGTACCAGCTAGCAAAGGCATCTGCCAAACCCGAGTGGAGGGACAGATGCCTAAACCTTCTCAATTGGGCGGCAGCTTATGCCACCTGACCGGCGTTAATTCACACCACCGGGCGATCTTTGGACGTGCAACAAGAATCTCGGTCAAGGAGCCATTTCCGCAAGAGCTCGTCAATGGCGGACATTTGAACTACGCTGACTGGAATGCGTGTCTGAATGCCGTGTTAACCGCGTCCCAAAAAGTGGTCCCTCCATTTCCGCCCAACGACGTCGTAGAAGCGTCACGTTGCCGGCCGCGGTCCTGGCAATGTGGCAGCGGCGGTGGCGGGTGCAGCAGACGCCCGTCCTGCCGCGGATCGCTCTCTGGCCCAAGAGTCCACCGAAGCTTCGGCAGCCGAGGGTTGGGACACAGCGACGGTAACCATCCTCGCATTCCTTCGAGCTTTTTTCCAGAACTTCTACACCCAACCACCAGGATCGCAACATCCAACAAAGCGATCAAGAGAGCCTCAAGTAAGAGTGTTTTCAACTCAAACCACGGAGAGTGTTTGCAATTTAATGGCGGCGTGAGAGACAGCGGATTATACAGTTTTTCGCATTTAAAAAATACTTACGGTACCCTATTGGAACAAAAATGGTGCCTAAAGAAAAGTGGTCTTTTATTCTATGCTTAAAATATTCTAGCATCTCCAGGGCTGTTTATTACCGCAGCAAAATTTCGCAATTTAATGGCGCCCATTAACATGTAACCCCGAACGAGCAGTTGAACGCACTCTCACTTGAGGCGGCGACCCTCCAGCCGTTCCAACGTCACTGCCACCTGGGACCACTTTGGGTGCATGGGCGGAATAGGAGGCGAAACGCGCCGGTCGGACACGCGTTGCAGGCACCATACTTGAACGTTCAAAAGATGACTGTTACCGTGTGCGTCTGCCAACGGATCGGTTGGACCGTGGGTTCGGACGTGGATCAGGCTGGAGGCTGCAGCGCTGTACTCGAAGGACCTCAGTTTCGATCTGAAACAATTGCCCACAAAAGTTACGAAAAGTTTTTTTGGAACTGCGCTTCGTCTGCAAGCACAGCCTCTGGCACCGCCGGAGCCGCTAAGTGAGCTACGCTCTAAAGTAACCGCTCTTCGGCCATCATGGTGCTGAAAATCATGGTTGCCAGTCATCCCAAGCTCTGTCTGGAATCGCGGAAAACACTTTTCCGTCGTCTGGAAATGCCAAAACAGTCCGTGACAGGGCGGAAGGCTTTCACCCTAGCTTCCCAAGACCATATCTAAAGTTTGGGATGCAGGAATTTTGAATTGCAATTACCGTCCATCGTGCTCGCTTTGCACTACGCACCAAAATGGCGGCACCCACGAGAAAACCGGGGAACGGACTGCCGACACTCTAGGCGTAGCTCTTTTAGCGGCTCTAGGTGTCACCATCTTTTGCTTCCGGAGTATGTACAGCATGGAGGTAGGAAGCCCCAAGTTTGTCTCGCAATACAATAAACGGAACACAATGAAATGACACAATAATTATGCACACATATAAAGTGTTCCTCAATCCCCACATAAACAAAATATATATATATTTATGCGTTTGTTTTATCGCAAAAATAAACTGCATCACAGAGGGCTCAGTCTCCGCACAAATGTAGTGCTCGCTGCCTGGACCAAATGCCATTTTCAGAACTAGTAACTGTTATCTTATTGAATATAAGTGATTTTCAGAAACTTCCAACGGAAACTTGGGGCCCGTTCCTGGCAGCTGACGCCATTCATATCCATGTACTCGTAAGCATGTCGGTCGCCATTTTTGAAAATTTCTGAAAATCGCTTACCGTCATATCTTGAGAGATGGCCCACCTAAAACCGAAGGTAAATCGGGTGAAACTAAGTGGTACGCTAACTTTCGGTGTGTGATATAAAGAAAAGTTGAAAGTATAATAGGTTTTGATTCTGTGACCAGCAAAACTTGCGCTTTCAGGGAGGGGAAATGAACCCAAGACAACTCTCCTTTTAGTCGGCAATGTTTGTTTACCTCCCACCGTTGCCAAGTAACACCATTTCTGCCGAGGTCACCATCGGACAGGGCCCTGCGAGTACTAGAAGTGTGTTATATTTGTTTGTAAAATAACAGCAAATCATAGCTAAAATAGGGAGGGGGTCATCTTTCGGGTATGAGGCACCTTGGAGATATTACGGTACATCTTTTAAATTAGCTAAAGACTAGCACTACATTTGGCCAGACACTGAGCGTGAGGCGATGCAGTTTATTTTTGCAGCAAAAAGAACGCTAAATTTTTTACGAGGCCACGTTGTATGTTTATCTCGTCAGTTTGTTTTCTGCAGCACTTTGCGGCGACCCTGGAGCTTCGGGAGGGACAGGAAAAGTATAAACACAAGATCCTCCAATGGACCATTTGCAAAAAGTCCCAAAAGGAATGAATTATGATAAAGTCCCGTATGCTTCTCCTTGGCAGTGCAGTATGCCTTTTGTCCAACCACCCAGGCACCAAGGAGAGTGCTGGGAAAGCGAGTACATGCGCTCTCACTATTGGCATTAAAACGATTCAAAGTGAATAATGGGAATGAGGCGTTGACGAATGCACGTGGTGTCCCTTGTCTTAGGTTTTTGCCTTGGAACAGTTACCGCTGCAGACACCAGCACGCGTAGCACATGCAACTGCATTTGAGGCATACTCCTCGGATCTTGGGAAATTCGGACAAAGGTCCGTCGCGCACTCGAATTCGTTGCCTCCGTCGTCCGCTACAGCCAGTTCCTAGAATCCCTTTCGTTGACACACAGGGTACTGCATGTTTTGCAACGGGTCTATTCGTGTGTGTGCCTGGTTTTTCCCAGAAACACTAATTACAAAGGCTGCCACTTCAGCCATCTTGGTGCCTAAAATCATTGTTGCCAATTATCTCAACTTTCGTCCGGAACCGCAGGAAACGCTTTGGGGAAAATATTCAGTCCGCAACAGAGCAAGACGACATAACCTTAGCTTCGTAACACTTCTTGAGCTTCCTAAAGCTCAAGAAGCGGCATTTCCGAGTCCTAACGACCACCAATTACGCCCAGACTGCACTAATCAACCCCAAAATGGCGTAATTGGTGGTCGTTAGGATAACCTTCTGCATTTCCAGGCCCCATAGTGACAACAAGGAGTTTTAGAATAGGGGCCCCAACGCTAGGAGGCCCCCAGCAGCTTGGGGCTTTTTTGGGGAGTCGCACTGCGCATGCGCAGTTCTGCGCTGTCCGGCGCCACAGGCTGCTCGCGGAAAGGGCTACTATTCCTCACTGAACCAGCTGGCCCGGGTCACTTCAAAAGCACTTTTCCTCCGCAACGCAACGAACGAATGCACGCTTTTCCTTTCGGGCATTCCTCGCGCCACGCGATCGAAATGTCCGGTATTACCTTGGAGGATGCAGGTGCGCGGACAAAACCCTGCGACGGCCCGCGGCACAGGGACACGGAGTGCACGGCAGTTTCACTGGGATGGGGTACCGTCGCAAACGAGGTACCGTCGACGATATCACAACGGCCGGCAGCGCAGAACACTTTGTGGCGACGGTGGAACGGACAAAACGGAGACTGAGCAGGAAGTGAGTAGCGTATAGATTGGAGCGGAGGTCACACTCGAGGCAAGCAAACACGGAGATGATCAGCGAGGAAGCGAAGCTGGCGAGGAGCGATAACGGATGATAAACCGCAACTTTTAAATCAAGTGATAAGGTTTACTTGCGCTGCACTCCGCTAGGGCCGCTAATTGCTTCTTCTGTGTGCCGCTAGATATGGCGAAACTCTGGGCCCCAGAAACTAGAGCAGAAAGTTAAAAAGCGCACCAACAGTGTTACTTTTATCGTAAGTCTGTGTGCTAACAGTTTTAGCGCGTGTACTAATTTAATGGTTACGTGGTGACGTTGTGACTGAAATAAAGAAAGAGTAAAACTTCACAAGTATTTTAAACTAAAATTATGTAAGTAAAAAAATATATTTTAGTTATAAACTTGTTTTAAAAGTTAGTAATTCGCGAAGATCAGCTCGAGGAGAAGATAATACAAGAAAATCAGCCAACGTGAATAAATAACAGAAACGTCATGAGCATTGACAAAACTAAGATGGCGACGTGCGTGTTGCTTTCGTGCGGGCTGTGCGTGTAGTGCGTTCATTTCAACGATGCTTTTAGCGCCCAAATTTCGCGCTAAATTGGCAGTAGTTGTTGCCTTAGAGCCCCAATAGCGCTACTCCTTTGTCGAGCCGAGTGGGCCCAGCAAGCAGGATGGTGAAGGAACAGTTCCGCGAGGCCGACACCTCGATGAAGATCGGCCAGATGCGCTTCGGCGTGCTCAACTCTCACGACATCCAGCAGCTGAGCCACGTGCACTGCGTGAGCAAAAACCTGTACCAGCGCGACTCGCTGCACAAGGCCGTCCCATATGGCGTGCTCGACAACAAGCTGGGCACCAGCCAGAAGGACAAGAAATGCGAGACATGCGGCAAGGGCCTGGCCGACTGCATCGGCCACTACGGCCTGGTCGACCTGGAGCTGCCGGTCTTCCATGTCGGCTACTTCCGAGCTACGCAGAACATCCTCCACTGCGTGTGCAAGACGTGCGCGCGCGTGCTTGTGCCGCCGCAGGAGCGGCAGGGCTTCTTGGACGCTCTCCAGCGGCCCACGCTGTCCTACCTCCAGAAGAAGGCCCTGCACAAGAAGATCATCGAGCGCTGCCGCAAGCAGTCCGCCTGCCACTTCTGCGGCGCCCGCAACGGGCAGGTCAAAAAGTGCGGACTGCTCAAGCTGGTCCACGAGCGCTTCAAGGCCACCAAGAAGAACGACGCCATGCTCGCCGAGTTCCTGGAAGACTTCGACGAGGCCCGTGGCTACAACCCGGAGCTCGACTCCGTCATGGGCAAGGTCACCAGTGACATTCTGAATCCGCTCGTGGTGCTGCACCTTTTCCGGCGGATCCTGGACGAAGACGTACCGCTGCTGGTGATGAACCCCAAGTGCGGGCGCCCCGAAGACCTGATCCTGACCCGGATCCCCGTTCCTCCGCTCTGCATCCGGCCCTCGGTGGTGTCCGAGCTGAAGGCGGGGACCAACGAGGACGACGTGACGGTCAAGCTGACTGAGATCATCTTCTTGAACGACGTGATCCAGCGCCACCGGGCCTCCGGGGCCAAGATGCAGATGATCATGGAGGACTGGGACTTCCTCCAGCTGCAGTGTGCGCTGTACGTGAACAGCGAGACTAGCGGCATCCCGCTGAACATGCAGCCCAAGAAGCCCACCCGGGGTTTCGTTCAGCGGCTGAAGGGCAAGCACGGCCGCTTCCGGGGCAACCTGTCGGGCAAGAGGGTGGACTTCTCGGGCCGCACCGTCATCTCGCCGGACCCCAACCTCCGCATTGACCAGGTGCGCGCCAGGCCACGGCCAGTGGACCTTGCTTTCTCTCTTAGCATCTCTGCCTTGCGCTGATGTAGCCGCCCGTGTCCATGGCAAGTTGCCTCAACAGTAGCGTCATGCTCATGAGGTCACGGTGTTCGCACTATGTCATCGGCGATTTAAAAGGTTCACCGCAATGTTATCACATGAACACCGTGATGACGTCACGCTATTTACGTGACGTCATCGGCATGATCGTCGTCACGTGACATGGCATCGTAGCATCGCCAGGCTCATGCAGCCGTAGCCTTGGCCATTGAAATGTGCTCGAGGAGGAAGAAGAGAGGAGAGTAAAGAAGGAGAGGGTGCACCACGGTAGAAGGTGGACGGAAGGAGAGAGTTTTGCAGGGGCTAACTTAATGTATGCACTATGCCTGCTGCTAGGGGCGCAAGTGGTCGGAGGAATGCAGAGGATGGGCGGATAGACTAATACCCATGCCACACGGGCAACTCGAATGCCATTTACAATGAATGACATTTGAACGATCGGCCAATCAGCGCGCGACACTCCAAGCGTAGCGCATTCCACACGTGACAGATCGCGAGCTGATTCGTCGATCACACGAATGTCATTCGTTGTAAATGGCATTAGAGTTGCCCGTGTGGCATGTGTATAATACGGCTGGCTCCTTTGAATCGGGCGTTGACTCGCGCCAACTGGCCAGTGTTCTGCGGCGAACGGGTGGCCCTGGTGGTTTGTGCCGGTCCGCTTCCCTTTCTCCACTTTTTTTTCTTGTATCCCTTTATATATTTATATAATTTTCTTTCGTGCATAAAGACACAGAAGCAGGTTTGTTTTCACATGTTTTGTGTGTGCTTGCAGCAGTTCATGAAGATTTGGGGCAGGTATTTGTGGCGTCGCCTCTGACAGCGCGCTAGCAGTGCTGTTGTGCAGGTACTCGAAGCAGACAGTAAAATAGCTTCTTGCATCACGCACAAAGTAAACATTTATAAGGCCCTATCAAATGAGCAACACGCCGCCCGTGTATCTGTGGAGAGCGTACAATTCATTTCCAAAAGAAAATGGGGCGGTTTTAGTTTCTGGCGTCTGTTGCGAGCCTCTTACGATCTATCACGCTATCGATGTCGGCATTGACACCAAGTGCCACGAAGTGCTTTGTGCGTCCACTGCTCGGTTTAGTAAGATGAGGGCTTTGAGGAAGCATTTTTCATACTTTTGCGGTTGTCTGCCTTTTGTAACGTCAACTTTACGCTGCTTTTTCCGGTAACAAACTGTAACTGTCAGGAGCCGTTTCTTTTTTTTTTTGTTTTTTTGTCCGTTTAGGAGTTAGAGCAATCGAATGGTAGGGTTCAGCCATTCCAGGAGTGAATGGGGCCCGGCATCTTCATTCCTTGGAGTTGAAAGGAATCGAATTTTCAGAAACTGTTAATTCCCCGGAATGGAGTTGGAATGAAATGGAGGTGCCCACTTCGCAACACCTATAGTTAACCACATCCTCATTTGTAACCCCTCGATTTCCGTCCCCGGTGGTGGCACGGTGGCAGAGGAGGTTTCTGCAACAGACGCCCTTTCTGCCTCAGGTTGCTCTCGAGCTCGACAGTGAATGGAAGCTTTGGCAGCCGAGAGTTAGGATGCCGCAGTTACAGCGACACTCACGCTCGCTTCTTTTTTTTTTTTTACGGAAATCCCACGACCAACCACCGGGGTTGCAATGCGCTGGTTCCTGCGACATAACTTGTTACCGCTTCGGCACCACTTTTGTCGCACGGGCAGTTCGGGACGCCGTACGCACCGGTCAAAGATGCGTTGCAGGCACCATAGTTGAGCGGTGTCTGAGCATATGCCAAAGTCCCGCTCCTTGGCTGCTCGGAACAAGTCGTGCGGCGCAAAAGAGAACACGGTGCGAGTAGAAGACTCACACAAAGAGTGCACCGACTACCAACTGTCTTCACCTGTCCTAGCATCTTCTACCTGCATCTTTTTCTGCGCCCTTCTATTTCTTCGGATTATACAGACACGCACAAACACAGCACTGGCTAGCTGACTGCCTTCTACTTGTCTTCGTGTTCTTTTTTTTTTTTTGCGCCGTTTCATTCGTTTGAATTCTGAAGACACTTAAACACAGCACAGCACAGTCGTCTTCTTGCGTTTGTGTTCTTCTTCGTGCCGTTTTTGTTCCAGCCACAAAAAAAAAATAGTGCCGACCGCCGACTTTCTTCTACTAGTCCTCGTGTCATCTACTTGTGCCCGTGTCTTCTTTTGCACCATATTGCTCGTTCTGATCTCAAAGACAAACAAGCAAAGCTCTGACTATCCACTGTCTTCAACTCATTTCATTGGTTCCGGCCACCCAGGTGGGCGTGCCCGTGCACGTGGCCAAGATCCTGACCTACCCGGAGCGGGTGACCCAGCACAACCTGGCGCTGATGCGCACGCTGGTGCGCAACGGCCCGGACGTGCACCCGGGGGCCAACTTCCTGGAGTCCCGGGACTCGGGCTTCAAGCGCTACCTGCGCTACGGCAACCGGGACCTGCTGGCCCAGCAGCTGCGGCCAGGGGACGTGGTGGAGCGCCACCTGCGGGACGACGACGTGGTGCTCTTCAACCGGCAGCCCTCGCTGCACAAGCTCAGCATCATGGCTCACTTGGCCAAGGTCGGTGAACGCTTTTTAACTCGACCGTCCATCCTACGCGTGAGGTGAAACAAAGTACAGAAATGCCGAAAACCTTTAAATCCCAAAATTATCTCCGTCCGTCCGTGCGTTTCTTTGCTAAAGTTTGCGGAAAGATTGATGCCACGTGACCTATGCACAGAGTAAGCTTTACCACTAGATTTAGCGATAGAATCTTTAAAAATATAAATTCTTCACTGCCTGAATCCACTGGTTAATGTCTTCGAAACAAATTCGAGTTATCGCTCCTTACTCCTTTGACAATCAATTTTTTTTATGATGTTTTTTAGTGGTTGGGTTTTGTTTCTAAAGGTGTAGTGTAAAGAAAGGGTTAATTCGCAGCTTTTTCTTAATTATCTAGCGAGAGCACGTAGAGTGCTTGCACACTGTTCAGGTTAAGAAGCATCGAATGGAAATGTTGCGCGCTAAAAGTTGTCACATATTTTCCGCTCAAATTCGTTTTGGCAGTTCCGCGACGTTCGGGCGGCTTCAGATTCCACGGAGGCTCAATTGGAAAGCATTAAAAGTCTTAGTCGGAAGAGCCTAAACTCCAGTTACTGCCAACGTCGGAGAAGCCGGCACGCAACGCTACCATCTCGCACACATCACATACATGGAGCGTCTCATTCCAAAGCTATAAATGGCCCCGGCAAAGCGAAAAACTGCGCGAATATAACGTTTATGGTTTGCCAAGCAGATAACAAATAGCAGATCCTCCCCCGCTGGGCGCAAGTTCGCTTTAAGGCGGGCAGACACGTAATCGCCACTCTACATCCACGGCGACAACCGTCGAAGTGCTAAAGCATGGAACGCTTTTTAACGGGATCCCCCAACCCCGAAATTTTGTCCCTACCTCCGTCCACGCCTTTCCCCGCTAAATTTAGCGGGCAGAATGACATCAGAAAACCCGACGCGACGGCGTCTCGCGACACCACATCTTGATTCCGCGATGGCAAGTTGCGTGACGTCGATCTCCCCGCAGAAACTATCTGAGAGATTTCGCGTGACGTCAGTTCGCGCAATGTCAGTTTCCCTGTTAAATTTATCGGGCACATTATTAAACAACGTTCTTCACTCCCTCCAACGGCTGTTTGAGGTCTCGTAAACTAATTTAATGGTCGCTCCCTAACACTGCGTTCCATGTATTGTAGAACTTCGGGTATAAAGGTCGCGGGTAATTTTGTATTTGTTCATTGTTTTTTTGTTTCCTGAAACAGTCGTAGCCTATTTTCTGTTCCCCCTTGCGACGGTGTGCAGGGGACGCTACAAGTCTTCGGAGTCAATCAAGTGCTGCGTGATTGTCACGTGACATTTGGAGTAGTCACATGACGCGTTCACAGCGCTGAATTGGCCGGGATGGCTCCTAGCGTCCGCCGCACTCCATCGTGAGGCGAGATGAACTGTATTTTTGCCGATACATACAGAAACACACAGACAAAAATGACAAACAAACGAGACAGAACAAAACCAAACGAAACACAGGTGCCAGTAAAATTTACTGGTTAGGGCTCCGTTAAAAGAGCGCTCAATCCTCAGACTGCCTACAAGAGCACTAGGTGCGTCGAGTCTGTCCTCGGTTCATCGGATGGGAAGAAATGGATGGGGGCGTTGTACATCTCGACGGTAAAATGCCATTAAAATGAGGACAAAGTGGAAGGTAATGACGGGACACGGTGTAGCTTTAATCTAAAATTTGAATCAAGATTACATTTCAATTAATTTTGATGTTTATCTTTGCTCAAAATTGAGTTGAAAATAACGCCGTGTCCCGTAGTTACCTTCCGCTTTGTCTCGCTTTTTTTTGGTGTTTTTCCTTTGGAGTGTATCTAAACCAACTAGCCCCATTAGCCATTTTTAGTCCTGGGTATTTTATGTAGAACGCTCTGAAATCACAACTGTTTCCGTGAGGGACGCACAAAGCCAACGGCGAAACAAGACTGGTCCGTTGCAAGTTAAGGGGAGATGCGGGTCGAAAAACGGCAATACTATATGTATTGCAGAAAACATGATTTTGGGTTTTATGGTGCTTTATTGCCTTTGAATCGACATATTTTATCTATAAAAATACTAGGTGCCAGTTATCATCGCAAAATTAGTCAAATACACATTTAAAGACCTCCCGGCAACCCAGACCGACGTAAATTTGAGCCATTTCTTTTTGTGTATGGTTCTTCAAATTGTGACATCAGCCACCATCACATTTGCGTTTACTAGTATCTCTAGACGTTTCTTCTCCATCGCAGTCTTCTGTAGCTTCAATTTCTCTCGGAAAATAATTAACAATGTATTTTTTTTCCCGCCGCGAAAGAGTATTGCTACTAATCTCTGGTAATATTTGCACGCATTTTTGTCTTTATGTAATTTAGGGGCATCTTTTGTGGTTTGTCCACAATAATTTTTGTATTAAATATTGTCCAATCACTACCAAATTTCGCATGCATATACTTTAAAATATATAGTATTCAATTACCTAGGTTTGTTTAGAATGTACATTTTTTATATTTATGAAATATTTAACTCTTTCCTGACCATGCCAATTGGCCATAGATCACCGGTGATCGTTGGTTTCCAAGCGCCGTCAATAAATTAAATTTAGTGCCAAAGAACTCTAGTTTTGGTTTCAATGTAAGAGGTTTGAGCTTTATCACAAGCTATCGATGGGCCGTCAAAAATAGTCCTGGGAACGGTGGTTGCCCTTGTCTAACAGGGCTAACTGCTTGCATCAGTCTTTGTAACAGAGATGGCATTATTTACACAATTCAACTGTATTGTGGCGTATGTTTTAGACCTCAAGAGCTCTGGGGACACCTTAAATGATGTTATAAGCGTCGTTTAAGGTTGTTGGTAAGTATCACTATGATTTCCAGGGCTTTCCTGAGCTGGCGTGCACGTTTCATGTTCCCAACAAGGTGGGCGAAAATGCTAAATAGGAAGGAACTGCTGTCAAGGCTATCACAAAACCAAGGTAGAACACAAAGAGAGCATTCTACTGGGGTTATGAGGTGTATTATCTGTGTTCCACCAATATAAGCACTCCTTCGTTGAAAAGCACACGTGCTACATAGGCTAACTCTCCGACGAACCAAAAATAGGCATCAGTTAGAGTACACTAACTTTCAGAAGTATAATAGCCGTGGGTTTGGGCACATTTTCTATACTCTAAATTTTTCTTAATCATTGTTTAATTTGACATAGAGATGTAGAAGTTTTGGCATTATACGCCTTCCACACATACATTGTATTGTCAAGAAATAAAATTTTAAAATCTTTTTTTTCAAATCATACAAACCTTTGTTTCTTTTAAAAAAAACAACTAATTGGCTACATTTTGATGTGTCATTTTGCTTTATACGTAAATTAGGAAAATAAAAGCGTACCTTGAAAATTGCTACTTTTCCCGTGGTCATGAAAGGGTTAAGAAACATTTCTTAGCCCCTTAGAAATGTGTTTTTTGTGATTTTAAATTATTTTAAAATAAAATATCTCGCACTCATTATTTTTGTTGTTCAATGCACTCGGTGGTTTAAGAAGAGTGAATTAGTTTATTTGACAAGGCTCTTTTAATTAAGTGTGTTACCGTGCCCCGCGTGTGTGCAGGAACATAGTTTTTTCTGCATGTGTATTGCGTACAGAATACAAAAAACAAGCTGTGTAAATCTAACGCCATAGTAAAGCTCTATAAACAGTAAAAAAATTTTGTTATTCTAGATCAGTGGTTCTCAAATGGAGGTTTGCAGGCCCTTTGGGGTCAGCGAAGGCATTCTAGGGGTCCACGAAGCCCTACCTCATCAGTCAAGTTTGGCAATAAAAATTGTAATTTTTCAGATTGAGAAGAAACATTCTAATTTTCGGGTGAGTTTTCTCGTGTGTATGTCGTTGAGAAACGTCTCTTTCACACTAGCTCTTATCTATATTAATTTATTGCATCATTATCGTAGTTAACCCATACCTTTATTTTTCCCTCACCACGAGCGAGGCCCTCCATCATATCCGCCGATCCACAAGGGGTTCGCGAAACATCTATCGTTGAGAACCACTGTTCTAGATAATAAAAGAAGTGTTTGCCCCTGGTGCATGGCCCCTTAACAACTTCAGTAAAATTGTGTTTTTATTTTCAAACGAGTTGTTAGTTTGTGGGATATTTGTTCAGGCTGAGGTCCCCAAGTTTTCAAAGGAAACTGTTGAAGGGACCCCCTTGGACGGTCAAAAGTTAGCCCAGCCTTTAACATTGTAAGCAAACAAAAACAAAGTTAGACAAAGTAAAGCAGCAGTTGCGGTACTTGAACGATAAAAACAAGATATAAAGCCAATTGAAAAGCAAGAAATAAAAATGAAAGACGTTTACAACACCCTGCTACGCCCAATTAGAGCGCAGCTCTTGAGGAGGAGGAGGGGAGGGTACAGAGAGGAAGCTATGCCCCTCCTCCTCATCCTGCCTACTACTCCTCCCTCCGAGCGGCGTCGGCGTTGCCTCACGAGGGTCACTTGACCTCACGACGATGACGTCATCAGTGACGATGACGTCATCGTCACTGATGACGTCATCGTCACTGATGACGTCATCATCACTGGTGACATCGCCGTCACTGATGACGGCATCGTCACTGATGAAGTCATCATCACTTATGACGTCATCGTCACTGATGACGTCATTAGTGACGTCACTGATGACGTCATTAGTGGCGTCACTGACGACGTCATCAGTGACGTCACGCGTCCCATAACGCACCGCGCAGTTACGCCGACGGCGACGCCGACGGCGACGCCGCTCAAGTTGGAAACGGGCGCCTAAGAGCTGCGCTCTAAAAAGAACCTTATACAATTCCCATGCAGAATCAGAAAGCTATCCTGTATAGCTATTTCTGAAAGGCTGGACGAATCCCTTCCACAAAGCTCTCGGCTATCCGTAATTGATGGTTTCCTCCTCTCTGTTTATGTCCTCCCTAACATTCGCTCTACTTAAAGGCCGATGAGAAGCCAGAAAGGAGAAAGCTCTTTCCCAATTCCTCCTTTCCACTTGAGAAAGAGAGACCGTCCTTCTTTCCGTGGCGAGTTGCTCAGAAGCTCGCATCTGTGGGGAGAAGGGACGAGAAAAGTGCGAGAGGGAAAAGAGAGACGGAAACAGAACCGGTTTTTTGCTCGGAAGAAGACAACTCTGTAGGTTGGCCTTTATTTAAGCAGAAAGGTTAAGTGGCTTTGGGGGAAGAGCTTGTTGCGCTATTCTAAACCAACAATAAACTGCGGTATAACCTACTCCTCTATGTACGGTGACGGACGACAGACGCATCCAAAGCCGTCCCAGTACGCCACATTCGGTTTTATTATTTCGGTTCTTTTAGTTTGGGCGATTAATCCTTTGAGTGCATTAACCCTTTGAGTGCCACCTTGGAGTATACTCGGGTGTTCACCCGTGTGGTTTCAGTTTTGGTTTATGTGTTGCAAGCGTAAACCAAAAGTTTACGCTTGCTACACGTAAGAGTTTCAGTTTACGTGCATTTATGAGCAAGCGATGAAAACAATGTTTTATCTTGTGTCACTTTTTGATGGCACATAGTATTTTTCTTTTTTTTCGGTATGCTCCTTTATTCTTACAGAAGAGCAAATCTTTGGTTCAACCCCGTGCTTCGTGACAAACACAAAGATCTAGAAATTACTAGTGGACTCGGTATTTGATGACTCGGAAAATGAGGAAGTTACAATTCCAAATAAACGAAGGCCACTCAAAAGAGGAATCTCAATGTGTGAGGCCGAGGTGCTTAGTAGTGTGCCTCAAAAAGTATGATACGAAAAAAGATGTCCTAGGTTGAAGGCGCGCGGACGTCAATCAACGTTTTGCCCATAGAACGGCGTGCCTTTGACAAATAAATATTCTTCACGGAGCCTGGTACAGCGAAACTAAAATTTGCGTTCAGGGTGCGGGAAAGAAGACTCGGCACTCAAAGGGTTAAATGGACTGTTCTGTGTACGGCACATTTGTCGAATGGCTTTACATTGTGAGAGCTTGCCTTTCCATTATTCAGAAAAAATGGATCAAATACACCGATGTGGCGAGGTGATCCGGTACGTGCTTGGCCACAAACTTGTCGGCCATCAGATATACCTATGTTTTCACGTAAAACCTGCACTTCAGACATGTCCTGTACCCTTAGGAGTCGGTCGGGGTAATTTCGATAAAATAATAACAATATTTTTGTTTTATTTCTTCGAACCACATACACGAATCTGGCTTACAAAAGCAATATATGCTTGTCTGTGGAACCAGGCAGGCCTCGAAACAATTACTAAAAATAACCAACAGACAATAGAAATCGTTGCGCTAACCAGTAGCAAACACACTGCTACGTCATGGACAATAAAATAACAAAACAGTATACAGAAAATAAGGGACAAATGTCGTAATAACGAAATTACTCGGAAGCAAATACAACAAAGAATGTGGCGTGAACAGGTAGCGAACGTCCTAACGCCGCGAAGCCAGGGAAAACCTGGACAGGTCGGGGGTTTCGAAGAGGTCATTTCGGTAGCCACCCCCGCCCCCGCAGGTGCTGCCCCACCGGACGTTCCGCTTCAACGAGTGCGTGTGCACGCCGTACAACGCGGACTTTGACGGGGACGAGATGAACCTGCACCTGCCGCAGACGGAGGAGGCCCGGGCGGAGGCCCTGGTGCTCATGGGCACCCGGGCCAACCTGGTGACGCCCCGCAACGGGGAGCCCCTCATCGCGGCCATCCAGGACTTCATCACGGGCGGCTACCTGCCATCCAGGACTTCATCACGGGCGGCTACCTGCTCACCCAGAGGGACGTCTTCTTCGACCGGGCCAAGGCCGCCCAGTTGGCAGCCTACATGCTCGCCGGTGGGTCCCTCTACCCTGGTATGGTGTCCAGAACGCGTCTTGGACCGGCGCATCTACCGCGTCCAGAAAAGCGGTCTCTCGATTTCCGCCCAACGACTTTGCGGAAGTTTTGCGCTTTCGCCAACCAAGGAGCCCATCCCAGTCTCGCCGTCGATTCTTTAAAGCAGAGGGTCGGGCTCCAAACGAGCCGCCGAAGATTGGACTAACTCGGCCCCGAGACTGCGGGTAAGCGGAGGACGGCGCTCATGAAGTCCTTTTTCGCATCGTCCTTCGCTTAACTGTAGTCTGGGGGTCGCGCAATGTCCAACATAGCAGCTAATAATCTTACGGACCTTGTACGCAATAAGGCCCACACTACGGAGCGTTTGGCTCGTGGTAATGTGTCGACGGATGGTTCACATCCGCTAAAAGAGGCGCTTAAACCATAAAAACACCTTGCCTAGGGGCAGGGACTGTCGAGGAAATTTGAGAGCTTGGGGAACCCCCGGGGGAACTCTCAGGATTCTAGGAACCCAGTTGGAGATCTTGCGACGTGGACTGTGGGGAATTGAGGGCTTCGCCGTGAAAGGAGCCGGAAAAATTGGGGACCGCGCATACCGAACTCAATTTCTCACCGAAGGTGTACTTTAATAGTGGATTTTGTCTTTGCAACATCTTAAAGTGCAGCTTCGTTTCAGTAAAAAGTAAGTCGAACACCCTCGATACCTGTAATGGCACGCACTAACGCATGCGACCGTGTCACCCAAGAGCCACCCTTGTGGTGCCATCTCATTACGTCGCTATATGTGCCGCCGCAGGCCTTCGTGATACGTCTCAGTGGTACTGCGACTCTCCCGAACCAAAATAAATATTACCGATACTGTTACTATCTTCAGATAAGTGCAGCAACCACTTGGTGAACGTCGTTTGCTTTGGATCGAGTGCTTGCTGTGCCTGTCAATAGATGGCGTGCACGACTCTCGGGCAGCAACCTCGTGTGTGTTGATGTGTGCCATTTAAAACGGTAAGGCTTTTGGTCTAACTTTCTGCAGTAACGGAGTTCTATGCCTCAATATTTGTCAAGGTAATGTCCACCACCAAAGTATAGCTTTGGTGAAAGTCCAAGCTCGTTACATGCTGGCGCTGATTTTTACGGCTCGTTTTACGGCAGCATTGCCAAGTGGGAAAGTTGGTCTGGCACCAAACTCTCGTTGAAATTTGACCAGATTTAGACAATAAAACTGTCATAAAAAACGCCTAAAAAGATTAAGCATTTGTATTCGAAACACATATTTTAGGATGATAATAATCCCTGGAGAAGGACGAACACAAATCTCCGAACATAGTCAAGTGACTGGTGCGCTGAGTTAACTCCCGGTCAGCTCAGTCGGTAGAATCCTCCACTGGAAATGGAGAGGTCCCTGGTTCCATACCAGGACCAGGCAGATTTTTTCGGTTGCACACCAGTCACTTAGCTGTGTTTTGAAATTTGCGTTTGTCCCCCATGTTCCCCTTCTCCAGGGATTATTAGCATCGTTCTTGCACAGCTCGCTCGCACCTTCGCATTTATGGCATTATCATATTTTAGGATGTGTTTCAGGTATGCATGCACATTGCTCAATGTGTTCAATGAGGCAAAGCAAGTGTGAAACGAAACAGACTAATGGTCATGCTCATTGCAATATCACCAGAAAAGAGTTTCGCACATAGTTTGTTCACTGCATAAAATAGCTTTTTGCGAAATTTCGTTGCCAGACAAAAAATCTTGCACTTAAAACATGTACGGTATGTCTCGATAAAATAACAAGGAACCAGGGTGTGTACCCCTTGGCAGACTGCTTTCATGTAATCTATTTTTCTCGACCTGGCCTCCTCATTCTGTGGCTCTACTTCAATTGAGTGGCAGCTTGTGCCACTAAGCAGTGGCTACTTTAATGCAGCACCGGTAGCATTTTCAATTGCTCGGGGGACAGGGCATTTTTCCCCAAATTTTGTTTGGTGTTGTGGCTCGCTCAGCAGGACACCAAAAGCTCTAAAATTTCCCCAGATTTCCAAAATCTGGTGAGGAATTTGTTGCCATCTGGCAACACTGTTCTATGGCGAGCCCCCGCATTAATAACACCCTATATTTAGTGGAGTAAGGTGGTGAGGTGAGCCTCTTGGTACACAGGAAGACACGATAAGACAAGCGCACATGTGTGTCATGTGCGATATTTTTTGTCTTTGTCTATGTGAAAATATCTTCGGCTGCAACGCGGCAGTAAATCTTTATTTCTTGAATATTTTGCCATAGCATTCGGGGCTTCTTGTTTGCTGCTCCTTCTGCCCCCTCATGAAATGCGTGGTTTGTGGAAGTCTTTAAAAGACTTCCACAAAAGATGTCAACATAGACACGCTTTCGGGTGACCGTCATGCGAGAGAATTACGCGACATCATCCATCAGTATGCCTGTAACAATGTGATAACACTGCCAACCAGGGTGACTACAGACACTGCTTCATCTCTTGACGTCTGCATTACAAACCTAGATAGTGGTAATATTACAGCTGGCGCTATATTAAACGACCTTAGTGACCATCTTCCCATTTTCTGCTTTGCGTCTTATTTAACTGGGGAACATAACAACGAAGAACAGACGTCTTGGCACCGCCCAATAAATGACGACTCACTACAAACTTTTGGCTGCCTTATGGAACAAGGAAGTTGGGATGACGTCTACGAAGAACGTGAGACGGGCCGTGCCTATAAAATCTTTGAGACTAAATTCAGACAGAATTATGATGCTGCGTTTCCCTTGAGAGAGATAAAACGAAGGAAGCAGATAAGAAAACCATGGGTATCTGGCGACCCGTATAAAAGAATAAAAGAAAAAAAATGCGAGTATAATGCTTTCATCATAAGTCGGGATCCCTGTCTTTTAACTGAATTCAAAAGGTTTTAGAAACAAACTGAACTCCGATCTGAAGAGTGCGAAGCGCGATTATTATCAAAATAAGTTACTGCATGATCACAATGATAGTAGAAAGGTATGGGACACTGTAAATGATTTAACCGATAGAAGATCAACACGATATAGCTCGAAGGAAATCTTAATAGACAATAGAAATGTATCTGGAAAAGAACTAGCGGACGAAATGAATCGGCATGTCATTAATGTAGGCACGTACACTGGGAAAAGTGTCAGCGCAGATAACAGTGTATCCACGATGAATCAGCTGCAGTCTATCATGCTAATTCCAACTACGTCAAATGAAGTTCAAAGAATAATTAGAAACTTAAAAAATGATGTTGCCGCTGGAGATGATGGAATAAAATCTTTACCTGTAAAGCAGACCGCGGGCATTATAAGTCCCATTTTGTCGCATATAATAAATATGATGCTTGAGTCTGGTGATTTTCCCGAAGAATTAAAAGTAGCCATAGTAACCCCTGTGTATAAGGGAGGAGGAGAGTCAAATATTAATAATTATAGGCCGATCTCAGTTCTTCCAGTATTCTCAAAGATTTTTGAGCGCATTATCAATGACAGGCTAACGAGTTTTTTTCCGAAGCACCAAATAATAACGCAGGCCCAATACGGTTTTCAGAAGGATAGGTCTGCGGAACAAGCACTAATCGATATAAAGGATAAAATTGTTGAAAATATTGAAAACAATTTATTCACTCTTGGAGTATTTTTGGACTTACAAAAAGCGTTTGAGACTGTGCAACACGATATTCTATTGAAAAAACTTGAAATCTTCGGTGTATGAGGAGTTGCGCTAAAACTAATAAAAATGTATCTTTCAGATCGTTATCAATATGTATCTATAAATGACTATTCATCTAATAAAGCGAAAATACGACATGGTGTTCCTCGAGGCTCCATTTTAGGCCCTCTATTATTCCTCGTGTACATTAATAACATTACGGCAATACCAGAATCCCCTGAACTAATAATGTATGCAGACGACACTAACATATTTTTTGCTGGTGCCACGAAAAAGTGCGTCGAGAAGTTGGCTAATGAATATCTTTCGAAATTATCATAATGGTTGCAAATAAATTGTCTACAATTAAATACAAATAAAACTAAGTATATCATTTCTAAACCAGCAAATAAGCGAGACTACAGTTTCATTAACGTAATATTCGAGGGCGCAACATTGGAGCAGGTAGCAGAACAAAAATTTTTGGACGTCTGGTTTGCTGAGGATCTATCGCGGAATTGTCATGTAAACAAACTAAAGGCTGATTTATCCCGGGTAACAGGATGCATTTATAGAATACAAAATTTGACTACCGACCTGGTTAAAACACACATTATATTATTCCTTATTCTACTCCAAAATTACTTATGGTATTCTGGTCTGGGGAACGACGACAGCGGCGACTTATAATAAAATTATCCTTTTGCAGAAAAAGATCTTAAGAATGTGTGAAAATTATAAAGGGAATACCAGAAATTTAAGGACACAACCACTCTTCATCAAATATAATATGCTTAAGGCAGATCAAATATATTACTTCAAACTTTTACTATGGATACATAAAAATAGACTTTACACCACTCCAGCGAACAGCCTAAGTGCATATCCGATTAGAAATCCAAAGCGAAGGATGCTGGCCATAAGAGCCAACTATGGTCAAAAAACCTTAATTTTTCAAACAACTAAAACTCTAAATAGAACGGACCTCAGCATTAACTTTAACAACACGTTTTCTGGTTTCAAAAGGGATTGTAGAAGCTCCTTGGTTGGCAGTGAAATCGCATTTTCATTTGAATAGTGTATTTTACCAAGAACATAATCACTAGGTATAGCTAATTTCAAAGATATATGTTCTCATTGTATTCCTTCATGTGAACTTTCTGCTGATGCTGATATGTCGGTGGTATATAATGTTGCATTCTAGATTTTTTCGTTTGTTGTTATTATTGTTTTCGGTTTTTCATGACCAACAGTTACTGACGTTTAGTGTTTTTATGAAAATGAATGTAGTGTCTATTTTCTCTTGTTTCTTTGACTTGTTTTTCTTGTTTTATTTTAACTGTATAATGTTTTGTTGAATCTGTTATTATGTAACTACTTTGAGCTGCTGAACTTTAGGGGGCAGAGGCTTTGTCAGGCACCACGCCTTTATCTCTGCCCCCTACGCAGCAAACCCGCAAAACAAATAGAAAAATAAAAAGCAATAAACCTGAACTCAAGCTTGATTACTCCTGAGGTCCAATTTTGGTCAAGGCAGGAGCGAGACAATTCTCGGCTGCTGATTGGACGTGGCGCCACAGCTTGCACGTAATTAACCAATCGGAAATTTTTGACCCGTTTGCGAGTTCACGATTGGTCACTATTTTGGTGAGAACGTCTCGCCAACATGCAAATAGCGAAAGAGGTCCCGTGGCCTCTGATGCGCTTGTTCTTAGTACTCCTTCATCCACTGGTCAATGCCAGCTTGAGTATGGCGGCAGAACTAGAGATCCACAAAAGAAGTGCAAGTTGTCAATGCCTTCTAACTTAAAATAGCGGACGATCACAATTTGAGCCTGCGTCTGATCTCACTTCACCGCGGCGCTTGATTCGTAGCAGACGATTAACTTTTTTTCTATCCTTTAGCAGACGACGTGCGGTATTCTTTGTTTCATTTCCATCTGCGAATGATGCTTTATAGGCAGAGGAACCACATTCTTCACTCGCAGTGGCAAACGGTCTACAGACGTCACCTTAGCTCGCTCTGCGAGAGGCGAATTCGATCTCGCAGCGACCAAAATTGTACCCCAGGGGTAGAGTTTTTATTTTGGGAGTGTTATTCTCTTGTGTGCCCTCGCTCCTCTTTCGCTCGTTAAATACGCAGAACCTTTATGCACGGGAAGTTATGCCAGTTGCAGTACCCACCGCGGCCACTTTCGGTTGCACTCATTCAGCCGTCTGCCTGCACAAACCGCAGGCAAAGACGTCGGCATCTCGGTGGAACTCCCTCCGCCGGCCATTCGCAAGCCCGTCTGCCTCTGGACGGGCAAGCAGATCTTCGGCCTCATCATCCGCCCCAGCCGGTCGTGCCCGGTCCTGGCCAGCCTCCGCGCCAAGGGCAAGTCCTACACCTCAGGCGAAGAGATGTGTGCCAACGACGCCTACGTGCTCATCCGCAACAGCGAGCTCCTCAGCGGGACCATGGACAAGGGCACCATGGGCTCCGGCTCCAAGAACAACATCTTCTACATCCTCCTTCGCGACTACGGTGACCAGTACGCAGCGGACGCCATGTGGCGCCTGGCACGGATCGCGTCCTTCTACATGCAGAACCGCGGATTCTCCATCGGCATCGGCGACGTGACGCCGGGGGCTGGGCTGCTGAAGGCGAAGCACGACCTGGTCAGCGAGGGCTACGCCCGCTGCGAAGAGTACATTCAGCAGCTGAAGTGCGGGAAACTCCAGGCACAGCCCGGGTGCAACGAAGAGGAGACGTTGGAGGCGGTCAGCTTGAAGGAACTGTCGGTGGTCCGCGACCATGCGGGAAAGGCGTGCCTCCGCGAGCTCCACAAGACAAACAGCCCACTGATCATGGCGGTGTGCGGATCCAAGGGCTCCTTCATCAACATCAGCCAGATGATTGCGTGCGTCGGGCAGCAGGCCATCAGCGGACACCGAGTTCCGAACGGGTTCGAAGACCGTTCGCTACCGCACTTCGAGCGCAACGACCGCACTCCGCAGGCACGGGGGTTCGTTGAAGACAGCTTCTACTCCGGGCTCACGCCGACTGAGTTCTTCTTCCACACGATGGGCGGCAGGGAGGGCCTTGTGGATACGGCTGTGAAAACCGCGGAGACGGGCTACATGCAGCGACGGCTCGTCAAGTCCCTCGAAGACCTCTGCTCGCACTACGACATGTCAGTGCGCAACTCGTGCGGGGACATTGTGCAGTTCTGCTACGGCGCGGACGGCCTGGATCCGGCCGCCATGGAGGGCAAGGACGACACGCCGGTCGACTTCGGGCGGGTCATGGAGCTGACGCGGGCTCGCGAACCCTGCCGCGAGGAGAGGCCGCTCGACCAAGAGGCCATTGTACAGATCGGCGAGGAGGTCCTTGGTGGCAAGTCGTACGAAGGGTGCGGGGAGAGCTTCCGCGAGGCCCTCTCCAAGTTTGTGCGCGGGTATGCGGCAAAGGTTGCGAGCACGCGGGCGCGGCATGGTCTGGACGGTTCTGGCGACGCGAGGCCACCGGTGCTGTGGCAGCTGGACCGGCTGACGGCCTCGCAGCTGCGCAGTTTCTTTGCCACATGCCGGGAGAAGTACTTCCGCGCGGTCATGGAGCCAGCGACGGCGGTGGGGGCGGTTTGCGCCCAGAGCATCGGCGAGCCGGCCACGCAGATGACCCTCAAGACGTTCCACTTTGCGGGCGTGGCGTCCATGAACATCACGCAGGGTGTGCCCCGCATCAAGGAGATCATCAATGCCAGCAAGGTGGGAATTCGCGTGTGAAATTGTGTGAAATTTTCACACGCACTATAATTTTGAATGCAAAACACAGATAGCATAAGATTGTTTTAAAGCGATAGCTTTAAATGGGGACTCTGCGTGGGTCTTGCTTGCTACTGCTAGTTCCTCTGTAGTGAGGCCATGGGACGGTGTCAGCAGTGGAGCAGAGCTGTTGGTTTGACGTCATAGCGTGCGCAACCAATGGTGTTGCACCATGCGGTGTGAGGGGAAGGGTTGAGCGGTGCACTAACACTATCCTCTTCCAACAGTATGGCAGTTACTGCGTATTAGCATTTTTGCACTTTTATTGCTCTTGACGGAATGTCTAAGCTAGGCAATCTTTCCCTCATGCATTAGTTGTTTTTTTTTGTTTTTGTTTTTATATACTTCGTCTGCTCTGTCTGCTTAACATCTTCACAATATCCTATCAAAAAGTGGTACAAAGATTGACTGACCCTCCGTAAACAGTGCAGTGCGATCATTCTAAAATCTTATCAGTGTTGTAAATTGTTTACTGAAAATTAGAAAGGATTCATTAAAGTAATTGCCAGTTAGAAAATCTTTTAGTTCAGATTTTTCAGGTATCTTACATCTCACAATTTTTTCATTTATGAATTATTGGACCCCCAAAAAAGTGTAGATTCAAATTCTAGATTCAAACATACTTGGAGCAAAACTTGGTGTTGCAATAAATGAAGTTTGAAAAAAACAGTAAAAACATTTACCCTTTAATAGGTGGTCCATCTTGGAAATAATGTTGCGGAGGTAATGGCTATCCCATACATATCTGTCGGCTCGGTTTTTAAGCGCAATCTTATACGTATTTGATTTACTATGAAGATTTGCATCTACAGGTTTAACACGATACAAGCGTAGTCTGGTTGGAATGGACGTAAGGGGAATAGAGGGGCGGTCAAAAACACGCCGCGATGCACTGACCCTGTGCAAAGTTCTCAAAAGATGTTTATTTAGTATCAGAACCGAAAGCACTGTTTTATGTAAATCTGGACACAAGTGCATGCGGATGTATTTTGTGTTGACATATCCCTCCAGTTTTTGCACGTTTCATTTGGTTCTCCCGGTACCGAGAGTGTGCCCTAGCTGGGGTTTGTGGTCCCTCTCGTCACACGATGGAATTATTTCTGGAGTCATTTACGAACCGCGACGGAAGCATGGTGCCCAGAAGGTGTGTTTGACTGGCATTCACGCTTCGAAAACGCTCCCAAAGTGGCAACAAATTATGTTGCGGGAGCCGCTGTGTTGCAACTCCCTCGGTTGGTTGTAGGCAGAGCCGTATATAGAGAGAGTTTGGTCAATGGGAGGTGCGGGCAGAGCCAGGGCGTGCACCAGACTCGGAAAGGGGTCTTGACATGCTCTCTTGACCAACCAGAAGCCGAAAAGAATCCCCTAGCGGTGGTAGCGAGAAACAGTTCTATTCATAGGTATATGGATTTGATAAGTGCGTAAGAGTTAAATGTAGTAACCCTCCATGGTTGAAAACAGGGTGCAAGTGATGTTTTGACTATGATCATGCAGAAAGATGTAAGAAACAAATGTGCCGCTCGAACTCTGTTTTGCTCGGACAGAGTGTGACCGCTCGGACGGCAGAATCCCGGCCCTCGGCGCCTGGCGCACGGATTATGTCGATCGTTCCTCTAGTTGCGCTCTTTCATCATGATCTTGGATGACCGTGATTGAAACATCACGTGCACTATATTTTCAGTCACCGAGAGTTACTCCGACGCACTTATCAAGTTTGTTTCTCGCGACCACCGCCAGGGTATTATTTCCACCTTCTGGTTGGTCACATTCTAACTTGTGAAGACGCCCGAAACACGCCCGGGCACGCTTTCGGCCAACGGCGCCTCCTGATTTGTCTAATATACTTCCCAATGAATGGCAAAACTACAAGGGGCTTTGGTTGAAAAAAAGGCCGGCGAATGCGAGGATTGCCGTGAACTCTTGCGCCCCAGCGACCCATGGCATCTGCCGCATTCACCTCCTCTGCCGCGCCACTGTCATAAACAAGGACGCGACGGACGCGCCGGCTAGAAACGCATTCCAGATTCTGTGCTACCAATCGCCGACGGGACTGCGGCACCTAAGACGTTTCTCCAACCGTCGCGTCGTCGTTCGTGGTACCTCCATTTTTGCCCGAGGACGTCGCACCCGTGTCGCACCGTTGCCCGCCATAATCCTGTCAGGGACGTGGCAGTGGAGCTGGGAGTCGGGACGCCACAATAGCGGCGACTCTCCGCTTCGCTCGTCTTTCTTGCCGGAACTTCCGCGACCGACTGCCGAGACAGCGACATCTGACGGCTCGGCGCGTTGGCTCCCGCGATGCGCTTCGTTGCCACTTTGGGACCGCCTGCGATGCGAGGTCGGCACGGAATGCCAAACGCACCGGTCGAAGTCGCGTGAAGAGGGGTTTGGTTTTGGTCGAGGAGAGATTGAGAGGTTGCTCGGCCGCCGATTGCGTGTGGCGTTGCGGCTTGCGTGTGGCGTCAGCCAGAGAGTTCTCTCATCCGCTGCCTCGAGGAACATCATTTTTCGTTGATCGCTTTCGTCGTAAAATAACGGCCGACTGCAGCTTCAGACAGCATCTGATATAACTCCTCTGCGGCACTCGGTTGGTTGCAGACGATCCACTTTTTTCGCTTCACTTAGCATACAATGTGTATTTTGTTTTTAATGCGAAAGCATTAACTGTCCCATGGAGCAAGCCGACGTCATCAGCTTTGAAGCCGCGCCAAACGACACCTAAACACCTTTCTCCAGGTCAAGCCAGCTCCCAGCTATGAAACCACGCAAAAAACCTAGCCAAACGGCACCTAGTTTCCCCAATCCCAAAGGAGCGGAGTGAAGCCAATGGATTTCAGCTCCAATCCCATTTGCTGGCGCTCGTCATAGTTTCAAGGAACAAGTCTCCCCTTGGCCACTGCGCGTCAGTTTCAACGACCGCCACCCCATGGCGCTGCGTGTCCGCACCGCGAGTGCGACGGTAACACGAAGTTCACACGGAAAGAATAAAAACACGGAAAATATACCAAGGACAGACACACGCAGTTCTTTCATGAAAGAACTGTTTGTGTCTGTCCCTCGTATATTTTCATCGTTTTTATTCTTTCCGCGTGAAGTGTACACTCTATCCAACGCGCTCTGCTATGACCTAACACAAAGTGTCCAAGGTCAGAGCGGCGAGGAGAGCTGGGAAAGCGCGCGCTCGGCCGACGCAAATACGCCGCCGATGAAACAAGGGAGCGGAGGATCGACAAGCATGCTTCCGCATTCACATCTCTTAAGAAGTGCATAGGTGTACCCCGAGCCTTTTGTTTTTGTTTCATTCTCACTCATGAATGGCACTTGGTAGCTGACAACCCGCGTTTTTCACTTGCATTGGCAGACAAACCACCTGTGAACGATATCTTGGATCGCTATGTGAGAGCCAAATTAGATCTCGCTTTCTTGGTGACCAATATATACGGACAGGTGCTAGGCGTTATCCCGAATGACGCGGAATTTTCGTACTTACGCTAGCATGATTCATCTATTTCGCGCCCTTGTTTTGTCTAAACTTGAGTTCTGCTCAGTCGTGTGGAACACCATTGGATCTACTCAATCATGTATTTTAGAAAAAGTGCAGCGTCGTCTCTTGCGTATTGTTTAGGATAGATGGGTTGGGAGGCGCATCTATTTTGGTTACGAATACTTACTTAATCTGCTTGACCTGGCACCCTCGTAGAAAAGAAGATTAGCGCGAGACGTGTCCTTTTAGTATAAGATAGTGAACGCCACAATTGATGCACCTTTACTTTTAAGTGTGATTTCTTTCGGTGTTCCTCAGAAGCGTATCAGATGTTCATTCCTTTTCTACCCGCAGAAAGTTGGTGTGCAGTCCCCGATGACACGCCTTCAGCTCCTTTATAATTGCGATAGGAGGGATTTAGAATTGTTTTCACCCCTTTTAAGTTTTAGAAGAGCATTGCTGGCCGCTTGACAAACATTAGTGCTCTGTTGCTCTCCGTTGTCCGCCGTAGTTTTATTTATTTCCTTTTATATTTTTTAAATCGCGTCTCACTTGTGTTTTTGTCTGTATCTGTTCTTTCATTGTTTGTAATATGTGCGCACTAATAAGGCCTCGAGCTGTTTGTGAGCCATTAAGCGGAATAAATAAATAAATAAATAAATAAATATTGGACCCCAATAGATGCCACTGGGACGACTGAGAGAGATAAAAGCGTAGGAAGCATGGGTCCCTGGTCGGAGTTGCCGAGTTCTGTTTTTGACAGAGCCACTCTCCATGCTTCTGCTTTTAAGCTACACCAAAAACAATGTCAGTAACTATATTCCGTTGCACATCAAGAAGGTAGGGCGAGGGTAAGACGCATAGGGGAGGAGGAAGCAGAGGAAACGCTAAAGAGAGGAAGAGGTTTCCCCCTCTTTTCTCCAGCGTTCCGTCTGCTTCCTCCTCCCCAATCCGTCTACCCTCATCCTACCTTCTTGAGTCGCAATGGACTATAGCCGTCTGCCTGCATACAAAGGGAGAAAGCTGCAGACGCTGTTCATCAACATGGTGAAACGTGGCTTAAAAGAAGTGGCGTTTTGTAAAACCATCCTATAGGACGTTAAACACACTGCCTGAAGACCCGTTCCGCGTGTCCTCGCCCTCCCCCTCCCCCACAGAACATCAGCACCCCGATCATCACGGCGGCCCTGGCGGTGAACCAGGATGCGGAGTATGCCCGGCGTGTCAAGGGGCGCATTGAGAAGACCACGCTGGGCGAGGTGTCGGAGTACCTGGAGGAGGTCTTCCTGCCGGACGAGTGCTTTGTGCTTATCAAGCTGGACCTGGATCGAATTCGCCTGCTCCAGCTGGAGGTCAACGCAGACACGGTGAGCGGGTACCCTAGAGGGACTCCCAGAGCATGTTCCTCCAATGCGTAGCATTCATGGGGCCAACTTTCGGCGCTTTCGTGCCCGTGACCACGTCACGGGGTGACGTGTCGTCCTCGGCATTTCAGAAGGTGCACCGTGACATTATTTCACGAACACGGTGAACACGTTGCGGTGTCTATGTGACGTCATCAGCCCGACGGTCATCACGGGACACTGACGTGGTGTCGCCCGACATCACCGTGCGGCATGGTTACCATCAAACAACCCCACAACATCGCATCACACTGACGTCACATGGTCACGTAACATAAAAATGTCACCGTGTACTTTCCTCGTGGTCACATGGTCCCCAACATTGAGTAGGACTGTGACATCACAGAGGATCTATAAATGCTACGCATTTAGAGTATGTTTGAGATATACCCAAAAAACTGGCAGTTTTTTTTTAAGTGCCTTAACACACAAAAGTTGTTCCTGAAAAAAAAAAAACCATTTATCGCAGTATTTGTGTCACGGAATTCATTTGAGCAAATCCACGACCCGCTTATATTTCGGGGTCGACGAATTGCTCCCGACTCGAAAGGAGGCTCACGACGTAAATATTGTCCTACGAGCTATTTGGGGCAAAGTTGACTGCGCATCCCACGCTCCTCCCCCGTCGCTGCACCTGCCGCTGCTGCGCTGCTTTGGCGGTCCACAAAGCCCACAAGCGAGAGCCAGTGTGTTGTCCGCTTTTCTGCTGCCGCACTAAGGGAAGTCCCCACTCCAAGAGTAGTCGTCAGTTGCAAGCTCCACGGGCAACGGGCGACTGCATTCTTCGCAATGCACGCTCTGTCAAGGCTACACGATTGCTGGCTCGGACAGAAAACTGCAAAGAGCTGGCCCTATGAATGCTGCACACGTAAAATTATACGAGCTCGAGCGTGGCAAGAAAGACTGGTGAGCACAGTAGGCGCGATAGGCGTTCCAGGGAAGAAGAGAAAGGTACCTGAACGGCAGCACCCACCGAAAATTCACTCTGAATTGCGACGCACGCCGCGAGACGACGCAGCCCAACGGGAAAAGGCGCGAAGAGCGCAACTGTGCCCTCACACGCCGGCCGAACGAGTTCGCTTTTGCGTCCTCCGACTGCCGACCCGGGGTAGCTCAGTCGGTAAAGCACTCACAGTCTCAAGGTGGCGAGTGGAAGCCAAATTTAGCAGAAGCGTAGTGGTGGCCCAGACAGGTTCGCCACTGAGCCGTCGATTTCGTGCCTTCCCAGGTGTGCTACTCCATCGCCACCTCGAAGCTGCGCATCAAGGGCCAGAACCTGAGCGTGGTGGGGTCCGCTGTGATCACGGTGCGTCCCACCGAGACGGCCAAGATGTCGCTCTACTACGCCCTGCAGACCCTGAAGGAGCAGCTGCCCAGCGTGGTCATCAAGGGCATCCCCTCCACCTCCAGGGCCGTCATCCACGCCGACGACACGGTCAGTCCCTCCGACGGTAGAAAGGAAATACTCCGACCGAAGCCCTAAAAAGTGACACTTCATTTCGAAACCCGCTCAGTTTCTTCTTCCGAGGCGACCGAATTGCGCGGGGAGGCGGCAGCTCTCGTCTTCGTCTGCCAAGAAAAACCTCCTTCTACAGAGGTGGCTTCGATGAATCATCGGGTGGCGTAGGGCGTGGGCGGACGCGGATGTCGAGGCACCCGGGGACTCGTTGAAATTTCCCGGAGTGTGCCAGACGTGCCACGATTCTGGGAAAAGTCTTTTACGAGAATGTAGCTTGGTGTCGACCGCTTTATTAGGGCTTTCGTCGGAGTACTTCCCTTTTATTACTATAGTTCCACCCAAGCAGACAGATTTCTGTCTAAGACGTTTACGTTCCAGCGTCAGTCTCTTTGTCGCTCGAGTTCTGCGTGGAGTACATCTCCGTCCGGCGTGTTTACTACGTCCTCACTTGTGATTCCTCGCTTTCTGTCCGACGACGGCACACTCCAGTCGTGCCGCTACCTGCCACAGTCCTTAGAATGGCAAAGCAGCAGATGTGGAAGTGGCAGACGCCTGTTCTCCTGTTGTCCACTGCACTCGTCGAATGCGTTCAAACGCAGAACGCCAGCGTCTGGCAAGCTCTGCCTCTACCCACTAATCATTCCAGTCGGAGCTCAGCGCTCTTTTGTCTCTTTTGCCGGAACTCCCGCAACCACCTTCGGGAATGTGACGTCCAACAGCATGCCACACCGGTGTCTGTGACGTAATCTGTCGCTACTTCGAGACCACTTTCGATCAGGGTGGAAAAAAATCAGGATTTATTTGATTTCAGTTAATTTCAATACCCTCAGGGCCAACGGCATTACAGAGGAGAGTGGGTTGTAGTCAGCAAAAAAATTTATACAATGAATAACCTAAAGGCAAAGCACATATTAGTTATGAACAATAGGAATTAGTAACGGCAGTTTTAAACAAATCATTCACCTGGATTATGCCGATGGAGGTGGGAAAGCGGTTCCAATCCAAAGAAGTTTTGGGAATGAAAAATTGTTGAAATGTGTTCGTGCTACATGGTGGTACACCGACTTTATGAGGATGATCAAGGCGGGATGAAAGATAGAAAGGTGGTTTGAGGAGACGTTGACGGATGAGTGAAATATTTTATGGAAGAAACACAAACGATTTAAATTGCTATAGCCAGAAAATAGTAACTATATCACTACATGTATTTCTAAACATGGCAGATTGATTGATCAATCCATCCAATCAGTGATAAGAATGCGGAAGAAAAAATTACTGTACATTTAAGGTACAGTTTAACTTTTGTTTTATGTAACCCGGCCATACTAGAATGAAAACAGCTCAATTTGTTTACCGTAAAGTTCCGAAAGAACGCCGACCCAAAATGAAGAGATAAATGGTGAAAAACATGGGGTGGGCTATCTTTGGGGACGCCACAGCAAAACTTTATCAAAAACCGGCTACAAACCTCGTGACGCGGGAACTGATACCGCAGATCGCGCACAGCGCAAATTCGCGTTTCACGATGCGATAAACACGCGGGAATTCGCAACAAACTCCTGTGTCACGAGAAAGGATACTGCAGCTTGTGGACGCTACAGATTCGCGTTTAACGGCGCGAAAGACCCGCGGGAATCTGCCGAGAACTCTCATCTCACGGGAACGAATGCCGCAAATCGCGGACGCAGCAGATGCAGGTTTTATGGTGTAATAAACACGCGGGAACCCGCTACAAACTTGCCTGTCACAGGAACCGATATCGCGCGCGCAGATCGCGGACAAAAAGGCAGGGATCTGCTACAAACTCGGTATGTTACGGAAACAAATATCGCGAACGCAGCAAAATCGTATTTCACGATGCAATATACACGCGGGACCAACTCGCATGGAATGGAGAACGCACGAGCAGATCGCAAACAAAAACGCGGGAATCCACTAAAAACCTTATGTCACGGGAACAGATACCGCAGATTGCGGACGCAGCAGATCCGCATCTCACAGCGCAACATACACGTGGGAACAAGTCGCGTGTTACGGGAGCCGATATCGCGTGCGCAGATCGATGACAAAAACACGGGAACCCGCTATAGACCTTTTCATCTCAGTAGTTACCCGACCGGCGGACAGAGGGCGCTGACGCACTCGGCGCCATTGGGTGGCTTCAATTTGTTTGGTTTCGGTTTCAGCGCGCTCTCGGCTGTGTTGGTGTGTTATGTCATTCTCGCCTAATTTCGTCATACAAATGTGCCCGTTATAGCGCACAACTAATTAAACTGTGGTACTGAGCCAATTCGAGAACCACGAAGTGGTTTCGAGTCGTATTCGCTGACTTTTTTACGAACGCTTTACGATGCATCTGGTCATGTTCGTCGCTAATTTCGGTCAGGTTCGGCGGCGTAACGACTACGATGCACAAGGAGGGTTCCATCGTCTACGGCCTGACCCACTTACCCTAGTTTCAAAAAAAAAAAAAAATAATGAAGAGACTAATGAGTAGATATAGAGTAAAAATGCAGGTCCACAACCTGATTAAAAACCTCCTAAATCGCGAAAAACACACGAAGTCGCAAGTTCACTGACTGCTTTTCGCAGACACCAACTTTCTGTGGACTTTAGAAACTCGAAATGTCTTCTATAATACGCAGATATTCTAAGAAATAAGTGATATTGTCTCGGGCTGTTTTCTTTAAAAAAATTAAGTACTCGAGATATATTTCGATGGTCCGCGTCCTAGGTCGGGTGGAAAATTCATTTAGCTATTGACCTTGCTAAAGTACTTATTAACAGCATTTAACAACGTTGGCGTTAGAAAATGAACTGTTTGTTTTACTGACATTTGATTACGACGTGCTTGGCACATGAGATAAGTGAGGCCCATATCAATTTAAATCTGAAATTTTGTCTTTGTACAATCTTTGCCAAATAAAATTAAGGGTACGAGAGAAGTGATCTCTCGTACGTTTAGTTGAAGTCGAATGCTAGGCACGACTTCATGAACCTTCATGACCGATCTCCATGCAAACTGATGCGATTTAAAATCAACAACCCTGAACTTGGGTGATTTCCATGTAGATGGCTTCTTTTCGGCATCACATAATGCGAGCCCTAGGCACTCGCAAGCAGCCTGTGACAGATTATTTCACGGGGGTCTTTGTGTTTAAAATAAATATAATTCATTAATTATATTTTTTATAAAAAAATGTTAACACCCTTTAATGACTGCAGATATGTGACCGAGCATAGTGCACAGTTTCTCTAAGTTCATAATAAACGAATCAAGCAAAAACTGATTTAAGACCGTCTAACAGATTTAGGTATAACGTCGTGCACAAACAAATCGCCCGATGTGGACGTTACCAATATCCCAAGCATCAGATAAAATGTGAGTTAAACGTTCGTCACCTGAATATCTTATGTGTCCTATATAATTAAAAACAACTATTTTAAATTTGTTACGAAGGCAAGGCCGGAGGCTTTCAGAAAACACACATAGCTTCATATGCTGCGTAGTATTTCGGTCACATTCCTTAAGATTCTAAATGCCCGATTATATATATACATTGCACTTTACTTATTTCGAATATTCCGCCACTATCGCTGTGTAAATTTAAGTTATCATAATTAATTGGGCTCAATATGCGCCAGGTCTGACGCTGATTTCTGTATCTCCTCCCTTCTCTCGCGTATCCGGTACGCCGACGGTGAAAATAGTCAAAATCGGTTACAAAATTAACCGCATATATAGGCGTGCACATAATGATGTCATGCAATTAAGTTGTAAATGTAAACATCGGGCGGCAATTTACCATAAGGCGAGAAATGCGGTGAAACGCGACGAAAAACGCGAATGCCGCGCCTTCGCCAAGGCGCGGAGGGTAGAGTGGAGCGACGTTTTAAAGCCACCTTATGGCGGCCGCGTCACGTGATTCCAAGATGGCAGTGCCCATGCGACGGAGGCCGAAAAGGTCTATAAACTCGCTTGTCAGACGTGCCGGTACAGCAAATTGTGCGGTTGATGCGATTCCCGTCGAATATTGCGTGACGTCCGACGGAAATCGGGGGGTGGGCGATGTTTCGGAATTTTTATGTTACAGATATTTAGCCAGAAAAACGGGATGGGCGATCTCTCGGGGGCGGGCGTTCTCTCGGAACTTTACGGTAGTTAGCTAAAAGCTTTCTTTGCTTTTCTTTCACGTTCTAATTTGCTCGCAATGACACACTACTTTTCTGAATAAAAACAGAAAGAATAAACATAGGGACGGACAAAACAGAGGTGCTGTTCTGTCCATCCCTATGTTTATTCTTTCCGTTGTTATTTAACTTCACCAATGCGCTCACGTCGAACTCAAACTACTTTTCTAGTTTTTGTTTGGTGTTTTTTTTTGGGGGGGGGGGGGATTCTGATTTGTTGCCAATAGACCGGCACGCAGCTGCGGTGGCGCTGTTGACGGCACTGCGCAGGCGCAGGCGCTTCACTTCGCGCGCATTCGGTTTCTGCGCATGCGCAGTGCCCACACCATGGTGTGGGCAAAGAGGGCTTGTTTGTAAACAGCGTGTCGGTCTATAGGATGTTACTTAGTAATTGACGAAGGGGACGGTAGAAATAAAGCTCAATACTCCGATTTGCTCAAAAAAGAACTGCTTTGTGCTTGTGTTCAGCACAATAGAAATCATTCTTGCTCGATGATTCTTTGATTTTAGTACGAAACAAATGCATATAGAAAGCATAGAATAATAAACAAAAAATGGTAAATGAAAACTACTTTTGGCATTATTTTTGCTGGAAAGATTAGATTTAAATCGTCCTAACAAAACTGGTTCGATTTAAATTACTATTTCAATCGTAGTTTAAATCCTCGTGATTTTTATTCTCCACCCTCCTTTCGATGCACAGATGGTGAAGTGTATGAGGCTAAATGCACCAGTCGAAAATGCATTCCAGGCACCACAGTACGACTACTCTGTCCCTCGTAGACCACTCCCATCCTCAACCGAAAGTTTGTTGTGGAAGTCGTAGTATGCCGAGGTTCCTAAAAGGAGATGCAATTTTTCTTCTGCCCATCCTTTCTGGGTAAATTACGCGAGGCTTTGCAGCACTTCATCACTTTGCAACTCTTCTCTCGTTGTCTCGAGCGTTTTAGGCTCAGCACCTCAAGATGAGGCTGCGTTGACCTCCTCTGCGGGCGATTTGCAGCCCGCGTCCTTCGAGTAGCCTCTGGACATTGTATCTGTGACCCACTAGATCTCTTCCTTGGCAGTACCCAATTGTGAAGCCGCATTTCTTCAATCGAGGCATCGTACCCAGGGGTCATTGGGGTACATTGTTGGTGGCTTTCTCAGTGGTTTGTGGTTTGAGATTATGCTAGTGTGCTAGTTAAAAATGTACCGGCATAATCTGCGTAGAGCCAAGTATTTCTTTCTCTATCTGGGCATAGCCAGTCTCTGTTAGGGCTCGACTGGCGTGGCAGACGGGAGAACCCTTTCGCAGTAGCATGGCTCCCAGACCCTTCTCGCCGGCATCGTGCTGCATAAAGAATTCCTCGTGGAGGTTGCACATTTTGAGAACAGGTTAAGGGGATAACAGTTTTTCCACCTGGTCCAACGCAGTCTTGCTCGTTGGTTCGTGTCCCTTTCGTGCTCTTAACTGTCAAACACCCGATTGGTTCTGTGGCATCTGGCACACCTGGCAGAAACCGTCCCACAGAACCGCAGGACTCCACTTGTGTCTAGAGCTATGTTGATGGTGGCCCTGATTTTGGCAGGGCATAACTCCAATCCACTTTAGTGCCAAGCTCGACTCTGGAGTTGTTAAAGCAAAGGCCTCGTTCACGGCACCTTTACGTACGACTCTGAAGGTTGTGTCACGATTGCTTTATGCCAGGATTGGCCACACTGCGGCTCAGGAGTGGCATGTGGCTCTTCTTGCAGCGCCGCCCCTCCAGATGAAAAGAGCTACAGAATGAAACACAGCTTGCATTTTGGCAGCCTCGTGTTACCAAATGTGCATCAGACAGGCTGCTTGTTTCGTGGGGATGCGCAATAAAGGAACATAATGAGCAATCGCTTTATATGTAGGCTTTGCCGTGACTTAGCGCTAGCTCAGATAAAAGAAATAAAATTATACGAGCTCGATTATGCTAACAAAGACTGGTAATCGCAGGATGTGCGACAGGCCTTAGAAAAAAAAAGCCATCTGCATGCCGTGCAAATGCCTTTGAATGCTCGGGCGCCCGACCCTGGATAGCTCAGTTGGCAAAGCACTTGGCTCAGAAGCTCAAGTTGGCGAATTCAAATCCTGCCGGGCGTCTAAACTCTTTTTGCATGGTCCCCTATGGGCGTAACGCTTTTCAGCGTCGTTGCAGGCAGCCGTTACAGCCAAACGTTACGCAACCCCGTGGAAATCGACTGATAAAACACATCCTGTTAAAAAAAACAGCCACGCCCCCTTTTTACTGCGGCTCTTCACTTTCTATTTCTCTTTGCATATGTTCGCCCGGCTACCCCTGCTCTATGCACTCTCTTTGTTAGGACCTTTTCATACACGAGGGTGTCGTCTGCCATGCACTCAACTGCATGGCAGACGACACATTTAAAGGGGGGCCGCAGTCTGCAGTTCCTCTTTAAAGATTGCAGTGCCCACTGGGACACTGACAGGGTATTTATGCTGGCCGAGGCTTTTATTTGTACATGACACACGAGAGCCTAACTACCTAAAGCACAATTCGTGGCTCAAAATTTGTTTTTTTTCTTCCCGAAAATCACCGGTCAAGAACTGGCTGCTTTGAGTCACGCTCACCCTCTTCTCCATGGTCATGTGCCGGTCAGGCACACGTACCAAATACAATCGAAGGTGTGGGTCATCTAAGGCACATATTCAATATTAAAAATAGGAAAGAACATGAAACGCATCCTTTTTTTGGCTTCCAAGAAGCTGGAGGTACGTTAGTCGAAAACAAATGTCGCACAGATCACAGGAAGTACATGTACAACACCTTTTTCAATATGGCGGCGCACAACGGACCAACATTGCGACGGATGTAAGACCGCTAGTTTGGAACTGCCGTTCGCGGTAACAGAAAATCGATCTTCAAGCACAGAACAGCGATCAAGATGGATATAAGTGCAAAACAATCGCGCGACAAATGGTGCACGCAACGTCGTCTGCCTCGCACGGCCAGAGGAGCGTAGAAAAAAAAATGTGGTCGGGTGTAGTTCTCTTTCCTCCTCAGTCCACATCGTCCACATGTCGCAACCATGAGCGTCTGTGCTCATGTTTTGGTTTGGAGCAGTTGAGGTTTTCTGCTTTATTAAAAATATATGTGACTCTATAGCAGACTCTGTAGCAAAATAATGGTTGATTGGGTAGTCTCCTGACACCATATTGAAATCACCTGGCAAAGGAGAAAAATTAATTTTTGGGGGGTGTTGTGTGGGTAGGCAAGGCTGCTGTGTTGCCCAAATGGAATTTAGAAGGTCTCGACTAAGCTGGACTCGGCATTCGTTGCGCAGGTTGTGTTTCGAGAGTACTTCTACTTCTGCAAGTTCTGTCAAGACATCCTCCAGAACTGGCGACGGCCGGCCGTCGCTCCCTCTTCAGAGCTTGGTTGAGTGCTTGTGGTTCAATACAAATCTGCAGCTATCTTTCTTTGTGGCAACAACCGTTTGACTGACCCATTATGTAGGTTCCCCAACTTTGGTGAGGATTTGTTTCACCATTAGTTCCACGGACAAAACCTGCAGCCCTGGTTCCATGCTCGTGCATACTCTGCAGTTTCTAGGACGCCTGGGCACTTTCTTGTTAGTAGTAGTCTATATAGCAACACTCCCTTGTTCTGAATGCTGCTTGCACCGAGGTCCTTCCGAGGAAAGTGTCAAGTCGCCTAGAACAGTTGCTGTCAGTTTGCTGAATTCCAGCATGCTGTACATGTCCATAACTCCTTTTGCAACAGTCAGAAACTGCCAGCCTTTTGTTCATCAGACTTGTTCCTCTGACTGCCTACGAGACCATCCTGAATTATGGAAACAAAGCATTCACTTATGAGAAGTGATGTGGGCAGTGTTAAATTTTATGTTATGTTCTATCGCAAAACATTGCAACGATAGTAGTGGTTTACGGAACTAACATACTGCCACAATTAATGTAGCAACGCACGAAATGCACCTCGTAAATTGTTGCAGTACCTGTAGCAACGAGCGAGGAATTGTACCATCCTACTTTCACTCGCTTGCCCCACGGATCGCTTTTTACGACACGTTTCATATGCCAGCTTACTGCACCGAAGAGCATAATAAGTAAATTTGGAAAACTAGAAAAAATGGCTGTCTCTTTGGGATTTTCCAAAAGCATTCCAAGAGCATCGCATTTATGGGGCTTCTTGGCACTACTCCTTTTGTCGCCAGTAAGGAGCCCATTCAAGGGCACATTGTGAAAGTCTTACGAATATACAGGGTGCTTCTTATTAAAAAAAAAACACTAAAAAGAAAAAAACATTTTTTTACCAATTTGGTTGGGACACGCGTGTAAACAAGAATTGTAAAACAAAAAAAAATTTATGAAACAATATTGTCGGCGCGAGATTTATTTCAAATTCTGCGCGCAAAGTCCTTGACGTCACAGAATGGTCATATAGTCTTTCCACCTCAACGAGATGTTCGTACACTCTCTCCACCTCAAAGTGATGGCCAAGCCGATCCACCTCTCCTCCACACGCCCGGAATTCCGAGAAAGAAAACAAGTGCAAAAGAGGTGACTACCAACTAAATTCCGCCTCGTGCCGTCAATATTTGTCTACATTTTTGTTTTTTCCGCATAAAATTAATTTTTTGACACGCATGTCCCAGTCAAACTGTTTAAAAAAACATTTTATTTTCATTCAGCGACATTTAAGTTTAACAGGTTTGCTAAAAAAAAAAAAAAAAGCTGCGTTGTGCAGGCGACTTAAACGCCCAGGGGGATGTAGTATTGGGGGTTAGTCGTCGAGACAAGTCGAATAATGCACCAAAGTTTGTCGATTCACTTTTAAATTAGTGAAAAGAGACATATGGTTCCAGTTAGAAACTTGCTGAGCATCATCGAAAACCACTGAATCAGTAATTTTTAGAGACTGAGCATGCGGGAAGCGCAGTAGTACGCTAAAGTTGCCGCTCATACAAAACAGCCACGAGGCTGGGGCTAAAAAAAAAGTGACAAGAAGACAGCGTGGGTGCGTTATCGCATTGGCAGCCTCGCTTCTGCTGCCTGAGTGGCAACTTTAGCGCTCCATGCTTCCCAAATGCTCCAAGTCCTTCTGCTATCGACTGATTTAGTGGTTTTCAATGACGCTCAGCACGTTTCCAATTAGAACCATATGTTTATTTTCAATAGTTAAAACTTTGATCTAGGATTTTAGTTAAGTAGCCGACCGACTCCGACGATTAGCCCCCTATACAAGGTGTCCCTGGCCGTATAACTCACCCGCACAGGCCACATTAGCGTAGCTTTCGCCGCTTTTTTCAAACTAATCTCTTAGGGCGAAATTTCGACGTTGAGAAAACAACGCAGTCCTACATCGTACATATCATCTGAAGAGCCTACGCGTAAAATATTACGACGCAATTCCGCCTAAAAGTTCATTAAACCAGCCAACGAAGCAGGAACGGCTCCACGGTCACCAGACATCCGCCCAATCTAGCAGGCGGAGCACGGAGCAGCGCAGTCAATGTAGCTGTGTGGACACTGTCAACACTACGCAGAACATCAACTGGAAAAATTTTGTTTTTCTCTCTCGTCCTCGCGCTCCGTGCCTCGAAAATGAAGGAACTAAGAGTGTGGGACGCGCCAGTTCGGGTCAACAACGCCGTCTGCCGCTTTCGTTAATGACATAGCAGACGTCTTTTTACCTCGTGATGGCCAATAATTAAGAGCAGGACCAATGTTGTCTGCCGCAAGCAAGGTTTCGCTTTGCGATTTTTGTTTAATTCACGTTTGCAAGAAAACTGTTTGTAACTTTTCAGAAAACGAATGACAACAACCGTTTATTAGTAGTTTTGGCACGATAATCACCCAGAATCCCAGACATTTCCAAATTATCCGGAGTTGCCCTTTAAGCTTTAAAAATAAACACTCCATGTAAAGCCGTCACGTGATGTCCATGTGAGGTTATGTCTCACAGTGTCACATAGTGCATGAAACTTTCCCGCGACCATCGTGCGACATCCCTCGGGCATTAAGGCTCCGTGCCGCCGACACAAAATCCCCGAAGCTGGCCCTTTTAGTGCCGGGCATTTAGAACCTAGGCAAACCCAATGAGGCTGGACACCCATCTCCCCACCCAGGGCCCGACGACAACCTACCGGCTGCTGGTGGAAGGGGACGGCCTGCGGGAGGTGATGGCCACCTACGGGGTGCTGGGCACGCGCACCTCGTCCAACAACACTTCCGAGGTGGAGAAGTGCCTGGGCATCGAGGCGGCCCGGGCCACCATCATCCGCGAGATCGGCGTGACCATGGAGAGCCACGGCATCAGCGTGGACCGGCGCCATCTCATGCTGCTGGCCGACCTGATGACCTTCCGCGGGGAGGTGCTGGGCATCACTCGCCACGGCCTGGCCCGCATGAAGGAGAGCGCCCTCATGCTGGCCTCCTTCGAGCGCACCGCCGACCACCTCTTCGACGCCGCTTACTACGGCCAGGTGGACGAGATCACGGGCGTCAGCGAGAGCATCATCCTCGGCGTGCCCATGGGCATCGGCACCGGCTTCTTTGACATGGTGCACCGGGTCGACTGGAGGCCCCTCGCTGAGCCCCGCAGGCTCGTCTTCGACCGCGACGAGTTTCACCTCAACATGGCCGCCGCAAAGCGGTGATTCCGGTTCCGGTCGTCTGCAGTTTCGCGTCACCCTCGCCATAGAGTGACTCAAGTTTCCGATGCCTGTGGTTTTGCGGGAACGATGGCGTGAAGCGACGCAGTCTGGGAATCCGTACATTCGCGTGAACGTTTCGGCTTTCCAAAGTCTCACATCGACATTAAGCGATTTACGTTCCAGCTCTCCGTGGCGTCAGTGTGAAACCTGAAGGTGACTTATGTGCCGGCTGTCTCTACTGTCATGCGAATGACGCTGCGCGACGACTTATGCTTCGAAGCATTCGTTGGTTTTCCCGCTTATTTTCGTTTTTGGTCGAGACTGCTCCAGAAACTGCGCTGGTTTCATGTCTGTTACCAATCAATATTTTTGGTGCAGCCATTGTTTGGTCGTGATGCTAGTAGATATTTATAAAACTAGTTTTCGCATATGTACTGCGTGTCGCTTTTTTTTTTTTCTTGTGAAAGCCAGATATGGTGTTTATGTTTCCACAGAAATGAGTCCGGTCAGCTTTTTACAACTATACTGTCAAGACTGGTTACAACGAAGTCAGTTATAACGAAATAGCGGCTACAGCGAAGCGATCACGATTACCCATTCCCTTTTGCACTTCCTTATAACCGAAGTCGGTTATAACGAAATAGCGGATATAGTCGAGTGATTTCCTATTCACTGTTGACTTCGTTATAACCGGTCTCGACAGTATAATGGTGGTTTTTTTTTCGTTGCGTGGATTTCAGACGGACGGGCAGTAACAGTCAATTTCTTACGTCCTTGTGGACATTGAGCATTTTCATTTGAGACGCAAGTAATTGAAAGTCTTAGTAACTGCCTCTTTTCTACGAAGTGTGAGGACTGCTTCGTGAGGATTATTACCCTCGGGCATTTCCTTTCGAATGTGACTGAGCACAATAATGCGGGAGCCCTGGTGGCGCTACATGGGGCAATTTAGTGTGAGCAGGACCACATTTTAGGGTCTACAGCAGGGTTTTTCCTCGCGATGTCACCTGTATTTGGATGTTTTAATCGACGCAGGGGTCTGCAAGGACAAGTAAGAGTTGCACCATCTCAACTAAGGCCGGGAAACACGAGAGGGGGGGGGGTTGCGGATGAGCTGGGCACATAATATCTCCGTGCTAGATCACTTGACTGGGACATCGCACGGTGACGCGACTTGATGTCACGTCGGGAATGACGTACGAAGCCAGTCGTACAAACACCTCCCCGTACACGTCACTTCACGGCGACCTCTGCCTGACGTCGCAGTCCTTCGTTAACATGTTCTAGAATTCGGCCGATGAAATACATTGTGCTAGAAGAAATCCTGTTTTCCAGCCGTTCCACCGAAGGTGGTTGTTTAAATTATACCACGAACACAGTGTGGGCAACTCAACATTAAATTTATTTTCAAAACCAAGCTCTAAGGCAGCTTTTTCTTTTTTAACATACATCGTTCTCTAGTTACTCTATTTGTGCATAGGCCGATATCTACAAAGACGCCACCCAGGTCACTGCAGGTTGTCCGGGCGGCATTCGAGAAGCGGCGTCCACGACAGGTTGTCCTCCTTCGTGAACTCGTCGATCGTCATGCCGTCCAGCCTGTGCATCTGTGGAACGGACCAGAGGCCGCAGTGTAAATCCACACATCCCGGGTTTTTGTTTCTCAAATCCATAAGCAGGTGCACATTAAGGGAGAACTGCCCACAGGACGCATTTCAGAGTATGGATCGTAAAGCACGTTTTTCAACTATCGAGTCTATCACCAGAGTCCTTCGATACGCTACCGGTCACGCAACTTGTCCGTAACGTCACGGGAGAGCTTGGTACGCAACCACGCGTGGCACCACCCTCGACGAGGGGGCGAAGAGCCACCAATCTAGCCGGCGCTGCCGGGAGTCTGGCAATCGAAAAGTGGCGGCGAAATTTCGAGCCCACTCCGAACGATGATGCATTGTCGCGCCAACGGCATTCCTCGTTAATAAGCGTCTTCGGCTCTACCTTGGTCAACTGGTCAAACTTCCTTTTCTGCAACATTCTCCGAGATTATATCGTTCGTCGTCTTCTTGCCTCAAAATGAATCCCCAATGCCACTATCGCCGTCAATCTTCAGCACCGCTAGTAGCGCCGTTGAGTAGAGGCACTGCAAACCGATACGCTCGACTGCCTGGCTCTCCTTTGCTCGTAAAAAAAAAAATGCCGTTTTGTTTGAAACCAAAGCCTATTTCTAAGTTTTGTTATTAGACGTCAATAAAGAATGACCAATGCCCGCATAATGTGATCAATAATGGGCAAAGAAAAGTCTGCGTACGAGAAAAAATTTTTTTTTTAATACTACTCGTGATCGCAAGTTTGGGGTGGCTCACCAACAGTGGGGTGGCCAAATGAAAACGCGCGGGACAGTGGCACTCCTGGTGGCAGTTTTATGGCCCTTTATTAAACTTTGGCCCGAAGTTTTGTGACCAGTAGCATATTGAAGGACTATAGCTATTAAAAACAAAAGCCATTGCTCGCACCCCTGCCGCTTGAAGTTCGTAAGAAAAAAAAAAAAAGCTGGGTGGGTTAACGCGAGGTTTAGAAAAAAAAAACCAAAAAAAGGAACGCAAATTTTTGTGTATGTATTTAGTGCGGCTGCACAACAGATCCATTAAACTCAAATTAGTTTCATTGTTTTATGCCAGAAATGCTCACGAAAAAGTTTTACTATCGCAGTCTGTTGCTTGCATACGTGCGATGAACACTGCTGCTCAGCATACAGCACAAACGTTTGTTCCGTGAAAGCACGTTTCTAACACCGCTGTTCTCTTCAATATGCGCAATGCTGGGAAAGCGGCAAAGCGCCTTGGCAAATACTTTACGGTCGGGCCAAGTCGGGCAACTTGTTAATCGCAAGAAGGAGGCCCTCGCGCAACTTTCTTGTTTGGTGCACACATGCGTGCATCTGTGCGCAGCGTGCTATCAACGTGGGTGGAGGCGGCGGTGATGCATGCTGTGGACGGCACCCCGAACACGGAGCTCGAAATGGGACGCTCTACAGACGTCTGCGTGTGGCGCGTTCCAGCAAACCTTTATTTACTAGTTGGCTTTGTCTCCAGCATTGCACAATCTTATTAACCACGGTCGCGACGTTCCGGGAAGAGGGGTGGGTTCCGGGTGACTTTACATCGGTGGACACAGACTTTGACCTTATACTCTGCGGTTTTGTTCCAGGATATAGGGCGTTCGCTGACCTGGCAATCCCTAAATGGGTTACTGCTTCTGTTATCTTTCCTAACGAGGGTAGAAAGTTGGCCAAGTTGGTGATTCATAATGATTAAAAAGCGCAACAAGACGACGGACACAGACACAGCGCTACTTACAACTGAACTCTTTTATGTATCTTATATCTTAACTTGTTTGGGTTGTTGCCGGTAATATATACAGTTGAACCTCGATTTAACGAAGTCACCCGGACCCGCTAACTACTTCGTTAAATCGGGAACTTCGTAAAATCGAGGAAGGGAGACCTCGTGCATAGGCTGCGCAAGGAAATCCGAATTTGTTCGTTAAATCGGGAAATTTGTAAAATCGCGTTTCGTTAAATAGAGGTTCAACTGTACCGAGCTGCAGCGGAAATAAAGTTCAGTTGTAAGTAGCGCTGTGTCTCTGTCTTCTGTGTCCGTTGCCTCGTTGCACTTTTTAATTCTTATCTTTCCTACCTTGTTTTTTTTGTCCGAAGAAACTATTTGGTAAGCAAAAGCAAAGTTTCCTACTGTTATCTCCATCATTTCCCTCTTGCACATATGACTTCAGGGCGAGCTCTTTGTGCCGGCAAAGCGGAGGAAGGAATCTGCAGGGCGAGAGCACCAGTCGCGGCGGGAATCCTAGTGGTGTAGTGCCGTGCAAAGCGTCTCGGCGAACCGTCTGGCATCGAGTTTCGGTTTAGAATTTTCCAACCTCGCTTCGCGACACCCGGTCACGATCGAATACAATGCTGCATTTTCGAACACGCGACTTTTCCTCGAATTTATACTAATGTAGGTGTTGCCTGCCGACAGGGATTGAATGCTGGGGCGGGTCTTTTCGGACTCCCGACATGCAGGTAAGCGCGGGACTGCGATGACACGTGGGAGAGGAACAAGTGTACAGGGCCGAGCATCCTGTTCTGTCGTCTTCTCAATGTCCCGAGGTTTTTAAATGAACCGCGGGCAGGGAATGTCTCGCCGCACTCTGCAGCAGTAGACGGTCACAAGAAACGTACGGGACGCAGCCGGCCGTACTCGTACTCCTGGCTGAGCCTAGGCAGGTCTTAACGGTTGCCGGAGGTCCGTGTTCGAACGGAAGCTCTCGCAAAGATGAACGGGTGCGACGCAATGAGTGCAGGCTTTATTTTTGAGCAGTGCCGAGACGCGCCACTTCGTCCACGGGGCAATCGAAACCGTGCTGCCTCTTCTCCGTGGCCGAATGAACCCCATAATGCAATGCGCGCAGTGTCGCACGCGGAGATTTTCGGAAGTGGCCTATCGACATTGCGCGGCAACCAACCGGCGGTTTGAGCGCCGGTTCACGGACGCCTTCTTTTGCAGCGGTACACGCGGCGCACAACGGAGCACGGTTTCAGGCGTATGCAAGCGAAGGCGTTTTTAACGCTATGCGTTCTTCGGTCCCCCGTCAAGCCGCCGCCTTCTCACCTGTCGCCGGACGTAGCAGACGAGGGTCTCCAGGGCCGAGGGGTCGTTGCCCTCGCACATGAGCATGACGCGCCACAGTGCCCCCGCCAGGGCCTTGTCGTCCCCCTGGGCGCCCTGCGGGGAATGGACGCGCAATGTATGGCGTGTTTCGACGACGTTGAGACACGCAACCTACACTAGGTGGTGTAGGTTTTCAGATGTGCGGGGTATTTGTTCGCGAGCTGAAAGGAGTGAAAGGATCTGAAAAGACTGAGAATTCAATTCTCAGTCTTTTCAGATCCTTTCACTCCTTTCTCATAAATATTTCTAACATTTAATGTTAGGGTTCTTCATCTTCCTCATCTCCCGAATTAAAACGTCAGTTGCAAGTAAGCGCTTGTCCTGTGTAGTCTCCCTCTTGTCTTTTGCGCTTTTTAATTTTCCCAATGTTTAACCAACGTGGCCAACAAATCATTTTGCCACACTTTTTTAAAGTCAAACGCAATGTTTTCCCAGCACTGCTGTACGTTTTCACGAGAAATGGCTGAATTACGTAGCAACCCAGTAAAAAAATGTTTTCTTTGTACCTCTCAATCGAGACAAGTTCGTTTTACGCAACAAGGATGCAGCAGTTCACCTTTGTGCTAAACATTAGTACACTGATTCCTGCCGTCTATCAAAGCGGGTTAAATTTCGCATATGACGTAATATAGCTACGATAGCCGTACGGCATACAGAGCTATCTTAGCTATTCGACCAATCTCGATAATGCACCAGAGAGTGCACGCTTCAGACCAGACGGTGAAACATTGAGATGCACCAGGCTGCTAACGAAATCCAAGCAGATGTAACGAATTTGTTCTCTCGACGGCTAGTACGCCGATGGGAACAACCGACAAAAGGAAGAAATAATCCAACGAAGCAAAGCACGTCCCCCATTTCAAAGAAGCAGCTTTCCAGATCTACATCGTTTATGAAAACAAATGCTGGCTAACTGAAAACATTTCACCGAATGACCGAGAATACTTTTTACGAAAGGGCACGCAAAATAAATAAACGGTTCCTTCGGGGTGATGTTGGCGTCGGCTGTAATCGTCAACACTATTAAGCCAAAATTGGCAACCTACCATAAATTCCTTAAAGCCAGCCACCCAAACTGAAGAGATAAATGGTGAAAAACACGAGGTGGGCCATCTTTGGAGATGAGACAGCAAACTTTTATCAAACGTTAACGATAAACACAGGGGCACCCGCTACAAACCACGTGACACGGGAACTGATACCGCAGATCACGGACATGGCAAACTTGCCTTTCACAATGCGATAAACACGTGGGAATTCACTACAAACTCCTGTGTCACAGGGAGGAATACTGTAGATGCAGTAGATTCGTGTTTTACGGCGCAAGAAACCCGTAAAAACCGGCTACAAACTTGCCACGCGAACTGATACCATGTGCAGATTGTGGACTGAAGACTGATTGAAAACGAGGTGCAGTCGAAAAGATAAAAGCGACGAAACAATGGACGGACGAAAAGCCAAGTGAAGCTGACGGTGCACGGAAGGAAGTAAGCAAGCGGATCACTACCCCGTAGCAGACGACGGGCCGACGCAAGCAGCAACGGCGGGAGAAACAGAAAGGAGGACAGAGCGCTAGGAGAGGAGAACTCACCGCGCGGCCAGTAGCAGTTGCACTCTCTCTTACGCACTCCTCGAGCGCACGCCGCGCACGCTTTGTTCAATCACGGGTTGGCAATTGTGACATGGGAAAACGCCGAGCATGCCAAAACCTTGCGGCAGACGCCATTTTCGAAGCTGGGAAAAAGAAAGAAACCACGTTCAAAACAAGACCAAGATGGCGGTGGTCGGCCAAGCGAGTCGGAAGTGGTGAGCAGGTTGACAGCCGCTTACAAGCTAGCCGGGCCTCTCATAAATATTATTTTTTTTTTTATTTTCTCTGTGAATTAGGTGCTCATAATTACAAAAAAGGTAATTAATGAGATGCACAACCTGAAAATGTTTTTTTGAAAATCGACGTTTTCGCGATTTGTTGGTTTTCAAAGCCCGCAGCTTCCTTTAAGTCAAAATTTTTAGCAGTGTGGATTATCGAGAGATGTAAACTATATGACGATTCATTCTTTTCAAGACCGTTTATTACGGCGAGTCACGATTGATTTTGTGAATGTTAGATTACCGTAAAATCCCGCGAGGGCGCGGTCCCCCAAGAGATCGCCCGTCCTGTTTTTCTGGCTACATATCCGTAACAGACAAATTTCGAAACATTGCCCACACCCCGGTTCCCATTGGACATTGCACAATGTTTGAGAGCGCATCAACCGCACAATCTGCGGTACCAGTATGCGTGGCAAGGGAGTTCGCGTTTTTGTATGCAATCTCCGCACACGATATTGGTTCCCGTGACGCGAGAGTTCACCCTGCATGTTTTTTGCATCGTGAAATGCAAGTCTACTGCATCTGCGATTCGCGGTGGGTTCCCGCGTGTCCTTCGCAACCATGTAAAGCGAATCGCCTGCGTCCGCAATATCTTTTACCATGACACAGGGGTTTGTAGCGAATTCCTGCGTGTTAGCCGCATCATGAAACGCGAATTTGCCGTGTCCACAATCGGCGGTATCAGTTGCCGTTTCGCGTGGTTCCGATAGTCCGTTGCAACTCAAGAAGGTAGGGCGAGGGCAAGACTGGCCGGGGAGGAGGAAGCAGACTGAACGCTGGAGAAGCGAGGGGGAAACCTCCTTTTCTCTTTAGCGTTCCGCCTGCTTCCTCCTCCCCTATGTGTCTTACCCTCGCCCTACCCTCTTGATGTGCAACGGACTATAGTAGATGCTCCAGTGCTTTATAACATTTTTATAAAGTCTCTCCGTCGCATCCCCAAAGATGGCCCACCCCATGTTCTTCACCATTTATCTCTTTGTTTTGGGGGGGCGTCCATACGGGACCTTGCGTATGTTAACGATGACTTATGCACGACACAAGCTTTTTTTCATGAGCCAATAAAACGGGTATTTTTTTAAGGTATGCTGCATATGAGAATGCTTTAGAAGTGGAGTTTTCAAGAAGAAACCCCCCTTTTTGGCCGAAATTCGCACCTGCGGAATATATGGCGGGTGCGGACCACAGTATGAAAAAACAATGAATTGCTGCCCATTAAAGGGCAATGAAAAGAATGTGACGTGCCTCATCGTACAAGAGCAGCGCAGCGTTGAAGTGGTCGCAGAGATCTTGCAGTGCCTCCCTCTTGACGCTGGAGCTCATGCTCTGCAACAAAGAGGGGCACGTTCAATGCCAGCTAAACATGGATCGACTAACAAAAAACTATCAAATAGCATAGAGAAGCAAATGAGAAAAAGAGCCCAAAGTAATGAGACAATGGGGTTATGAGGAGCACTCTCAATCGTGATACAAAAGGGTATTTCGTAATATATAAAATATTATTGAATGAGCATAATGTTTTTTTTTTTCCTTCCAAATCTTTAAAAAATATCAAAAAAGTGTGACATATGTTATGCCGATGTCCTATAACGTCAAATACTTTTTCGGAGCCTTTCGCTACCATGCACCACGCTTAAATGAAAATTCAATTGAACTCGCGAGGATCGTTACCAACCTTCCACTTGTCTACTTCTGGGCTCAGTTTATTTATTTATTTATTTAGTTACCCTCAGGGTCAGAGGCATTACAGAGGGGAGCGGGTTACTAAGTAATACATGCAATAAAAAAAATCAGAAAAACATGAAGCAAAACAAAAATTATAGAGTATTTGGGGCTCCTCACAAAGAAAGGTTAGTAACGACAATTTGAAAACGTTTGTTATCGGAAATATACCGCAAAGTCCCAAGCAAGCGCCCACTCCAAATTTGGAGATAATCATGTAAAACCCGGAGGATGGGCGCTGCTTAGGTCAACAATATGTAAGGATATGCCCTTTGTGTATTTTCCAAATGTTACCAAATTGAGGGGTGGGCGGCCATTGTAGAACGTGTGAATCCTCAGTATCGGTATTATCGGGAATATGACTCTATTTTTGAACTGTGGCAGGTGAACAACAAATTTATTGCAGCTATACTAATTGAGATACATAAATCTGCTCGCTATATGCAAATATTCCTTCTATTTTCACAAAAAGATCAAGCAGGAATGATGAACGCGGGTTGTCTAGACGTTGCTGCCTAAGGTATACACTCGCATAATTGCGGCGGGTCAGCCCCATCGAGCGCGCTTAACACTTGAGCGCCCGTGCATTGTGGGGAAGCGATACCTGCCAGCTCTGCAGGTACTGGTTGCCCTCAGGGCACAGGTGCTTGGAGAGAAGCACATCTTGTTTGTCGTTGTTTACCTCGAAAATAGATCTATATCAGTCAATTTTTGGAAGAGTTAAAGCACGCGTGAAGCGTGAAGGTGCACTGAAGTTCTAACTCGTGCAGCAGACGGACAACTGGCAATCCGAAAACGCAGATGATTTTCTTGTCATCCGTGTTTTCGCAGATGATAAAAACCAGCTGGACGTTCCCAAAGCTACTTGGAATGTCGCCATGCCAACTGTCCCCTACAAGCAGCGTCACTCCGCGGAAGTACAGCACCAAGCTCAGAGCACGCGTAGCCCGTCAAATTTGGCCCAACTGGATTTCCCTTCTGTCCCGTGTCTAAGATTTCAACTCCTGCAGCTGGCGAATGGAAAAAAAAAGACAAGGACGGGTGAAACCAGGAGGAGGAGGAGGGGGAGGAGGTCAGTGTAGTTTCGGGGCGCAGGTAAGTCGCATCGCCTCCGCTATCGTGTTGCCCACCCAGTCCCCAGGCATCTTGAAGGGTGAAGGTGTAATGCGTCGACGCCACCAAGTGGCGAAGCTCATGACCATACAAGCCTCACCATAGCCTCGTCCGTGCAGGAAAAAATTACGTCACAATGCACCTCCCGAGACGCGTCGCAATTTCCAATGGCTGCTCATCGAGCTCTTGCCAGAATCGGCTGTTTAGAATGATAAACGTAGCCATCCGTTCAAATACGAGCGAGCGACTGTCATTAGCAGAAATTGTTGATCACGTTTAACTTATTTCTGAACGTGAGAGGTACTATATCTCAATTTTCAGTTGAGTATCTCTTAGAAACGATGTCTCACTGAACAATATGATAAATATACTTTCGTAAGCAAAAGCTTTCTTGTTCTCTAACCTCTGTTCATTGTTTCTTTAACACTATTTCATTTTGTACCTAGATACGTACTAACTAACCCAGCAACATACTTTACTAGAGTACAAAGTGTGCCCCATTCACACCACTATCACTTCTGTAAGTAAGAGAGCTATAGAATATATAGCCTTTTTTTTTTGGTCCGTCGGCAAGTGTGCTTCTGTGGCATCCTGCCATTCAGAGATGTTATGTGCAAAAGTGAATCCCCTCCAGAACACTTTTCCCATTGAGCATCTGTCGATATTTTGCACCTTGGAGATGAACTATTACTGTAGGAGCTCAAATCAAATGATCCAACACCCACAGTACTCAATGCTGCTGTCACCAGAAAACAAGCAGCGTAGGCAGTTAAGTCGCACAACTGAGGCCATCACTGTAGCAGTCCCCAATGCCAGCAGGACACCATGTTTGACGAGTGTCACTGCCGCGCAGCTTTATTTCTCATGGCTCATCAGCTTGCGAGAAAAAGCAAAACAAAACCAAAACTATAGTTTTGGTTTCGATGCTGAGCCGGCTTCGAAACGTCGGGCACATTAAAGATATAGGTTACAAAGTACCCTATCTTATTACTTACCTAACCAGGCGGAGTTCCGTCAAAATGTTTACTTTCAAAACTATAGTTCTTTGGCTATCCGTGGGACGATGCAACGTGTTCCCGCGTGCCAAATTTCAATTTTGGCGGCATACAGAGATCAGTGACCACGGGTGATTGACGGCCCGTGGGCGTGGCACGGAAAGAGCTCACTTGGACTGCCCGAATATTACAAGATGTGTGACCAAACTCTCAGTTCCGCAGCACGTTCCACCAATAAGGAGATCAAATACAATAATAGCCACCTTTTGCCGCGGAACTTCAAAAAATCAGAGTCCTCGCAGTGGTTTGTGCCCGACCGACTTACGCCGAGTTTCTTGAGACGAGCTTCGGTGTCGCTCCAAAGACTTCTCACGAGTTCGCTCTGAAGGTAGGTTGCCCTGCGCTCGTCCGGCTCTGCCATGGCCCGAGTCATGCACATCCTGCACCGCCGCGAGGATCAGGGTCAGCGGGAAGACCACAAATGTCGGCGAGAGAAGCACATGCTGGCAGAGGTCAAGGGGAAGCAAAAGACCACAAAGGTCAAGCTCAAATCGACAGAAACTCCAAAAGAAGCAGGTAGCTCCGAATCAGCATTCCGCCGCATCTGCACCGACGCAGAGGCGGCATGCTACGCCGCATTTAACATTCGGCGCAGGCGGCATTGGCCGGTTTGCTCGAGTGTGTAGCCGATACTGGACGCTGTAGCTACAACCCTACATACGAGCACTTTTCAGTTTCGTGGGTCTGTACACTTTTACGTGTTTTGTTTTCAAGTACAATTAAAAAAAATTATCATTATGATAGCAGTTTTTCTAGAACTGCTGACAAGCCGAACACTCCTTTGGCAGCTGGAAGGTTGTGCCTGATAAAGACACTCGTAGCTGCCCATGGAACCCACATGGGTGATGCGCCTGAAACACTTACGGAAGCCCACACAAAACGCTGAATGAGTCGAGGATGCTAGAAAGGACTCGAGAAGCGACCTCCTGGGGCCCCAATCTACACGGCGGGGCCAAGCGGGACGGGGGGACCGAAACGTCGCCACCCGCTGCACCTGGCCGGCTCCGTTCCGCCGACCAATCGCAGTGGGCGGCGAGGATGCGGTCCCTCGGTTTCGCCGTGTAGATAAGGGTCCCTGGAAGCGTCGGGGTGATCGGGTCACTACGGTGGCTGTAACATGCTTTCGACCGGCGTGTTCAGCGTCCTATACCACCCAGACATCAAAAGTGGTCGGGTGTCTCGAAGTGGCGACGAACGACGTCACAGGGGCCGGTGCATTCGGCCGTTGGACACTGAAATCCTGGCCAGTGGCCCTGGAAGCTATGGCAAAAAAGACTAGCTAAGGCGAGTGTTGCAGCCGCATCCCAACTCCTGGCTGCTGAAGTTGGATCGTCGAGCTGGTAAGCGACCCGCAGATGATACGCCGCACCCGTCAGGAACACAGCAGGCAATGGTACGACGCTTTTGCAACACTGCCAGGCGGGAAGAAACCCAAACGAGGACGCGATGAACACGCTGGTCAAACACGCGTTCCCATGGTGTCTTTAAGAAACTCTGCTTCTTCGGAGCACCGAAGAAGCATGAAACGTGGGCTGCCACTCTCGGAGCCCGCGGGTCGCTTTCCAACGACTACGGAATGTTGCACCGAAGGTCACGGCACCCCCGAGTCAAAGGTCCACTTGCCAGAGATGCAGCTCCGTGACGAAGAACCAGGAAAGAAATGTATCCGGCAGCTTGAGATCTGCAAGGCGTGTTTGAAGGGATCTTGCACTCCGGGAGGTCAACAGGTTCCGCGGGGCAAACGACCAACAAACTCCGCACGCGGATGGCACGAAAACATCTTTCCGGCGACGTCCGTTACACCTAGATCTGGGTGGGATGGAACGTAGGGCAGGATTTAAAGCCCGTTCGTGCACTCCCAACTTCTTAGGATTGTCTGCTAAACACACGGTCCGGAAAAACTTCTTAAAATCTATAACGACTAAAGGACACACCGGCGCTACCTTTCGGGTAGCCGCGGAACACTCGGCGATCCCATAGATTTTTTAATCTTTTTCGCGCATCATTTTTTTTTTGCTCGAAAAACTTTGGATAATGTTATAAATGACAGTGTCTCCTATGTAGTATGTACAATTGACCTCGCAAATACCGCAAAACCTTCGCTCTAGTGAAATGCAGCTCCAGGGTGACCGCAAAGATGGTGCCAGCGTGCCTGTGTGTTCTCTGGAGAGCCTGTATTACAGAGCTTCCAACTGCTCGACAAGGAGATCACGCGGTGCATGAGCAGCATTTGCTATACGAGCTGCAAGGAGGCGACAAAAGCGTCCATCGCCCCCAAACGTCTCCCCCTTCTGCCCGCTTTTCCCCTCGCCACGCAACAATGCGGCACGTGCACACTCGCGATCAATCCCCGTCGGTGGCGTCTGGTATTAAATTGCAAATGCCCCCCACGGCTCAAGTTGAGCCCTCTCTAACATTGAGGCTCTCTAGAGTTCTCTCGTCGCGAGAGATTTTAAGAGGTTTGGAGGCACTCAATCTCGACGAGCGTGCGTGATACACATTAAAGACCCCAGGCTAACAGTGGCACTGCACTGGCTAAGTCTCTCATCTACAGTGTAAACCAGTGACTTTAAGGGCAGATCGACCTTGCGCCGTATAAACACAAACGTCAAATTTGGTTTTCGGTTTGGACAAGTGCAACCGTGTTGCCCCTTGTTGTATGTCCCTTGAACAGAGTTGGTAGTGTTGCCCTAGCGAGATTTCACTGATTAGGACTACGGTTATAATATGTGTCAAACACATATTATTCAAAAGTAATGAAACTCGTAATATTACCAGATGCAATAGCTGCGATTGGAATAAATGGTCAGTTCTGTCAAAAGCTCTAAAACAATAAAAATTGGAATAAGTAATTCATCCCAAAGCAAGAATGGGGGATCAGACGAAAGGGTACATCTACCCGCAAGGGGTGTCACGAACGTTTGTCAAACCTGAGGTCCGACGTTGGACCTCAAGGCTCAGCTAGTTCGGCAAACCTTCAAACTTTTAGCAAAGTTCGGCGAACCTTAACCTATGGACAATGTTGCCTGACACCTACACAAAAATACTGAATGATTTGGAAATAAGTAATTTATAAAGTAGTTTGTTTTCTTGTTACAGAAAGAATAAACAAAAAGGACGAACAAGACATCTTTCGACTTTCAACAACGTGTTGAAAGTCGAAATGATGTCCGTCCTTTTTGTTTATTCTTTCTGTAACAAGTCATCAAAACCAACATGCTCACGTTCAACTATAGTTTGTTTCATATTTCATCAAATTATTACCAACCTTTAGACAGTATAAAAGTAAATATGTGTACTTTTAATGCTTTAATTAGTTCTTTAACGTCAATGAATGCTGCACTTTTCCTCCGCCAAGTGGCGTCAGCTAGTTTTCAAATTTTTGTGTATGTGCACGAAAGCCAAACTTGGTGTTAGAAGTTTTGGAAAAGTCTAACCTGTTAGAACTCGAACCTCGGCAGGTTCCCTACATTCCTAATTCTCGCCACCATTCACACACCAGTTTAAAAGCAATAAAACAATGTACCCAACAAATATTGCACTCTCTCCCCACCAGGTGAAGTTACCTCATTTGTTGATTATCAAGCATCCGTACAGAGCTCAAACTTTAGTCAAAATTTGGTTGAACTTGGCTATAGAAGTTTGAAGAAGTTTAGCCCAATGGAGAGAGCCCTGTGTGGATAACAGCTTGATTATCCGCACCCAAACTGCATCCACAATGTTCTTAGATTATTGTATTTGCAACCGATCCGCATCCGCATACTTTGTATCCGCACCCAAACTGCATCCGCAAAATTCGGAACTGCATCGGACCCGCGATCCGGGCATTCATTGTACATTACGAAATCAAGCGCGAATTACAAAAAGTTGACGTATATGGTTAGGTACCAGCCATATAACACATTCTTTGTTCAAAAGCATCTAGATGGTACTTTATAAGCCATTTTCTTATATTTCTAAAAAAAACAACTCTGAGTCAAAATACAGTAAAAGTTATTTTATCGTATTTATATTAGAAGTGATCATCCTTTCATACACACTTCACGTCGCTGGAAAAATTATAGCACCTCCGAGATCGTCCTGGGAGTCTGATACACTCTGTCCAGAATATGCGCTCAGAAAGGAAATTTTCATCTTCTTTTTTTGCTTTGTAACACCAATTTAAAGCAGACGTGTATTATTTTTTTTTAACACAAAAATTAAAGAAGGAAAGACTAATAACATTGTCTCATTTTACTTAGGCTAAACAACAAAGAAGTGGGATTGGAAAGGTGGTCATGCACCGCAGCAAAGTGCTCTTATATACGTGGTAAGACGCGAGTAGTCTCGTTAAAAAGAAGTATGAACGACGAAGCTGCGACCAGACAACACCTCTGGCACCAGATACCGTGAAATACCGGGCAAGCGCCCACTCAAACTTTGGAGATAATCGCAAAAAAATGGGGGATGGGCGCTTGTCCGGTCATCAATTTTACATATAAATGTATTGCGCGTATTTTCTCAGATCTTACAAATTTGTTAATGGGCGCTTAATGTGGAATGGGCTGATGCACGGTATTCTACGGTAGTGGCAATCGCGGACGGAGTTTAAAGCGACATACCAGTACATTTTTTTTATTTTTATGGTGACAGATTTGAGCTTTATGCATTGCCACCAATGGCGCCACTTTTACTCTGCGCTCTCAAGTGGTCAGATATGTGCGAATGACAGTGAACCTTCTCATGCTGCTTGGATCGGGAAATAGGCACATGAAATAACATCGAAAGTTTGAGAACATTATAGCGCTGCAAAAGTTTATTTATGCGCTATGCTAACTCATTCTATTGAAGGGATTCGAATTCCGCTCAGAAGGGGGCATCATTTTGTAACAGGGCACTGACATTGTGACTTCAGCGATTTCAGTTGAACCATTGCATCCTGATAAAGGGCAATCTTTCTGCATTGAAACAGCAAACATGCAATGATGTTTTAATACAGCTGCCAACTATTGGTGACTCCAACGAAATCCACGCCGCATAGCGGCAACGCCGAGAAGCTAAAGAGAGGAGGTCGTTTTGACTCTGTCGTCTGCTGTCGCTGCTTGATTCTTGTAGGCAGCATAGAAACAAACATTGTTTCCAGTAATTATTTGTATGCTTCCGTCATACCATTCCAATGCACTGACTAGAAGAGGGTTTCTAGCGTCGAAAAATTGCTTTGCTTTTTTATATGCAACACCAATTTTACGCTGCAGTGCAAGAAATTTATGGTGGTCTGCATGCTGAATGACGAAAACGACCTCCTTTCGTCCGCCATTTTGCCTGACCAGCGTGCCCCCTATAGTTCGCTGGAGTCGCGAATAGATCCTCGAGCATTGTACACTGGAAATGACTGAGCTTTTTTCTTTGTGCTCTCGTTTCAGCGTGATTGCTGGCGATCTTTTAGTTTGTGACCAACACCGGTTCAGACAGCGCGTGCTACAATGTTCGTATTTCTTTTCTACAAGACTTTACACCAAGGGAGAAAAGAGGCTTGTACGTTTCAGGATTCCTTTGCCCGGGGGATGTCTTCCGCTCTTTCCTTGACGAATAAGAACACACCTTCCCGGAGCGATTGATGCCCGTGCATTTTTTTTAACTTTTTCTAGAGCCTTTTTGGCATTCTAAAGCGATCTTAAATTAGAATCAGGTCCTTCCTGGCATTAAGAACAATTTTCTCTCCGATTGGCAACTTTCTTCTGAGAGTATCTCCCGAAAAACATCCCATGATAAGCTAATTGCCACTTTCCGCTCACTCGTTCACTCTGCAGTCGCACACGTTTATGGGCTGGCAAAAATCTAGATCCGCCGATATCCGCAACACTGATTCATTTTTATCCGCATACGCCAGTTGACTGCGAATATCCGCGGATATGCAGAGCTGTACACTCGAACCTCCGCAGGTTCGCAACACCAAACCAAAAAAAAAAAAAAAAAAAAGAGGAGCTTGAGTTAATTACTTACACGTAAAGAAGGTGGCGAAGTCAACTCTGTCGACGCAGCTCTCGTAGATATACACTGCCGCCTTCCTGGTTTCCTGACCACGATGAAAGGAAACATCCAACCTATCGGGACTCAAAAGAGCCTAATCCACAGCGAATTAACTCACCACTTGCTGGGACGTGTACCAGTTCCAAGCGTACTTTAGCCTTTCCAACCGCGTGTTTTTGATGCTGGCTAGGGGCCGGATTGGGAACTATTCAGAGAAAAGAACCGGCGTTGCATGCGGTGTACGACGCATACGACGGAAAGGCATGGCTCGATTGGGAACAGCATACTCGCCTCGCGAGGCGCGGCCAAGTGAAATACACGGGTTGTCTGCAACGAACTGGATGCTTCCATGAGACGGGGTAGCCTTCTGCGGCACTGGTAACATAATCTGCGGGTCAGGAGAGGTCTCAGGGAATGGGAGAGCGGTAAGACGTTCATGATCGCACCAAATACTATCGCACGCAGAGGTGAAAGTTTGAGCAAAGTTAGGTCGTATGGCTATGGCGCAGCTAGCGCAGCGGCTAGCTGGGCTAGCGGTCGGCTGTCGGCTGCCAGCACTAGAGCACTATATAGCTCCTACGGAGCAGAGTAGCGCAATCCTTTGATCCGCGTGTTTTGCCGACAACATGGCCGACAGAGCAGCTCGGCGCGAGTCACGTGGTACTCAAGGTTCCAGGAGGCGGCACGCCCTATGGGAGAATACATGGAGATCGACGCAACACGGCTGATTAAAAACTAAACGGCGAGTTCACACTTTTCAAAACTAGTCTGTCGTGAAGTTAGTAAAGCACTAAACACTTTATCAAAGTTTTAATAACATCGGAAGCGTGTGCAAATTTTGAGAAGGCAATTTCCAAGGCAATGGCGTTTGAAGCAGACGATTCTTGCTCGCAGCGGAGATGGGCTTTTTGGGTTGGCTGGAGCGGGTCACATGAACGCTGTGACGTCGCCGCGTCGTCTGCTGCATGATGCCGCTCATGCAATTTTTAAAAAAAAATTACGTCCTTATTCGGCACACAACTCAGCGCAAATTATTCTAAAATGTTCCTTTAGTATGTCAAAAACTATTGTCGTTCCGTACATCTCCACAATATTGAAGAAACAACGATTTTCTCACGTTCCCCATGCATTTCTGGAGTTGGAACCTCCGGGCGTTCGCCGCTAGTCGCCAAGAGATGGCGTTCAGGATTGCGCTACTCTAGAGTTCCTGTATATAGCTACCTATAGGCTCCCGTAGGGAGCCTATACAGGAACTCTACGCTACTCTGCTCCGAAGGAGCTGTAGGGAGTATTCACTGGCGGCCATAGCTGTGTGCACGGCTGCTGAGCGCGTGCAGGCGGCGAGCTTCCACAGTTCTTTTGAAACGTGCATTCCGCACCATCAAGATTGCCCGCCTTAGCAACCTATTAAATGCGCTCTAGACAGCACCCACAAATATGGCGCCCAGTGAATACTCCTTACATAGTGCTCTAGGAGCTATATAGTGCTCTAGCCAGCACTGTGCTCACTGCCCACTGATCTCTATGACAATTGCTGGATCGCGTTTGACCAGCTCTGCCTATGGACCGGAATGCGGCCACGGTAGGCCATCTTTAGGTCGAGTTATATCATCTCTAGCCATCATAGTAATATGGCGGACAACGCAATGGCGGCCAGGGGGGTAAAGGTGGGTGAGGAGGAGTGGCAAATCCCGTGCGCCGACACCCGGGGTCCCGAGTGAAAGATCGCGAAAGAGAGCGACAGAACACGAGAGAAAGAAAGCAGTGTTGCCAGCTGAAGGACGACAGTCGCAATGGTAATTGCGAAGACTGAAAACTCTCAGCAATATAAACAGTGATAATTTAACGTTGTAAACTAAATTCTGAGCTATTCTAATGCTTATAAAAACCAATATACTCATTACGTTGCATTAACTTCTCTTCTGTCGAAATCTCGGAAATCTGGTGGTTGCGCGGTTTCGTATTCCTCGGCCGCGCCCACTCACGCCCCACCCGCGAAGTCGGTTATCTGGTTTAGTTTAGCGTTGACGCGAGTCCGTACATCTGCGCGCTATGCAAAAAGAAAGCTTCGAAAGGAACGCGAATACCTTTCCCCCGGTAAGTTCGTGGATTGTTGAAGTTCGTGAAATCGAATGCTGTCGACGAAACTTCGCAGAACAAATGGTATGGGACTCCCTTTCCGGCATAGCTTTCCGGAGGTGCGATCGGGGATAGCGGGGCTTCGGTTGCCATGGTAACCGTGTGTGGGACCCCGAGGGTCTGCCTGCATGCTCCGCCGCTTGCGGCAGCCAGAATGCATGGGAAAATGGCGGACCTTTTCCTCTAGAGTTAGTATATGATCTCTATGATGGCGACAGGCTGCCATAAAATAGCCGTAGATCTAGTACACTGTACCGTTGGTGACATTTCGTGCTTGATTGAAGTTGTTCGACGAAGCAGGTTCTTGAAACACGGCGTGAACGGTAGCCTCGTCTTTGAGGACCCGGCGAAAGTTCTACGAAAGCGCAGCACCGGGGGAAAGCAGCGCAGCTCGCATCGAAAGCAGACTACGTACCGGCGTCTGCTTTCGATGCTTCTTTCGATGCGACTTTCGATGCGTGCTGTGCTGCTTTTCCCCGGTGCTGCGCGATTTCGTGAAAATTTCACCGGATCCTCAAAGACGGGCTACCGTTCACGCCGGGTTTTAAAAACATGTTTCGTCAAACAATTTCAATCAATCACGGAATATCACCCACGCTATTTTGACGGCAGCCTGCCACCACAACTGCCTAAACGCCGTCTGCCATGGATGGATGATGGTGGCTGCCAAGTGGCTTCAGCACCTGTATCTTGGCTAGAGGTGATATAACTCGACCTAAAGATGACCGCCAGTGACCGCATTCGCGGAGCGGGCAAACGCGATCCAGCAATTGTCATTGAGATCAGTGTCACTGCCAGTGCCAAGTCGTGCGCTTGCCAAAGCGCTGGCCAAAGTACAGCCAAAGCAACCGGCAAAAAGCAAAAACTTTGAGCGACTTCCGGTGAGCTCTTTGATCAAAGGGGCACTCAAGTGGTTTTTGAGTTCGTGTTTTGATGATGACAGCTGAATTTAGACCCGCTAAGTATCCCTAAAAACCGAAAAATATAGTCATACGGTGATTATTTCTTGAATAAAAATGTAATTGAAGGCCGCCAAACCACGGATCCACCCGAAAACGAAACCACTCTCATTGGTCCTCGCACGCTTATCAAAAGGATCTCGGGCCAATGGCGTTGGACGACGTTCCGTCGCGCAGTGATCCCGAGGTAGCCGCATCGGCCGAACCTCTTTGTGATTCGAGCTTCGATCACGGCGGAGTTCTCTACGCTCGAGGACCAGACGCCGTTAGAGGTTGAAATTCTTCGGCGGACAGCCGACCTGGGGATGATTTCCTATGGGCGCCTTAAGTTAGTGAGCTCCAGACTCCGGAGATCTGCGCTCGAGCGCGCGGGTTCGGAGCGTAGCTTAACGGCGCACTTTGTTACCGAGGCGCCATCTGACGCCTATTTTTTTAACGGTTCCGGCTTTCCGGCACATGGCTCCCGTCTCGTCGAAAAAGTGTTTGTTCGGCGACGAGTTATATTAAATAAGTGCGCGGAGACGGCGGAAACAGCAAGAGCTATATTTGTGCTGCACGCTGTTGGTGCGGTGATTAAAAGTACGCCGAACGCCTTCCGGATTCCCAAAAGCCTTAAAGAATGACGGCTGTATGGCCAAATTCATTGGCTCGCCTGATCCTGTAATTGCGGTAAGGTACACATCGCGACACAGTTAGCGCGAACACGACATCGGCGCATTTTCGCATTTTACTTCTCAATAGTATTAGCGAGCACTAACTTTTATTGCTTACATTATAGAACTCAATGAGCTCTTTTCGTAGAAATAATAACTTGGATGACATCCCTTGATTTCAAAGAGAAAAACTGGAAAAACCGGCGATCGCTTGTTCGCGCTAACAGTGTCGCGCTCTGTACACCGTACATGAAGACTTCGACAAGCATTTGAAGGATGTATGCATATTTTTCTACACCAGCACCATGCTTTTTTTTTTATTTTACACGATGACGGAACGATTGCACGAGCTGCCAAGCGATCGCCGTCGAAGTATCCACGCATCCAAGCAGGCGCGACTTGCGCGTCCGAGGGAGTCCTTAAAGGCTTCGGCGCAAGCTCGAACGACGCCAAGAGCTCCGAGCACTGCATGGTAGTGCAGAACGAGCAGCTCATACCCACGACCGGCCTACCTCGGTGCCGTTCCTGGCTGCGCCGGAGCCTTGCGGCCGCGGGGTTCGGTTGGTGCGGTCGCGGTCGGCGACTTTTTGCGAAGCGAGCGCGGGAGCGTCCTCAGAGCGTTCGGAAGCAAACTCGCTCGCCAGGGATTGCGCACACCTGACGCCTCTGGTCCAGAGTGGCCCGGCGGCCCGGCCCGGAGCCCAAAACGATTCGGTTTTGATGTTTCTTCCGTCCCGTGTGAGACTACCGCGTGAAACCACGACCTGGTCGTGCGTGAAACCACCGCGAGTAACCGCGAGACTGGCCGCGAGAGCGGAAACACCGTCATCTCACCGGAAACCGACCTGTTCGAGCTCTCGTACACCATCGTCGACGACGGAGCTCGCGGAGCGCGCTCCGCCACCGTGCACCGGAAGTGAGACGATGTCGTTTAGCTTAGCTCGAGTGCACTCTGACCGCTGGAGCGCGCTCGAGCGCGTTAACTTAACGCGCCCTATGACGCCACTTCGACGTGCGATGTGTACGATAGCAGCGCTTCGGAGTCATGTTCGTGTTCCGAGGACGGCGAAACGCAGACCTTTTCGGGCATTCTTCGATTTGCGGTTGGGGCAAGTCGAAACCGAACCAACGTTTGACATCGCAGCGTTACCTCTAGTACGTGATGTCAAACGATGTCGCCACGTTGCCTTTCGCCTCGGGAGGACGAGGGAAAGGCTGGTTCAGACATGTGCAACGAGCGAGTACCTACGACTGAGTTTGTTGCGACCGGAACGACCGCTCTGCGCCGCGCGTACACACACCTGCAACCACTACAACAAGCGCAGCGGGTCGTCAGCTGCTGTTTCAGCGGCCCCTTTAAAAAGGGGACGCACTGCTACTCAATGCCGTAACCGAATATAGACAGACAGTTGTCTTTAGCCTAAAGCTTTATTATTATTTTTTTCTTGCTAGGCTTGCAGGGAACAGTGGATGAAAAAAAGAAAAGAAAAAGATGCAGTACGCCGTCTTGGACAATCACGACTCTAATACACGACATTGCACGAGTACAAATATCGCCACACGCCTTTTCTACGATTATAAAAGACAATGTAATCTTAGCAGCGATATAGCAACGTAGAAATATGATTTCGTGATCAGATAGACGTTGCGAGCGTTCAGGATTGCTAACACTAATCACTTCTCTCCGGTGATGAAAACGCGTGAAAATTCGCATCCTTTATACGGTACGCGCCAGTAATAAATTGGACTTGAGCACACGCATGAAATGGGCCAAATAAGAAATCCGGGCGATGTTCGAGGACACAAATGCTTAGAAAGCACCACTGTAGTCGAAGTAAACAAACACGACGGCACGGGCGTTTCTGCTGTCTTGAGAGTGCCGCCACGACATCGCCGCACGAGTAGGTGGATCTCCCCTTTTAGTACGTGCTGGGTTATCATAGCGACACACGACGAAAATTCAGTCAAGGATAGCGCTTTTACGCGGAACGATGAGCTTTCACCACGCCGTCCACGTCGACGACCACCACCGAGGCCTGGCCGGCCCGCTACCGACACGACCGGCCCGACCGGCCTGCAACGCGCGCAGATACGTGCGCTTCCGCGCATCCCGGGGGAGCGGGAAATTCACCCCCTTCGGAGGAAGGCAAGGAGAAAACGTAGTCCCTTGTTTGTGAAACGATAATTGCAGATCGCGTATTCTAAACTAGAAATATTTTACGTCTTTTGAAATTATCATGCACAACATATTTAAATGAACTGAAAATTGTTTCTTTAGCGAAACTTTACAAAGGCCGCCAAAATTTTCAAACATACGATAATTTCATTGGTCCTCGCAAGTACAGAAAAGAGTCCGCACGTATTTTATTCCTGCGTGATTAATAGGCGGTTCTGCCTTCTAAAACTGAAGATTCTCATTCACTGACACTTCCTTAACGCCATCGCACCAAAAAGTAGCTTCTCCAACAACTGCTTGAGTGCCCCTTTAAGGCCCTGTCACACTGAGGCAACACGACGGCAACATCAACACAACACGTTGTCCCACAGTCGGGCAACTTGTTGCTCGCTCCCCATGTTGTCTGACAAACCTGTCACATCGGGACAACAGCACGACAACATGGACGACAACTAAAATGTTGCCTCGGTATAACAGCTTTCGGCAACAAAAACAGCAGCAACTTGTGTTGGACAACGCGTGTTGTCCTGATCGCTGGCTGAGCGAATTTCGGGCCGGCAACACGACAACATAGATAGCTTCGATGGTAGAGCTAGCCCCCTATCAATAACGTCTTATTCAAATAAAGACTTGGAAAACGTGATTTAACAATAATTAGGGCTGGCGTGCATGCAGCTAAAATATTTTCGATTATGTTTTTGCTCCGTAGCTACGGAAAGCGATTTTCGAAATGGTCACAGCTACGGTCGTGAACGTTCAGACAGGTTTTGAAATTAGAACTGCCGGGAGACCAGCTCACATTACTGATAGTAAAATAAAATGGCATGCCTACTCACCCGCTGATGAAGTATAATAAAAATCACCAAGAAAACCAAAGATTAAAAAATCGAAGCATTAAAACGACCATTCTGATCATGATTGTTGATGCTTGGAACTTGGAAACAGCCGCTACCAGACACCTGATTTGTTTTCAAAATACCCAGGACGTTTTGGGGGAATGAAGCGATACCATAGCAGGCGGTAGGCAAGCAGATAGCGTTGAAAAATATTTATTCCACCGATTGTTATCAAGGCCGATCGTGTCGGTGTCGCAGTTTTGAAGCACTGTCAGTTCAGCTCAACACCACGCTACAAAAGACGCTTTGGGGTACTGCCGGTGCTAACTCAATTTTACAGTAGAAATAGGAATTGCATGAAAGAACCGGACAGAAACACTTCATGCGGTGGCGTATATCCCGAAAATGTATCAGTGATGTCACTTTCCTCGGTTAGGGCTATCTGCTTTGTCAGCGAATGAAGAACATTTTGATAAAATAAAGAGCGGAAAATACTTCCCGTGTCAAGTTTTCTAATCACAGTCACTGGTTGATGTCGTACCGTGGTAATTCCTGACCCTTCGAACGCACTAGCACTTTGTAGAGTCACATATCAGCGATTCCGCGCCGCACACGAACGAAGGTAAAAAATCAAGATGGCGGAGTGTTCCCCGTGTTGTCCTCGCCGTCAGCTCAGTGTGACAGGGTTGTCGGACAACAAATCGGGCAACACGGTTGCCGGGCGGCAGCAACATGTTGCCCGACTGTTGTTGTTGCCGCGATGTGACAGGGTCGCCGGCAGCACGACTTTCCCGTATTGCCGGATAGAGTTGTCCAACTGTTGCCCCAGTGTGACAGGGCCTCTATTAAGAACTTCCGATTTACGCAGAAAATTAATTTAATAGGATGAGACATATTATTGTTGCTGCCTACAGATTTAAAAAAAAATATCCTGGTAAGGTGAAACAAATAGTTTGGTTAGCTAAAGCTTCGCCCTCATACTTTGCTCTCATTGGTCGGTTGTTTTTGTTGTACTTCGACTTTTTACTAGGGATGCCGCGAACTTTTTTCGAATCGAAGTTTCGATGATCGAATCAAGCGATTCGGAAGGTTCGAAAGATTTCGCATTTTCGAATTTTCTATATCGTAAAATTCGACGAAAGTCGAATTTTTGAACTTGTAACCGTCGAACTTATTACGCTAAAAAATTCGATCCTTTTCGAACTTTCGAACTTATCACACTGCAAAATTCGATGCTTGTCGAACTTCCGAACTTGACTGACCAAAAAATCCGATGATTTTCGAACTTTCGAATTTCTTGCACTAAAAGTTCGAAGCTGTTCGAACTTTCGAATTTCCTATGCTAAGGAAATCGATAATTTTCGAACTTTCGAACTTATTTATCAATAGAATTCAAAAATTTTCGAACTTTCGAATCCTGAAAAGTCAGAAGTTCGACGACTTTCGAACTTTTAGGGTAAGAGTTCGACGTTCGTCGAACTTCGAAAGACCGGCGGACGGTTTCATTTGAATTCAAGTAGTGAGGTACATTCGTAATTTTTTTTCGAACTTTTACATGCGGTGTTCCGTTCTTTACGAAAGACAATGCCGTTTATTTCAATGTTCTGGCATGCTTAGTTTTAAAGAAATAAATTCCCGAAGGAGCGAGGAAGGACGACGGGTTTTTGACGATTATCGTTTATGCCAGATTTGAAGCGCGATGTAGCCGAAGCTATTTATGGTAGAGATGTTAAACTTTTTAAGAATGATCTATGTATAGCCTAGATAAGTGTCGTCTTAAGATATGACTATTGTTATTCAAGGTGAGTTTCGAAGAAATGTCCAAACATGTATCTACATGCAATTATGCCCTAAACTTGGTATTTATTTTCGTCTAAGTTGTTTGAGGTATCGCATTTAAATTAACACCACAGACAGTACATATCATTGCCATCTGCAGAATACAAAATAATGTATTTATTGTTTTTTCACGTTAAGGAATAAATTAACTCATGGGAGAAGATTTCTAATATTGTTCAAGTTCAGCACGTCATTAAAAGAAAACATTTTTTTTTTTCACTTCACGTTCCTGGGACGTGTTTCTTTTAGCCTGTACACATTTTGGTAGGAGAAAGTTGTTTCGAAGTTCTGAACCTCTGAATATGCAAGAATACAACACATCCGGCGAGTTCTTGATAGTTTTTTCTTTCTCAGCTTTTGATCCCCGCATTTATTTTTTTTTTTTATTGGCACAGTTATTTAGGTCGTAAAGACATAGCTTTGAACTTCCGAACCACTAAGCACGTGACGAGCAGTGCCTTCTGACAACGAGTTTCTAACAATGACCATCTACGCGATCTTTTGTGCAGTGAAGAGCGACAGTAGCTATACATAACCATAAATAATTTCAGCTTAAAATAAGCTCGACCACGCCCTCTCTCCCCGTATTGTTTTCTTTAACAGTCCGAAATATCTGGAAGGGGGGAAGGGGAGCTGAGGCCCCCCCCCCCCCCCCCCCCTCCCTTCTTCCCTCCCCCGTTTTTCCTCTTCCGACGCCACTTGTATGGTAGAACGCTCCTCGACCTCGAGTTGTGTCGGCTTCTGTGCTTTTTGCGAGGCGATTCCTCCGTCCCGGAAAATAAACCTCCAGGACAATTACAAACTTAACTTACTATATGCCAGCGTCACTCGGGCGGCGTTCGATCGGATTACTACCAGCGTGCAAGGGGTAGGGAGGTAGTTTGCCAGGTCGCTTCAAGGTTTCTCTGAGCCTCAACCTCCTGCCCGCCCCTGGCCATTTCGAACTGGATGAGTATCGTAAAACAGTGTGTTCGTGTGATCACTACTGCATGAAGCACGTTAATGACCATCCCGGGCTGGCGGTCACAATTACTGATCTATGGTCACACGTCACTCTGCACTGGCAAATATTCCAGCACATCCGGGACACTTGTCGTCTCATTTAATTGCCTGACCAACTTCGCAGAGCCTAGGTATCACACCCTAACTTTTCTAAACATGATTTCGTGAAAACCAGTGAGTCGTGAAAACGTTATTTGAAACTGAAACTGTGGAGGAACTTGAAAACTGGACTTCGAACTTTGAAAACTTGGACTTGAAAAAAATTCAAAATCTTCGAAGTTTTTTTTTTTTTTTTTTTTTTCGAATTCAGCGTTAAAAGAGAATCGAAAATTTAGAACTTTTCGAACTTTATGCAGAAAGAAATTCGAAATCTTCGAATTGTACGAACTTCATGTCTATAAAAATTCGAAGCGTTCGAAGTTTTCGAATTTTATTTCCAAAGAATTTCGAAATCTTCGACCGTCAGATCTTAAGAAATTCAGATTTTTCGAATATCTCGAATTTCAAGTTAGGAAAGTTCGAAATCTTCGAATTTATCGAACCTCAAGTAAAAAAATATTCGAAATATTCGAACCCGAAATTTTAGAAACCGTGAAAGCTTCGAATTTTTCGAATTCGAAACTCTACTGTGATTGAAAGTTGCGAATTTTTTTAAATCGAACCTCGGTCGGTACGAAAATATCGAAATTTTTCGAAATCGAACCTCAGTTCGCTTCGCAAATATCGAAACCTTTCGAAATCGAACCTAGGGTGGTTCGCGACATCCCTACTTTTTACCATTGAGAACAGAGAGAGAGAGAGAGAGAGAGAAAAGTCTTGCAAAAGAGGAAAAAAAAAAACAACGTTGGAGGCCATTACAGCCATGTGCCGAACAGTTGCGCGTCGGCTGCTGCTGTCGCGGTGTTGCGGCTGCATCGGCTATTTGACGGCGCTTGTTCCAGCGGTGCCGTGGTGGTTTCCGTTTGCGGCAGCGGGCAGTGGGGTTGGCCTGTTGTTTCTCGGTCTCTTTCGTACGCCGAGCAAACGGCACCTTGTCTATTGCTCCACTCAGTGGGGCTCCAATACCGGTGACAACAGCTCTGCCAAGGTCTTTGGGTTCCCGAGTGTGCTGGTGCATGTGTCATTATGGTAGAGTTATTGTAGAAGGTCAGAAGGGACGGGGCATTTATGTTAAGATGAGTGGTGCGGGGGGATCGGTGTTAGGGGTCCGCTGCTCGGTAGCACGTGCGTAAAACAGCTTGCGCTTGAGAAGGAACCTGACCGTGAATCCGACACGTACAAGTTAATTACTCAAAACAAGAAATTTCGTTAAGTCCCCGAGTATTGACCTTAAAAGAAATTTTAGGATAGTAGAAATTACTCAAATGGGAAGTAATTGAGGAAATTACTACCATAAAAAGTAGCGAATTACTTTTAAAGTTACTTTTCATATTTTTAATGGTAATTTTCTGCTAGCCAAATAGAAAGCGGCTTGTGTTTTCACAGAAATTGTTTAATAGCTGGTTCCGCTTCTGTGGGATTAATTTTTTTGTACTTCCTTTCACATTTTTTTTTGTCAATGATGTAGCGGATGTGTCATTTCTACTTTGAGGTTGAGCACTGCCTGAGCTGGATTTTGCAGACAGCCTTTGCTTGTTTACAGTGTTGCGTAAAGTACATATAAAAAGTACTTGAAGTAAAGTTTAAAGCCAATTAGTGGTTATGTACCTCAAGTAAAGTAGTAATTGTACACCGGGTGCAAAGTACTTGAAGTAACGTACTCTAAATACAATGTACAGGGACTCACTAAAAAAAATTTACTGTTTTTTTTTTACCGCAAAATTAAAGGGGCCCTCCAACAGTATTTGAGCGTCTACTTTTTTTTGCGGTTTCTCCACGCTAGTGGTCCCGGAAACCCAGTGGACAACGAAAGAGTTTAAAAATATTAGCGCATCATATTTTAATTTGACAACTCGGAAACACCTCCTCCGACGGTGGCGCCGCGAGGTGCCGAATGCGCGCGCATAACGGCGCTCCCTTTCACTATACGTCACATTCACTGGGTTTCGTGATTGGCGAGAGCCGTCCCAGAAATTGTGAAGCGGAATAAAGTATATCACACGTTAACCGTCATTATTTCTCTAAAAAGTTGTTTTTATAGAGCTAATAAAGTTGCAAATTAAAGTTCAAAAAGAGCGAAAACAACGCCTCGTTAAAGGGATGCTGAACCGATATCTGAAGTTGCCGAAATAAGCCCCGGACAAGCTTCCCGGGACCGCACTATACCTAAAAATGCTATTCATGTAAAGGGATGGAGATCAGATTATTATATTTCTTGGAATGACGACCGCTGATTGAGCCAGAAGCGCCAGAAGCCTCCGATGCGCGCGAGGCCCTCTGGGATTACTCGCAACGGAACTGACGTCAACAAACTGCAACGGAACTGACGTGAACAAGTCGAGCTGCCGACGCGCCACAGCGTGGAAGAAAGTTGCGCTTTGAATAATAGTAGACGGATGCCCGTCGCGTTGGAAGTTTGCCAACTAATCCAGCCAAGTTAGCTGCGCACTACCTGCCAGCCACCCTGCACCCTGCCACCCCCAGTCCACTTCTGCACCTGCGTCGTAGCGACGGCGGCGACTTTGGTCTGTTGGTTTTTTGGAGTTCGGCGATTTCTTTCCCGTCCTAATAATTTGGCCATGACGACGGCGACCACGGAGACTTCGACAGCGCTGATGTTTGATGCCGCCAAGATGCCCCTTGCTCGCGACGCTCGCTAGGCCGTTCGGCGCCGCATAGGTGTCGTGTCAAAAACGGCATGATGAACACTGTTCGACAAATTTATCAGATAAAATTGCATTTCTTTTAAAAATATATCTCATCGTTTCGGGACGGGGTTCGCACGTCGCATTTCCGTTTCGTCGCGCCACCACGCGGCGTGAGCGCACGCCGGAGCCAACGAGGTAGGTCGGAGCTAGTGCCACTAAATAAGCTACGCTTCAGAGTAACGACACTTGGCCATATTGTGTCTTAAAATCATGGTTGCCAGTTATCTGAAGCTCTATCTGAAATCACAGGAAATGCTTTTCCGCCCTCCACAAATGTTTAAACTGTTCGCGACAGAACAAAGCAATATTACATGACCTTCCTAACACCGAATTTAAGGCTGAGGAAGTCGCACTTTTGAATCATGATGATCGGCAGTTGCGTCTGTTTTGCATACGAGCCAAAATGGCGGCGCCTACAACAATGCCGGGGAACGGAGTGCCGATACTCTAAGCGCAGCTTATTTAGTGGCTCTAGTCGGAGCCAACCGAGCCAACTTTGATGGCTCACCATAGCCGCGTTCTGCGTACTACAAGTTTGTTGTCGTCACGAAACGAGCTTTCAAAAAAACTCACCAGGTGCACCTTAGAATATTTATTTACATAAATCATATAATTTAGACTACTTTATTGTTTCAAGTACCGTCATTTAAGAGCCATTCGTGTGCTGTAAATATCAAAACGACAAAGAATTTAGATTCAGTTTTTCGGTTCAGCATCCCTTTAACGCCTCGTCGCTCATGCGCGCCTCCCAGCGGCGGAGTACCTCCTACTCGCCGAGGTGGCTCCGGCAGCTCCGGTGGCGGAGTTGCGGGAGACGCGGGAGACGAGGCCGACGAGGCTTCCGCGGCTGTCGAAGCGGACTGAGGCAGAGACGCGTCGCGGCGCTTGCGCGGTGTGTCCTCGTACGGCGCGACGCCCAGCTCCGCACTCCTTTTTAAGAATTCGGCGCTCAAAATCCGATAAGCCCGGTAAATTCATCGATGATGGCAACCCGATTCCAAAGCTACGATGGTTGCAGCGAGGCCTAATGGCCGACCGGGCCGACGGGCTATCAACCAAACTCGCGTCCAATTGGCCAACCGCTTTGCTCCAATCGCTAAACTGTTTCATTTTACGTCATGAAGCGCAATGTTTTGCTTATTTAAAGTTGTTTTCTGCAATATTTAATTTGCTAATAACTCACAAAATATTGCGAATTTCTGTAATATTTTTTTTCCTCGGTGTTCCTGCTTTCATGGAGCTCCGTTTCAGCGCGAACTTCAAACCAGTCAAAAAATTGTTGGCGGGCCCCTTTAAACTAGGCATCGCCGAACGCCAATTCTCCACCCAAAAATAGTGCTAGAGGTCACAACCAGATGCCAAAGTTTCAGTCCGATCCGATACCTTATTCAAAAGTTAAGTGATTTTCTGAAAATTTCAATGGGAAAATGGTGGCCGACGGAGTTTTCGAATACACGGGGCTCTATGGCACCAGAAACCGAAAACGGGCAAAAATGGGCTCCATTTTCCCATTGAAATTTTCAGAAAATCACTTTTAACTTTTTAAGAAGGCATCGGATCGGGCTGAAACTTTGGCATCTGGTTGTGACCTCTAGCACTACCTTTGGGCGGAGAATGATCGGCGCACCCTAGTTTATTTTTGCAATAAAAAAAAAAAAAAACTGTAAATTTTCTTTTGTGACACCCTGTACTTTCAAAGTAAAGTACAAGCACTTTTTAACACGATATTTCATGATGCCCCCTCATCCCCTATACAGTGTTTTTTTTTTAAACTGGTATTTATTGTTTTAGGAGAAATCCTAGGTGCATCAGATTTATTCGAAAATGGCGGCAAATATTGGATAAAGTCAAGTCGCCATAGAGTGGCTGTTTTAGTCTCGCTGACGAAGTATTCAACACAATCAACTTGCAGGGCACTTATTTGTATCGGTTTTATAACGGCCATGACTTCACTCAGAGAAATGACCAGATGACGTCTTCGCATGACAATACGTTTCGCATGACGATACGCCTTTTTGTTTTTTACCCAAAATTTGGCAAATATATTTTGAAGGAGTTGTACTTTCCTCGTACCAGAAAAAAATAACTTAGTAAAGTACAAGCACATGCTCAGAGAATGTACTTCAAGTAAAGTACAAGTTTTCTGAACCTACTTATTGAAGCAGTATTTTTAAGTAGCATGTACTTAAACGGGCCCTGCAAGGACTTTTTTACTGGTTTTTAATTTGCACCAAACTTGAGCGTACTGAACGTTGTAACTTAATGAAACTTTTCTCGAATTTTGCTTTATTTTAAAAGTTATAGCCAAATTAAAATTACAAAAACAAGCAAAAAATAACCTCCTTCATGACGTCCTTGGTTGCTTGAGTGGCCGTGAACTAGAGGAGGGGTAGTGAGCTCAGCGAGCGGTCACGGCTGCCGCACTCCGTGTCGGCGGCTCGAGAGGGCGCCACTAAAGCGTGTTCTGGCTAGGCTGTATGAAGCGGGTAGTCAGGGCGGCTCGCATTGCATTTGCTGCGCGATTAAACACTAATTCGGCATGACACTTCATTGGCCACAAACGACAGCAAACACGGCGGTAAAGATCAGTTCAGAACGGGAGCCACTTCGCGCTGCCATACCGCTAAAAGGCTAAACCGCAAGCCGAAGCTGCTCGCCGAAGGCCTTGGGAACGCTCGGAACCGGTCGGATCCTCCAGTCGATACGACCGCAGCGCCGCCGCCTAGATCCGGGACCTTTCTACTCTCGCCGCTCGTTGGCGCCTGATCCAACTACACCTTTCTAGTATGCGCCGGATGCACCGCCTTTTCCACCGCTTGGTGGCGGGTATGTCGACGGGTCATTTCTTGTTTCCGTACTTTCTAAACTGCATTTGTTTCTTTTCTGATCTAAAATAGTGAACAAAAACTACTTTTACAAATAATTGAAACGGTTCGCGTCACTTATATTTTGTATTTCGACTAAAAAGAAGCTTTTAGCGGCTCTGACCTGTAGTAAGCCCAGGACCAAAGACGTCACATATCGCACGCTTTCGGCACCGCGGGTCGCCCCCGTAGGTGGAGGACGTTTCCGCGTCGTCCGGTTAAAATATGACGCACTGATTTTTAGTTACTCTCTCTGTGCCCGCTGGCTTGCCCGAACCCCGATGGACGTGGAAACCGCAAAAAAGGTAGACGCTTAAATATGATTGCAGGGCCCTTTTAAAGTACTTCCCAACACTGTCTGTTTACTTTTTATGTAAAACGTGTGGGCACCCTGGCTAAAATTCACTTTACCCTGGCGGCTCCCCAGCCCAGTTGCCCGACTGCAGGGCACAGGTGGCAAACGTTCACGCGAGGCGGTGAAATCAAGTCGGCCGTGCGCACATCTGATGCGCCGCCTTGATAAGGCGGATCAGAGGCGGCGCACAGAGAGTCGCTGCCTGGACTCAGGCGCCGCTGGTAACAATGTTAATCGTCTCGTCCATGTCCAATTAAATGTAGTTTTTTGTTGTTGAAACCGTTGGCTCCGTGTTATTCCTCCGGGTCGGGTATGCAGCGAGGCAAACCGACCACAAACGTTGGGGGAATTATTAAGGTTTCTCGAACGATCTTCGAATCTTGGAAGACCTGCATATTCTGAGTTTTATAAGGAAAGGCAACGCAAAGAGGTCACGTTTGCGTTGCCCTTCACGCGATTCTTCAAGTACAGCACGAACTACGCGAGCACCAGATTAGCTTCAGAGCGGGAGCTGCCTTTTTCTACCACCTTTGAGTGAGGATGCAGTGTGTACACCCCCTGTAGTGGGCGAGAGTTCATACGTTGCGGAGAAGCGGAACAAGCCCTTTCTTCGAGCGCGTCAAGTCTCCTTGAGCTTCGGGACACAAAGAAACGCTGCAGTCTTCGGCGCTAATCCCGCAGTTACTTGGCCTCACTTACAGTCAACGTGCTCCACTCCCCGCGCCTCGCAGCAGAATTGCTGCAGTGGGGGCTCGTGAAAAGTTTAGAGGGTTTCGCCCCCCCCCCCCCCCCCCCTGCTTACGCCAAATGCTTCCCCCTCTTTGCAAATATCAACTGATCTTCTAACATCTTCTCACTTTTTGTGCAGGAATGGTTTCTGATAGCCAAACCATGGCCTTGGCCAAACCTACGACTAAAAATCGGAAGTAATTTGTTGGTTGATTTGGTGTTTATGGCGCAAAAGCTACTAAGGCTATAGAGCGCCAAAAACAAAACTATTGCTGGAAAAGGTTTAAAGAGAAGAAAGAGGCTTTAGTAGCCAGTGATTAGATAAAAGATGGTAATGGGTACCAAAAGGTAAAAGAGCGATGGGCATGATCTGTAGGTTAAGAAAGCTACAATCGGTGTAGAAGGCCGATACTATCTAAAAATTTGAAAACATTAGTGTGTGTCACAAGAGAATCATCACTTAAGAGCAGAGCTGGGTGGAGTGGGACTTGTTCTTGATACAGTTGCGAAAAATACAAAAAAACGTTCTTCATGATAAGCAGGACATTCTACTAGAATATGTAGAATGCTTAAGGCATTGTTACACTGCTCACAAGTGGGGGCATCTTCCCCACGAAGGAGGTAGCCATGAGTCAGATGAGTGTGACCAATCCTGAGCCGGCAAAGGACAACCTCAAAAAAGCGTTCATGGTGGCGTGCACTCTGCCATTCGCTCAAAAGAGGTTTGATCATGCGCAACTTGTTGCCAATTTCTTGATCCCATTCAGCCTGCCATTTCGACTTTACGTGATGCCTGAGACGGGCTTTGTAGTCTGCATAAGGAATGTCGTGGAGATCAATTGTTCGCTTCACGCAAGTACTTGCTGCGCGATCTGCAGCCTCATTGCCCGGAATGCCCACGTGGCTGGGAATCCAGCAAAATATAATTTCGTTTCCCTGTCTTGAGGCAGCAACAACCTTATTTCGCAGTTGGAGAAGCAGGAAGTGCTTGAGGGGTGTCAGTGAAGACAGTGCACGCAATGCACTGAGGGAGTCAGTGTATACGATGGAGCGAGGCAGCTTCTTATCGAGTATGTAGCTTATGGTTACAAGCAGACCATAGAGCTCTGCTGTGAAAATAGAAGCAGAGGAGTTAATTCGCCTAACAAGTTGAACTGTCGGGCCAATCATTGAACACCCAACAGCAGATTCCGTCTTTGTACCATCTGTGTAGAAGCTTACATATTCGCCATACTGACTTTGCAGTGCGAAGAATTCCTGAAGAAACACACCATTGGGAGTATCAACTTTCTTGTATCGCGTCAGTGACAGGTCACACTTAATGACACGGTGCTCCCAAGGTGCTCCTGCAACAGTAGACTGCACTACAGGAGGTTTCCAATCGAGTCCCATGTTCTCACACGCACTTTTCAATCTCATAGAGAAAGGAGGCACAGTTGTGGCTTTGTTTTGAAACACCCTTTCAGAGCGCATGTCTTCCACAGCCATTCGCGCAGGGTGATCAGAGATGGACCTGACTCTCAGGGAATACATGAAGCCCAGTGAAAATCTTCTCTTCTCAAGAGACAGCTCGTTGGCCTCTGCATACAGACTTGGCACAGGAGACGTGCGAAAGGCACCCGTCGCCAATCGCAACCCAAGATGATGGATAGGGTCAAGCATTTTTAGAGTGGAAGGCCTAGCTGAACCATATACAATACTGCCATAGTCCAGTCGTGATCGCACTAAAGAGCGATATATCCTCAAAAGGCACGTCCGGTCAGAACCCCAAGATCGGTGGGACAGGACTTTAAGAATATTAAGTGATTTGAGAGCTCTTAATCTTAGATTCTTAATATGAGCACCAAAGGTTAGTTTGCTGTCGAATATAAGACCCAGAAACTTGTGCTCAGGCTTCACAGAAATTGTGGCATTGTTTAGTGCTAGAACCGGCTCTGGAAATAGTCCGCGTTTCCGAGAAAAGCACACACACACTGTTTTATCTGAGGAAAACTTAAACCCATTTTGATTGGCCCAGGTTGATAGCTTATTGATGGTCAGCTGAATTCGTCGCTCACACAGTGACAGATTGCAAGAGGACACAGAGATCTGAAGGTCGTCTACATAGAGTGAATATTGTACCGATGGGGGGATAGCCAATGCAAGGGAGTTCATTTTGACAATAAACAACGTGACACTAAGAACGCCTCCCTGAGGGACTCCATTTTCCTGGACAAACACTTTAGATAAAGTTGTTCCTATCTGAACACGAAAGGTACGCCTGCTGAGGTAGCTCTCAATGGTACGAAGCATTCGACCGCGAATACCCAGATCATACAAGTCCCTCAGTGCACCAAAACGCCAGGCTGTATCGTAGGCTTTTTCGAGGTCGAAAAATACAGATAGGCAATGTTGTCTATGAACGAAGGCCTCACGCACGGCTGTCTCCAGCCGTACTAAATGGTCAAGAGTGGACCGAGACGAACGATACCCGCATTGGTTCACATCTAGATGTTTGTTTAGTTCAAGGAAATACATCAGTCTTCTGTTAATTATGCGTTCAAGAGTCTTTCCAAAGCAACTAGTCAAAGCAATAGGCCTATAACTAGCCGCACAGGATGGCTCCTTACCGGGCTTGAGTATGGGTATGATTGTTGCCATTCTCCAGTCCAATGGAAAGTAGCCCTCGAACCAAATACGATTAAAAAGGTATAAAACAATATCGAGTGTGGAAGGATGGAGATGTTGAAGCATATAGTAATGAATGCCATCTGGACCAGGAGCTGATGACTTAGAGTTTTGGAGCACTATGTTCAGTTCGTGTAATGTAAAAGGGGCATTATAAGCTTCGCGTTCACCACCAGATGTTTTCAGTACCATACTCTCAGCTTTCTTTTTATGTTGCAGAAAAGCAGGCGAGTAATGCTGCGAGCTGGAAATAAATTCAAAATGCTCGCCAAGGATGTTGCCCTGCTCTTCAAGATTGCTTGGGCATTTTCCATTTTTGGAAAGAAGTGGAATGGTAAAAGCATGATATGAGCCATTTACTTTATGAATCCTGTCCCATACTTCTTTGGGAGGAGTATTGCTATTGATAGAGGACGCATATTTTTGCCAGCTCTCGCGTTTCGCTTTGCGACGAATGTACCTAGCACGAGCTTTCATTTTTCGGAAGGATATCAGGTTATCCCGAGTTGGATAACGTCTTAGAACACCCCAAGCTTTGTTTTGCTCTTTGCGACTCTCTTTACAGTCTTCATTCCACCATGGCTTCGGTCGTCTAGGAAGCTGTCCAGATGACCGAGGGATTGAAAGTGACGCTGCCGTGAGAATATGGGATGTTAAAAGATGGTTGAGCTCATCAATCGAAAGCTGATCGAGGCGAGAATAGGCCAGGAGTGACGACTGCCTAAAAAGACTCCAGTCTGCCTTTTCAAACTTCCAGCGTGGATGGCGCGTAGGTGAAGACTGAGGAGTGTCGTTACATTTTAAAATAATGGGGAAGTGGTCACTTCCATGGGGATTCTGATCAACAGTCCATGAAAAATCAGGTAGCAGATTTGCACTGCCAATAGAAAGGTCAATGCTTGTAGACGACAAGGATGAAGGACTAAAATATGTAGGATGGCCAGTATTAAAAATGCATAGTGGATGTGAAAATAATATGGATTCAATTATCTTTCCACGTGTATCTGTATGATCACTTCCCCAAAGGGTACTATGTGCATTAAAATCACCGAGTAAAAGAAAGGGCTCTGGAAGCTGGCTTAAAAGAGAGTCGAGATCTTGTCGCTTCAGGGAAAGAGAAGGTGGAAAATACACTGAACATAGAGTTATGGCTTTATGCAACAAGAGACGAACAGCGATAGCTTCGAGTGGCGTCTGAAGCGGAACCTCTGCACACGGAATATGTTTTGGAAGCACCACCGCAACGCCGCCACAAGAAATGGACGCGCTAGGGCGGTCTTTACGAAACACACTGTAGCGTCTCAGAAAGTTAGTGTGAGATGTATTCAAGTGTGTTTCCTGCAAGCATAAGGCAGATGCCTTATACTCTTCTAAAAGGAACTCAACATCTGTAAGATTTGTGAATAAGCCACGGCAGTTCCACTGAAGAATTACAGAGCCCATATTAAAGGATAAAAGATTTCATAAATGAATTAAAGCAATTCTGCATGTGCTACACCCTAAGGAGGAACCACCGGCTTTTTTCCTTTTTGTTTTGATTTAGCAGTTTGCCATTCCATGTCCTCCTGATCCGAGGAAGGACCTGAAGAGTCGGCAACGTCAACAGCTCCCACTGCATCCTGAACCTTGGACGCAGGTTTGCCAGTTCCGACGTGGTCGGAGACCTGAGCCACGAGTTTCCGGCCACGGCCAGACCCCGCCGAAGAAGGCTTCGACGTACCAGGCCGGGACCCTCCCGCATTCACGCTTCCAACGTCTTTTGACGTTGATGGAGCAGCAGGTGGGCCCTGTTGCTCCGTAACAAGGCGGGCTGCATCCGAGGAATCGGAACGACGGCCTCGCTCCCCATCTTGAAAAGAACCACTGGCACGAGGCTGCCGGTCAGCCGGAGGTCGTGCCTGAATCGACTGGGGAGTCTGTGTGCTCCCAGCACTGCCTGGGGCACCCTGCTTCCCCGCAGGTTGTTTCGGGGCCAGAAAGGGGCCTGCCAAGTCCTCAAGAGAGAACTGAGTGGCCCTGGACTCCGTACGTGGTGCAGGGCCCCTGCGCACCGCGTCGGAGTAGGTACCTTTGGAAATGAAGGAAAACCTTTGTTTTGCTTCAGGATACGATAAGTTCTCTTTGGCTCGTAAGGTAAGGATCTCCTTTTCTTGTCGCCACAGCGGGCAGGACCGAGAGTAAGCAGGGTGAGGACCCCTGCAATTCGCGCAGGCAACTGAACCTTCACAGATGTCCGCCACATGGTCGTGGCTCCCACATTTTGCACACGTCTCCCTCCCCCGACAGCTGCGCGACCCGTGACCAAAACGCTGGCAACGGAAGCATCGCTGTGGGTTCGGGACGTACGGTCTGACACGGCAATTCAAATAGCCAGCTTTGACGAGTGCAGGGAGCGTGTGACGTTCAAACGTCAGGATAAGGTGTTTAGTTTTCACCTCTGCACCGTCACGCCTCATCATAATGCGTTTGACCGCCACCACTCTAGATGCCCGCAGGCCTTCCAAGATCTCGTCCTCACTACTGGAAAAAAGATCATCTTCTGAAATCACCCCTCGAATGGTGTTGAGGGTTCTGTGTGTGCTCACTGTTACCTGTATATCACCTAGGGATGTCAATTTCAGAAGAGTAATGCTCTGGGACTTTTTTGCAACTTCAACAAGCAGATCACCAGAATGCAGTTTCTTTGCTTTGTAATCACCACCAATCTGAGCGTCGAGAACCTTCGCTACAAGAAACGGTGATATCTTAGAGAGAGGTTTGTCAGGGACCTCAGAGTGAATCACCATAAATCTTGAAAAAGTTTCATCTTCCTTATCTTTGACTATGACTGTTCGTTCGGGACGATGCCTCTTAGCAGCACGTCCTGAACTGGGGGTTTTGGTTTGGGGGGTTGCCATAAGAGGCGAAGTTTGTTCGGAACCTGTGGTGTGCCGCCCACCACGGAGCCCAACAAGGGAATAGTTAACGGACCATAACAAAAAGGGCTTTGCTGGAACCGTTAAACTATTAGCACTGCCCAGGTACTATAACCAAGTGTGGTTTAGGACAAGGGGTCTGTCGCCACCCAAGGTTAGCCCTTGCCGCCAAAGAAGTTGAAAAGGAAAGAAGAGAAATGAGAAGAGTGAAAAGAAGGAGAAGACAAGGGTAAAAGAAGGGAGGGGATAGTAGAAGATATGGCGACTAGACTGAATCATCCTGGCCGGGCCATACCAGGACTCCCGTCTATGAGAAGCGGGGGCCGAAGTGGTGTATTGCCTCGCCCGGGGGGCCCCGAAGGGTCCAAACCTACCCCGGGCTCGGCTCAACCACCAGGATGCCCTTTTCCCCAGACACGGGAAAGCCACGCACAGCCATACGTGGGCGGGCGAGCCCGCATGGCTCGGGGTCCGTGGAGACGCCACTCTCCAAACACCTGCTTTCACAGGTGCCCCCTGCGGGGGGAAGTAATTTGTAATTTGAGTAGAAGTTACTCGGAAAAAGTGATTGAAGTAAACTACTTCTTACCGAAATAAAAAAAAAAAATGTAATTGAAAGTTACTAAACTCTCAGAAAAGTACTCAAACTACGGTAACTTGACTAGAGTAGTTGAACTACGTACAAGTGTGGATCGAATCCCTGTCGCTATAATTACAGCAATGTTGAATGTGTGATATCAGGTCTGTGAATACTTGAATAGTAGTTTCGTGTAGATTTTGTTACTTTGTTGTGCCGTGAAGTGAACGTTTTTTTCTGTATAAAGAACGTGCCTAATAAAAAGAGAACTTGCAAAAGAAGTTTGGACTTGTGCTCAGACTGGCGATGTGCGCCCGTCTTAAAGGGATACTTCAACGAAATTTGAAATATTCCCGTCGTGTTCAAAAATAGGTTGAATATGATCCACAATATTCGTAAATGACTATCGCACGTTTGTATTTTGATCCTGGTGGCTGTATTTTTTGTTATAAACGGCCCACTCTGGCAAGCGCTCGGAGAACGCCCAGCTTAGAGCACGTGACATCCAACGCAATCGTGACGTAGGTCGTCTCGAGACGAGCAAAGCTACGGCGAGGCAGACGCCGAGAGGATGGCCTAGTCGTTCCAGCCACTGAAGCGGCTGCTTTTGTACGAATTTTGAGTGACGGGTTAATCTTCTATAATCTTGTAGGGGGACAATAGCGACTTCTGCGACACACAAAAGGGATTCTCGGGAAGAGGGGAGTTCCTCCTTCCCCCCTTCTCTCGTCGTGGCCGGAGGCGAGACAACCTCCGTCACCAGCTGTCAAGGTTCCTAGACGAGCATTACAAACGAGGCGTTAGCGACATCCACCAGGTGCTCTTTGCTAATCGTTTAATTCGTTTTAATATTCCTTTTCGAGACTTTTTTAACAAGATATTGGTATGTTCCATGTGATACTGCTCTTTTGAACAGACATAGAGCAAAAAATGAGCGCCGAAATTTCGTTGTAGTATCCCTTTAAGCCGCGAAACACCAGCGGCTGGGCGCACTTCGCATTCATTGACTGACGATCTAATGAGAACTGGCTGTCACTGAACATACACTGTTGCCGAGCCGATCTCAATCGAGTGACGCAAAGTCAAGTGTAATCGTTTCGGAAGCGTCGGACATTCACTGAAAAAGGTAAACACACTTTTTTTTTTCTAAAAAAGATATTGCCATTTTATTGTTTTGTAGAAGAACGAGACGGCGGCAACGGGATGCAAGACTGTTCGGAGTTAAGAGCAGTTCCCTCTTCTCTCAACATCGGCGACAATAGATGCACCTTCTTTCGGAGTTCGGAGGCTGCTCTCAACTCCGAACGAAACTTGTGCAATTTTTGGATACATGGTTTTGCGCTAAAAAAGACGGACACAAGAGAAAGAAACAAACACAAGCGCAAAGTTACAACTGTATTGAGGGAACCTTTAGAAAACACAGATATATCGTCAACTTCAACGCGTCCACGCATGCGTCGTGTCACTATCACACGCTCGTCACAGAAATTTATCAAGGAAGCATTTATCAGCGTTATACAAACTTATCGAGGTATCGCTCACACATAGGCCGACTTTCTTTTTGATAAAGAAGGCTTCCAACAGCTCACGTGCTTTTTGTCCCTTACTTCCGCCCAAAATTACAGTGTCAGAAAAACGTGGCTCACACTTGAAGTGTGCCCCAAGGACAGTGCGTGGCGGCGGTAGCAATTCTTTAAAGGGGGTGATAACGTACTTTAAAGCTCATGAACTCTGTCTTTTACAGTCAGATAAGGAGGGTGGGTTCGTAGCCTTGCCCAGAGGCACTTCCAACGAAAAAGCTGCAAAACCAATAGAAAAGAACTTTGCTCCGGTTAATGCTAAGGCGTCTAAAACAAGGAGCAGGTTTGTCGATCTGTGTAAGAGTTTAGATCTGATTAAGTTAGCGAAGGACGTGTCGAAATGTAAAATCAATGCGTTAAGCGTGTTCTTTTCCGCAAAAAACACATAAGCCGAGTGTGCCGTTTCGGGCTATCGTGAGTGAAAAGGGCACGTGGCAGCTACTTGCAAGTCAGTTTCTATTGAAACATTTGAAATGCTTGCATGTTACAGACCCTTTCCCCACAAAGAGATCAGATGAGGTGGCTGATTTCTTTCAGGATAACCAGAGCATAGGGTACGCCTTTTCGGTCGACATTGAAGATTTGTTTTATTCAGTCCCGCACTGCGAATTGTTTGGTGCAATAAGGGAGCGTATTGACGTAAATGAGGTTGTTTCTTTCCAGAACACGGCAGGAGTCTCAGTTGAAGATTTTGTAAACTTACTAGAAGCGTACCTTAAAGGGGCCCTGCAATCATATTTAAGCGTCTACCTTTTTTGCGGTTTCCACGTCTCTTGGGGTTCGGGCAAGCCAGCGGGCACGGAGAGAGTAACTAAATATCAGTGCGTCATATTTTAACCGGACGACGCGGAAACCTCCTCCACCGACGAGGGCGACCCGCGGTACCGAAAGCGCGCAAAATGTGACGTATTTGGTCCTGGGCTTACTACTGGTCAGAGCCGCTAAAAGCTTCTTTTTTGGTCGAAATACAAAATATAAGTGGCGCGAACCGTTTCAATTATCTATAAAAGTAGCTTTTGTTCACTATTTTAGATCAGAAAAGAAACAAATGCAATTTATAAAGAACGAAAACAAGAAATGACACGTCGACATACCCGCCACCAAACGGAGGAAAAGGCGGCGCATACTAGAAAGGAGTAGTGGGATCAGGTGCCGACACGGAAAGGTCCCGGATGTACGCGGCGGCGCTACGGTCGTAAGGACAGGAGGATCCAATCGGTTCCGAGCGTTCCGAAGGCCTTCGGCGAGAAGCTTTGTCTTGCGGTTTAGCCGTTTCGCGGTATGGCAGCGCAAAGTGGCTCCCATTCTGAACTGATATTTACCCCGTGTTTGCTGTCGTTTGTGGCCAATGAAGTGTCATGCCGAATTAGTGTTTAATCGCGCAGCAAATGCAATGAGAGCCGCTCAGGCTGCCCGCTGCATACAGCCTATCCAGAACATGCTTTAGTGGCGCCCTCTCGCGCCGTCGACACGGAGTGCGGCAGCCGTGAGCGGTTGCTGAGCTCACTACCCCTCCTCTAGTTCACGGCCACTCAAGCAACCAAGGACGTCATGAGGGAGGTTATTTTTTGCTTGTTTTTGTAATCTTAATTTGCCTATAACTTTTAAAATAAAGCGAATTTCGAGAAAAGAAAAGTTTCACTAAGTTACTACGTTCAGTGCGCTCAGGTTCGGTGCAAAATAAAAACCAGTAAAAAAGTCGTTGCAGGGCCTCAACTTTATTTACAGAAGAAAGGCATATGCATTGGTTTGTGCGTAGCCCCTATACTATGCGACATTTTTTTAGCAGCAATTGATCGGACGCTTGAGCAGGCTCTCAATGATTTTAATGTTTGTGGAATGTTTAGATACGTGGATGATTTTTTAATTGTTTTTAGAAAGCAGTCTTTTCTGACGTACACTGATGGTGTGAATGAGGTTTTACAGGTTTTTAGACGCCATGGTAAAGGCTTGTCTTTTACGCATGAGCTGCCCAACCAGGGCAGCCTTCAGTTTTTAGACTTGAACCTTTTGTTCTTGGAAGAACGCGCCTGTTAGATGCATTCCCCGCGGTCTCGAACGGAACTCCTGCCGTATGACTCAGCTTATTCAAAGGTAGTTAAAAGAGGAATCGCTAAGCTTTGCCTTGAGTCCGCCCTCAGAAAGTCGTGTGCTCACAGGATCCAGGCAAGCTTTAGCAACCAATTGGCTCGACTATTGTCAGGGCTTCCCTGATTCGGTCTTGAGGAGCAAAGAGACCTGCAAAGAGTGAAGGGACACACTGCTAGGAAAAAGATGCAGTCAGCACTGAGGACTATGAGGCCTGAAGCGGTACCATACGTGCACAAACTCTCCCATAACCTCAAGAAGGTTGCGAACAGACATGGGGTGCTGATTGTGTTTACAGCTCCGACAAAACTCGGGCAACTCTGCCCCCGCACTACTGGTGAAAGCAGACAGAAGCGAGGATGCAGCACAAAGCATGCCAGACAGTTTGTTGGCTGCAAAATAGAGGTCGTCTATGCAGTGGCGTCACGAGGGTCAGCGGCACCCGGGGCGGCAGCCCGCGGCGACACCCCTCCCCCCCCCCCCCCCCGCTCTCGCGTGGCCCGCCGTGACTCCTCCTCCCCCCCCCCCCCCCTACCCCCGGTCTTGTGGCCCGCCGCGACACCCCCCTGAGCGCTGCACCCGGGGCGGTCCGCCCCCCCCTTGTGACACCACTGCGTCTATGAAATCCCGCTCACGTGTGGGAAGACATACGTGGGGCAAACGGGAAGGTGTGCCAACGACCGTCTCCGAGAGCATGCTCAAAATTTAAAGACTAATGACGGTGCACATTTGCCTGCTCACTGCAGAAACTGTAAGTGTGAGCCACGTTTTTCTGACACGGTAATTTTAGGCGGGAGTAAGGGACAAAAAGCACGTGAGCTGTTGGAAGCCTTCTTTATCAAAAAGAAAGGCGACCTATGTGTGAGCGATACCTCGATAAGTTTGTATAATGCTGAGAAATGCTTCCTTGATAAATTTCTGTGACGAGCGTGTGATAGTGACACGACGCATGCGAGGACGCGTTGAAGTTGACGATATATCTGTATGTTTTCTAAAGGTTCCCTCAATACAGTTGTAAGTTTGCGCTCGTGTTTGTTTCTCTCTCTTGTGTCCGTCTTTTTTAGCGCAAAACCATGTATCCAAACGTTCACCAACACGCCCAACAACAAACTATTTTACAGAACTTGTGCAACACCACCTAGATCTAAAGCCGCAGCGCTTCCCTCTTCCCCTTCAAGGAGCGTCGGCATGAGTAGGCTGAACTGGTAGTGCGCTTCCTCGCGAGGCTCCCCTTGACAGTTGGCTTCTTTGCATTGCACGTTCTCTTTTACTTTCTCTCTCCCTCTACGCTTGACGCGGCGCAAACAAAAAGTAAAAAAGAAAGGCGCCACGGCGTCGTGTTTTTTTTTTTCCTTAGAACAATGACTGCACTCGCCCCCCCCCCCCCTTTCCCTCCGTCTTCCCACGAAATTCCAGAAAAAAAAAGGAAGTAAAGCGAAGTGTCAGAAACCGCGGACGAGGCAACTGCTCCAAAGAAATAAATGAAAAACAAAGCCGGTGTTAGCGGTTTGTAAAGCACAGTAAGGGAGATCTCCTCTCTTCCCCTGATTGATCGTTTTGATCATGCGGGGGAACCCGCAGCGCACTGTTTTTGTCCACCCAGCCAGCCGGCTTCGTTTTGCTTCAATTTTGAGCAGTGACGTTTCCCAAAAAACACACGAAACTCTTCAAGCTTGTTTTGTTTTTTTCGCAGCGGCGTGTTCTTTTTTGTTTTTTGTTGTTGTATTTTCGGGGGCCTTAGCAAACACGAGGGTCGCAAAATTGCTTCCGAAGGGAGAGCCGAAGCGCGAGGCGGGGAGATGGTCTGCGCGAGAAGAAAGCCCTTCTTGAACGACGGACTGCTTACGGATGCAGCAAGCTGAGGGAATAAAGTATCCCAACTACCAAGCCAAGAGGAGGCCTAGCAGGCGACACAGTGTGTCAAGGGAAAGATTGCGCTGCGGTCTTTGTTGAAGCGCCGCTATCGCGGTGGTCGTCGGAGACATCAAAGAGTCGCGGCATTCTCGCCTGTATTTCTGTGTCTGGTTTTCGAAACACCATCTGGCTCTTGGCGAGCCAGCCTGCTATGTTCTGGCGGGCACCCCATTATACGCCCAGACTGCGTTACCTTCTTTTCAGAGACAACCATAAGAACAGAAAACATGCTAATTCCCGTGCATTTTGCATCGACACCGTAGATCGATGCCACCGTACAGCTACTCCGATTGGATCAGATTGTGTTAAGATCTTATTGCTTCGTGACAGGAATTTTGGATGAATGTATGGACACACGGTATGGGTAGTGATAATAAACCTTTATAAACCGTAAAATCTTTGTAATGTTTTTTTTTTTTACCCCCCCCCCCCTTTATTTCGACCGCTAGCCCCCTTCACGTATAATACACTTCCGGGCTCGCTGGCTGTATACAACTGGAGTGTAAACGTATGTATAATCTTCGCCATGGTCCATTCATGAAGACGGCTCTCTTAGAGCGCAGCTTCGTCGTTTTAGACGCCGGCGTCGACGTGGACCGCAACGCGCGTTTTTTGCTCAGTGTGAATGCGCCTGAATAGGCGAACCGCCCGTTCAAGCCTTGCGTAGATGGCGGTACGGTCGGGATTTCGATGTGCGGGTTGTGTCGGGGTACGCGTACGTGGCCGACAGCTTCGCCTATGCGCGTTTTTGTTTCGCGCGTGAGATAGAATTCGTTGAACTCGCAGGTAAGCTCAGACCGGCAACTGTTCAATAATACTACTTTACCCATTTTACGTTTATTTTATTTTTTTATATTGCTACGACAAGAACGACGGACTGTTGCGGCGGCGGTCAGTTTGGAATTCAAAACCCATCCGCGAACGGTCCCCGCAACAACGTAACATTCTTATTACAGCGAAGCTATTCACATTGGCTAGGGTTCCGTGGATTTTTTGTGTGCAGTGACTAAAAACTCTACGCTCGCACCGCCGCACGCGCGCGCCTTCCCCGTATAAAATATTCGAAGTAAATAACCCAAATAAAGCGTCGACGAACGCGTGCAAGATGCCGTTTGTTTTAGGCTTTTGTTACTGCTGCAGACGCCGGCACGTGCGGCGCGTGGAACACCATTCCCTGCATTATCCATGATGCTTGGGTAATTTAGCGAAAGGTCTATTCAGTAGATTACTTATCAATAGGTACCGTTTTCAAGGTCAGTAGACTCTCGGGTGATAATAAAGGTTTCTCCAAGATTTGCCGTTGTGCAACCCGCGTCGGCCATGTCTACGCTCGCACCGCCCTCTCTTTGTCGTCGTTCCAAGCGCTTGCGTGCCTAGTTTCGTTTCCTTCCGCTCTCCCGGGGTGGCGGTCCCGTAACGGGTGTCTATAGTTCGTTTCAGCTTCGGTCCGAGCGCGGCCGATGTAATGAGCCGAAGGGCCAATCAAACAGCGAAGAGGCACAACGTCATGGCGTGCTCTCTGCAGTTGATAGGACTAGCTGGTGTTCGCCGTCTCTCTGTGCGTACTCCTCCGCCGGCTAGTCCTATCAAGCGCAGAGAGCACGCCATGACGTTGCGCTTTTTGCGCTGTTTGATTGGCCCTTCCGTTCATACCATCGTCCGCGCTCGGACCGAAGGTGAAACGAAGTATAGTTTCCTCCGGCTTCTCGGGGAGGCGATATTTTTCCACGCGAAATAATGACCACCCATCGAGACAATAAATGTGTGTGCGTAGTTTTCGTCACGATGACACCGATCAAGACAATAAATGTGTTCGTACCTTTGTTAAAAATTCTGTGTCACGTCTGTGTCGTGTGCTAAACAGCTTCGCTGGTTATCCACCTTCAGAGTAGAATGGCTCATAATTTCTTGTTTGTGCGCTTTTTTTCGAAGTAAGTGTGATTTTGTATATGCGATTTTATTGAGCTATGGCCTGTAGCTGCAAACGGAACTTCAACCAACATTTCAGGCATGGTTGACAGGGCACGCAGTGCATGAATCACAGCTGGTATATGAAAAACAAAATGTGGCCACACTCTCACGAGCATCACGATAGATTTACACATCATACAATCGATGCTGCTGATGGTCTGAATAAATTGGCAAGTTATGTATACTACTATTTTTGTATCTCTTTGTACCTTTTACTTTTTCTGCACCTAGTACAGCATCGTCCACTGCGCGACAGTTCGAATGCTTGCTGTTCCTTCTGTTTCCCTCTGATGTCAAAGAGTCCAGCTGTAGGAAGTTAGGAGGCTGAGGAAGCTTTTGGAGACTTGAAGCAGTGTCTAACCTGGAAATGACAATCTGAACTAAACGTCGCATTTTCCAAATGTACAAGACTGGTATAAGAAAGAATGACAGGAAAAAGTATAAACATTCCAAATTATGGCACTATATTGCTGCGCATATTTTGGGCAGTTGAATACATCTCATACAGGCAACTGGGGAAATTCGGCCGTTTTTCCAGCTATCATACAAACACATTTTCAGTACTTATGCGTGTTCTTAAAAATAAGACATGCCTGCATACGTGTACGAACTATATCATTTATTAACGAAGAAGCTACATTTATGTAAAACAAGCCTGTTCTACGGGCATTTCAAAGGTTTCATACCCTGGGCCTTTAAAGCATCTGCGAACCAGCGCATGCAGAGTGACACGCTCAGAGTCGGTGTCACGAGCTAATTTGCCAACCGCCCAAAGGCCTTATATATAAATGCCCGCAAAGCGGGGTATAATATGTTCCTAACTCGTAAACATGCAAGGAACAGAATTTCAGCGTCTCTCACTTACGCTGCCGCTTCATCGACCCCTCGTACGATGGCCTTGTGTCGTGTGGACGGACGGGGAGGTTCATCGGCGGAATTGCCTCCGCCGATAGCTTTCGGTACTTTTAACCGAATTATAAATGTAAAAGTGACAAACACGTTTAAAAAAAATGTTCGGAAGCACGTCGGGAATAGCCTTACCCAGCGTCTTGTACACCGGGTAAACGAAGTCCCGCTTCTCGAAGTGCCTGCAGCACACAACGGCCGATGTTGACGTTGCCTTTTAATGCGAACGCATTAACTGTCCCATGGAGCAAGCCGACGTCATCAGCTTTGAAGCCGCGCCAAACGGGACATAAACACCTCCAAGTGGAGCCGGCTCTTAGCTTTGAAACCACGCGAAATGTTTAGCCCAACGGCACCTAGCTTCCCCGATCGGAGTGAAGCTGATAAATTTCGGTTTCGGTCCCATTGGCTGGCGCGCGTCATAGTTTCAAGAAACGAGGCTCCCATTGGCCGCTCCGCGTCAGTTTCAACGACCGCCACCCCATGGCGCTGCGTGTCCGCGAGGCAGCGTCCCCACTGCTCCACGCCCAACGTCAGCGCTCCGAGGAGAGCTAGCGCGCGCTCGACCGTCGACGAAAGTACGCCGCAGACGGAATAATGGAACGGAAGAGCGGCATGCATGCTTTCGCATTCACAACTCATAAGAAGTGCTTAGGTTTACCTCGAGTATTTTTTCATCCTTAGCTTGATTGTCCATGCTTTTTTTAATGCGAAGACATTAACTGTTTTATGGAGCGCGCCGACGTCATCAGCTCTGAAGCCGTGCCAAACGGCATCTAAACCCCTTTCTCCAAGTGAAGACGCGATCTCCGAGCTTTGAAACCACGCGAAAAGCCTAGCTAAACGACACCTAGTTTCCCCGATCCCAAAGGAGCGGAGTGAAGCTGATGGATTTCGGCTTTGGTCTTATTGGGCTGGCGGTCGTTGAAACTGACGCGCAGCGGCCAATGGGAGCCTCGTTCGTTGAAACGATGACGAGCGCCAGCCAATGGGACCGGGCGAGCACGCGCTCTCCCAGCTCTCCTCGCCGCTCTGACCTTGGACATGTAGGAACTACAGTCACAAGGAAGAAGAGAAGGACGCAGGGATGCGCGAGAGGCGCGAGAAGAGAGCACGAGAGTGAGTGACCGTTGTCCATAAGTCTTGATGGCGGAGCCGTTGACAGCTCGCAAGGGGTATTTCTGCGGGGCACCGAAACGACTAACCCATGCGAGCTGTCAACGGCCAAGGTCAGAGTGGCGAGGAGAGCTGGGAGAGCGCGCGCTCCTCCTCCGATGACGCCGTCTGGTGTCAGCGATAGTTCTGAGGTAATCGATCTCTGATACCGATTTTAATAAAGAAATCGGCCACGCATAAATATAATGTTTTTTTTTTGTTTTGTTTTTGCTTTTTAGAATGTTTGGATTTTATAGATTTAGTTTTGACCATAAATAGATTATCGCAAAGTGGTTTGCGACAGTTTGAGACGCACCCTCGCATTTCATGTTACCGGCAAAACTAAAAATCACAATGTTCAAACAGGAAACCAGGCAAAACAGGGCTCATTCCGGGCAGACCACGTCCACGTCCTCTACGATCTCAGAGACGGTGATTCCTTGTATTTAGAAAGATCGGGACAGAGCCAACTGAAGTCGGAATTTTTTCGTTACCTCGACGACCCCCCAGTAAAGGCGTCTTTTCTCATTGCTCCAGGACTTCCATCGAGGCGGTATTTATTTGTTTCGTCCGCGGTAGTTATTCGAATCTTGGGTGGTATAATTAAGTTTTTCTCCTTTGCTAGTCTGGTATTGCAATCTAATCGTCGGTACCTTGATGATACGCACTGAAAATCTTCTCATGCTGAAGTGTAATTCTTAGTTCACTTTCGAAGTTCGCAAATTCGTTTTGTGATCAAATAAACATGTGTAGCGCTTGAAAATTCTAATGTTCCTATTTGGTGCGATATTTGATACTTGCGATGCATACGACGCTGTTTGGAATGCGCTGCATCACCATATGTGCTTTTGGAGCACGGCCTCGTGGGAAAAAAACTATTTCGGTATGTATCTGTATTTGCATTCAGGGATACTTTTCCCCCGTTTATGCAAATGTATCCCAGTGATATCCTCTTACATAAGACACAAATCTATCTCGGTATTTGTATTCCGAGCTACCTTTTTGACCATCTCTTTCCAGCCTGCCTGAAGGGTACCCGGCAGGTTTGTGAGTATAGACGTAGCTGAGAAGATAAGATATCTGTTTTCGAACTTTTATACTAAAGTTAGGATAGAAAACATTGCGCTGCATTTCATGTTCACATTGCAATAAAGTACTCCTCTACGAACGGCTGGATCAATGTCCGAAGGTAGTTTAAGTGTTATACTCGCAACTTTCTGTAGCATTTCAGAAGTGAAGGGTGCCCGTGCAAAGCTACTATTTACGCTTCAAATATGCATGCGCACGTGCGCCCATAGCTTTGACTCCATAGCCACAGAAAGTTGTTCGCGAGTATAGGGGGTATTCACTGGATGCCATATTTGAGGGCGCTGTTTAGAGCGCATGCTCAGAATGAGCTCGTATTTTTAGGTTGCGTAGACCAGCAACATCAATGGTGTTGAATGAACGCTGCAAAAGAACTCTGGAAGCTCGCCATCAGCATGCGCTCAGCAGTCACGTACACAGCTATGGCCGCCACTGAATACTCCCTATACTACGTCGCACTGCTTTTCTGTGCTCACAGAAGAAGTGGACTGTCCGAGCGCTACTTTCATGGCTTGTTCTGGAATAAAGCAGTTTTCCACATAGCATAAAAATAGACCCTATGCCTTAACGCTCCGAAAGGCGTATCGTTTACTTTTCAAATAAAGTGACAATGGAAGTTCCATCGTTCGAACATGTTCTGACTCTTGCTGTTCAAAACACAATAATATGTTCCGATTAATCTATCTAAAGAAGAAAAATGTATCGCAAAAAGCAGCTGCGCACCAAAGCCTGTACTTTTGAAGTTAGGCTAACACAAGCGAGAACTCAAAAACGACCCCCGAGTGCTCGCGCCAGTGCGTAGGTTCGAGGACAGTTGTGGGCCTCGAGGTCGTACACAGATCCAGATCCGACACGAGCATCTTGTTGATGACTCAGCGCGTTCCAGATGTGCACCAAGTAGCTCTTCTTCGTGGCCCTTCGCACGATGTCGACGTACTTACGCTCAAAAAACAGGCGCCACTTTTGGTAAGGCACAGCGTAGAACGCTTCCTCTGTATGAACTGCAACACGCGTCCCTGTCCCGTCAGTGCAGTCCAAGAGTCCGGATAGCTGTCGGTTGCAGGTGTAGTTCGACAGGGCCCTCTTGATCACACCTGGGCCGTTCTGAGCCCATTTCTTGGGGTCGTAACCCTTGCTGAACTCCTTAATGCAGGTTTTAATGAAGGGGTGTCTCTTGTCGAAGATGAGAACGCCACACACCGGAGCTCCGGGCTCCTCTTCGCCAACACTGTTGCGAAGATGACCGAACCGTCTTTTAACCACGATGTCCAGGTCACAATAGATGCCGCCGTACTTCCACACGAGCAAGAAGCGGATGGCGTCGCTCAGATGCGAGATTTTGTAACGGCTTGCGTTCCAGGAGCTTCTTGAATACCACAAGTGAAGAGGGGACTCTGCGAAGAATGAGTCCACGTCTAGGGTTTCTACCTGAAGGTTGCCGATTAGTTTCAGGGCCTCAAGCAGGGGACAAACAGTAAGGCGAGACTCCTTGGCCGTTAACAACAGTCGAATCGTCATTGACGGGTGATGGAGTGCGGCAGATTCAACAGCGCATGCCTGACGAAAGTTGATACAAGAGCTTCTGGATGATTCGACGAAGAAGAAACTTTTTCCTCTGATTTCTGAAACAACAAAAGAAATATTTTAAACGTTAGACTTCCTTAACTATGCGCTGCAAGTGCTTCTGCTCAAAGTAGTCTGCTCAACATTATTCCCGACATGAATATCTGGCTTAAGGTCTATGAAGCAGCCCAAACGAACCATTCTACAGTAGTCAAATGTTCACGTTGAACACATCACAGCACACTGTGTCCCGAAATATTGTGCTATATTTATTAACCCTTTCAGGAACATTCATTAGTTCTTCAGGTGCTGTTTATATAGGTCAATGAACCCAAAAAGATTCGTATCTGCTCAGACTATGAATTTTATTTTAGAAATGTGTATGTCGCCGGCCAGATGACCTTTTAAAAAAAGCAGTATGTTTTTTGGTTGGTCATCTTCTGGTTTTCGGCCACCCGTAAGTCATCGCCAGCTGTCGTTACGCAGTCGGTTGTACTCAAAGCGCAAATGTCTGAACCAGCCTGTTGAAAGTCATTTGCCTAACCTTTTCATTCCCCTTTTCTCTTTGATCGGTAAGAGGCGAATGCGCTTATGATCAGATCAACCAGGATTCCAGGAACAGATCTTTTCGATAAAGCAATGGTGGCGTGGGTGAGCTGGCATAGATTTACTATTTTCTTAAACCACTTGAGACTGGGTGGAGAACGAGAACTTAAAGTGGAACACGTAACCTTCTGTGCCTTTGTTCCTTTCCCTTCCTCTCTGGATGTTCCCCGTTCTCCACCCAGTTTCAGGGGGTTTAAGAAAATGGTACATATCTATTTCTTTTAAGCATATAATGCGTTTTTGGTTAGCGTAACTTGGCGAAAACTAAGATGCTAAAGCGATGCGTGAAAGCGAGACACGAAAGCGTCATGACCAAAGAACAATAAGAACCTTTCATAGATCGTACACGAGAGTTTTTTGTGCTACGGGGTACGGGGGTTGGTGGCCGAGTGCGTTGGCGTACCGCAACTGGGAGCACAAGAAACGAAAGCTCGCACTGCAGAACTCAGGAATCCAGGGTTCAATCCTCTCCCCTGCCTGGTTCAATCTGGATATATTATCGTACCGGCATGCAGTCGTGCATCACTACTGCGTGGTGCACGTCAAAGAGCCCAGGCTGCCAGTGGTACGGCACTGGCTCACTTTCTTATCTACAGAGTAAAACAGAGTCGCCGCATTCAAAAGATGGGCCGACCTTACGCTGTATAAACACGAACGTTAATTGTTTTTGGTTTCGTGCTAGCGGAAACAATTCTGCCGTGACAACTTTGAGCACAGGCTGCAATCACGCAGCCCACAACGTACGGTTTACGAAAAGCCTCTTGCTGGCGGCGCTTCACCCCCATTGGCTGACGTAAGCGATTATGTGACCATGACGACCGCCAAAGGTTTTTTTTTTTTGGTGGATGATGCATAAACAATTGCACCAAGCTTGATTGACCCGAAGAGGTATTCTATGTATGATAACCTTGGTTATGGCCGTTCCTGTGCAGAGCCTATCTTTCACGCTGTTATGATGATGATGATTTAGATTTTTTGGCGCAAGGGCAATTTAGGCCATATTGCGCCGAACAAAGGCCAGTTTTATGGAGGAAATTTAAAACTCGATTGAATGGTACCAATGGTTGATCGCAAAGCAGAAAATATGGATGAAAGGGAAGGTGATCTCGAAAAAGTTCTGGAACACATGATCGCCGCTCTTGGTTTAGAGATTCGCAATGCCACAGGATGTGCAAAACAGTGATAGCTTTCCCACAGTTGTCGCAAAGCTTAACATCCTCACCACAGAGCAGGTGCAAATGAGTCAAACGGGTATGACCAATCCTTAAGCGGCAAAAGAGAACTTTGACCTGACGGTCTTTATGGAAGGAACTCTCCCACACCCCCAGTTGGGTCTTGATAACATGAAGCTTGTTCTCTTTTTCCATATCGCAATCCAACTGTCATGACTTCGTATTGATTTGTGGATGATCGGTTTCAGGTCTTGGTGTGGCAAGCCAAGAGGCAGTTTTGTGCACTCTTTCGCAGATGCAGCAAGCAAGTCTGCTTTCCCATTGCCGGAAATACCCACGTGGCTCAGAACCCAACAGAATTTGACCAAGTGTCCTAGTTGAAGTGCTCGGTTTAACCGTACTCGGACATTGCACGAGAAGGTTTTTGCTGTCTGTTAAGGACGAAACGGCTAGAAGAACGCTCTGGGACTCGACGAACAAAATTGCTTTCATTATATTTTCCAATAAGTACTCAACAGCCACTAAATTGGCGTACAATTCAGCAGTAAAAATATTTGCAAGAGTGTGGAGTTGTCCAACTTTCCTGAAGGCAATAGAATAAACCGCACACCCCGCGAAAGTTGATGTTTTTGATCCATCAGTGTAAAAGTGTGAGTAGTCCTTGTATTTCTGTTCCAATTCGGCAAATTCCCGCTGAAGAACAAGTGAAAAAATAACTCTCTTTCTGTACTTCGACAGTGACCAGTCACAAGAGATTGGCAGAAAGTCCAAAGGCGCAGTTCTTTCATTGCTCCTCAGCAAAGCAGCTTCACTAAAGGGAAACTGCAGTGATGTTGCCATGCTTTTAACTTTAAAACTCAGGGGCCGAACAATACTCGGCTTGTTTTCAAAGAGTAGGAGGGATGTAGGAGGTTCGAAGGCATCAAAAGAGGGATGTTGAGGAAAGCTGTATATCTTGTAAGCATAACAAAGACTCAAATATTGCCTTTGTCTTTCCAGCGACACCTGATGTGTATCAGCATACAAGCTAAGCACAGGTGATGTTCGAAATGCCCCCGTGGCAAGTCGGAGCCCCAGATGATGGATGGGGTCCAACATCTTTAGGGCAGACGGACGCGCCGACCCATAAACAATCGCGCCATAGTCCAGGCGGGACCGCACCAAAGAGTTCTAAAGTCACAAGAGGCACCGTCTGTCAGACCCCCAGGTCGTATGCGACCACACTTAGAGAATGTTTGATGAACGTGGGTATTTATGTTTCAACTCTTTCAAGTGGGGCGTAAAAGTGAGCTTTTTATCAAATATTATTCCTAGAAACTTGTGGGCCTCCGGATATATCAACGTCATTCAAGTGCAACACTGAATCTGGAGACAGGCCATGGCAGAGTGAAAAGGGAACACAGATTGTCTTTTTGAGAGAACCTGAAGCCCTTTTATCAGCCCACTTGCTCATCTTATTGATTGTGAGCTGCAATTGCCGTTCAGAGCTGGACAAGTTACAAAAGTGCTGTTTACGCCCTAACTAGATGGCTACTGACCCGCTCTGCAACGACTGCGCCGAGGAAGGCCACACCCGTGCCACACGAGCAACTCGAATGCCATTTACAACGAATGACATTTGAGCGGACGGCCAATCAGCGCGCGACACTCCGGGCGTGGCGCATTCCACGCGCGACAAATTGCGAGCTGATTCGCCGATCACACAAATGTCATTCGTTGTAAATGTCATTCGAGTTGCCCGCGTGGAAAGGGCATAAGAAACTCTCGTCAGAGGGAGCCGACTCTGGAACCGCGTCGATTGAAGGCTGCTGCCATTCCGGCCGCTTGTTGTGAATAAAGTATTATGTAATACCCGAACCCCGAAGTGTATTACAACTGGCGACGAGAAACGGATCGACGACAAGCCGGAGAAGCCACCAAGCAGCAGGCAGCACCACGAGATGACCCGGTAGGAATTCTACACTGTGCGTGAACTTCCCGCGCGTGAATTCCGAAACTATAGAAATGGCGACTTTTGGTAAGCTAGAAGAATACGACGACAAGGAGCCCTGGTTATCCTACACGGAAAGGGTTGACACGTTCTTTAATGCAAACGGCATCGAAGACGGCGAGAAGAAGAAATGGATCTTCCTATCAACCGTCGGGACCAGCACTTACACGACACTCCAGAGTCTGCTAGCACCTGCGAAGCCAAAAGAAAAGAAGTACAAGGAGCTCATGGCTACCTTGAACAGTCACTTCAGCCCTCCACCACCCGAAATCGCCGAGAGTTTTCGCTTCAACACACGAGTACAGCTCGAGAACGAGAACGTCGCTACGTTCGTCGCCGAACTTCGGCAGATGGCAGAACACTGCAACTTTGGAGCAGCTCTCAATCGCATGCTGAGGGACCGCCTCGTGTGTGGGATACGGGACAAAACTGTGCAGCAAAGACTGTTGATGGAGAAAAACCTAACCCTGGAGAAGGCTGTCGAAATCTCGAGGTCAGCGGAAGCAGTGGAATGCAACGCGACCGAGATACAAAGAGGCCACGTGGACGCAACCGCTTCGGGAAACCAAGAAGGTGCCACCAATCATCTCAAGTTCCACAGGAAGAAAAATGGTCAACAGGGACCCAAAGGCCAAAAATGGAGGGATCCAAAGGCCACAGCTAAAAAGAAGCCAGGACCACAAGATAAAGCAAGTGCCTGCATTCGTTGTGGTTCCCGGGATCATAAGTACCCGGATTGTCCGCACATCAACATAAAGTGCTACAAGTGCAAAAAAGTTGGACACCTGGCAAGTTGCCGTTTGTCAAAGACTGATAAGCCAAAGAAGCAGTCCACGAAACAAGTGAACGTGCTGGAATCAGTTGGTGGACCATCCGAGTACTACTTGCATGCTTTGCAAGCAAAGTCAACTGTGAAATCAATCACGGTAACATTCATGGTAAATGGACTTCCAATTGAGATAGAGCTAGATTCAAGATCCCCTGTCTCGCTGATCTCCGACGATACGTACCTGAGCCATCAGAGAAGTCTGCCTAGACCAGTTGAAACAGACATCAAGCTCAAATGCATCCGTGGACCCATTCCTGTGCAAGGAACTTTGACTGTGGACGTAAGTCTCGGTGAGACCAAAAGTCAACAGACACTTTTCGTTGTTTCTTGCAAGAGCCCTAACCTTTGTGGCAGGGACTGGAAGGCAACATTTGACCTGCTTCCACGGGAAGTAAACTCCACTCAACTGGGAGAAACTGCAACCGACCGAGGGGTACTGGAAACACTCCAGGAATTTGAAGAGGACTTCAAACCAGGTTGCGGTGCATTCAAAGGACCACCGGTGCATGTGGACGTTCTACCCGACCCCAACCACGGTACTACAGAGCCCGCTCAGTACCATATGCACTGAGGGACAAGGTGGAACTGGAACTCCAACGACCTGAAGAAGAAGGCATCATCACGGCCATAGACCACTCTGACTGGGCATCCCCCATCGTACCAGTGCTAAAAGCCGATGGCAAAAGTGTCAGGATTTGCGGGGACTACAAGTTAGGTCTGAATCCTGCAGTGATGACAACCCAGTACCCACTGCCCAAAGTGGAAGACATATTTGCTTCTCTGCAAGGAGGAGCAAAGTTTTCCAAACTAGACTTCCGTGAAGCATACAACCAAGTACTCGTTGATAAAGAAACCAGCATGCTCCTGGTCATCAACACTCACCGAGGATTCTTTGCTTACAACCGTTTAGCATTTGGCGTGTCCTCGGCTTCGGCACTGTTCCAAAGAACAATGGAAGAGACCCTGCAGGGGATTCCAGGAACATCTGTCTACCTGGATGATGTTCTGATGACTGGAAAGACCTGTGCAGAGCATCTAGAGAACCTAAGGAAAGTTCTCCAAAAAGTCAAAGACTCTGGACTGAAGCTCAAGCGAGAGAAAATCTACATACATCGAATAGGATGCAGATGGTGGCATAACCTAGCAAAGAGTGTAACGCTTAATACTTCACCCTGAGGGACGCCATTCTCCTGGAGAAAAACATCCGACATGATGGAGCCCAAACGCTCTTGGAAGGTCCAACCCGTCAAGAAACGTTGAATGCAGCGAAGCATGCGACCTCGGACACCATATGAGTACAAGTCTCGAAGAATCCCAAATCTCCAAGTCGTGTCGTAAGTCTTTTGTAGGTCAAAGAAGACAGAAGCACAGTACTGGCAATGGACAAATGCTTCCCGAATAGAAGTTTCGAGGCGGACAAGGTGGTCTATTGTGGAACGGCCCGCTCGGAAGCCGTACTGATTTATATCAAACACACCCACTGCCTCTAAAAAAATGTACAAAACGGCGATTAACTAGTCTCCCATGGGTTTTGCCCAGGCAGCTTGTCAATGCAATCGGGCGGTAGGTCGTCGGTAAAAAGGAGTCTTTGCTAGGTTTCAGTAGAGGGATTATATGTGCCTTTTTCAGCAGTCAGGAAAACAAGAGGCATCCCACAGTAAATTAAAAAGGTGAGCAAATTGTTTAAAGATCCAGGCGATAGTCTCCTTAGCATCTTGTACTGAATCCTATCCAGCCCAGCCGCAGATTCGTTTTTGACGCCAAGAGCCAATTCAAGCTCACACCGTGCAAATGGCTTGTTATAAGGAATACCCTGAGCACCAGAAACAGAAATAGCTTGTTTTTCTGCTGTTGCTCTAAACCTCTTAAAGGATTCACTATATTTGGCTGAGTTAGAGACTTCCTGGAAGTGTTCACCAAGAACATTTGCTTGTTCCTTAAGCGATGTAGCTGATGGGAAAAGGGGTATCCTGAAAGACCGATAGTCTCCCCTGATCTTCCTAAGACGATCCCACACTTCCTTTGATGAAACAAAACTACTCAAAGATGTGACATATTTTTTCCTAGAACTGCCTTTAGCTTGCCTTTGCGTCCAGCGAGCTTTGGCTCTTCTTTCTTGGAATTCAAGTAAATTCCTAAGAGTGGGATAACGTCTGAAGATGCACCATGCCTTGTTTTGCGACTTGCGTGTTGGAGTGCAGTCATTGTTCCACCACGGCTTGCACCTCTTGGGGAGTCGTCCAGACGTCTGGGGGATACTGCGTGATGCGGCATTTATAATAGCTTCAGTAACATACAGCGTGGCATCTTCAAGGCTCATGTTTACAAGAACAGACGAATCAATAAAAGCCTCCAGACAGAAAATAGACCAGTCAGCCTTTTCCAATTTCCACCTTGGGAGTCGTGTCGGAATGAAAGGAATTGGCATCGTGCTTTCTAGAACAATAGGGAAATGATTGCTTCCAAAATGTTTATTTAAAACCTTCCATGAAAAGCATGGAAGTAATATTGGCGATGCAATAAAAAAGTCAATAGATGTAAATGATTGGTGTGCTGCACTATAAAATGTAGGTTCCCTCCCATTAAAAAGACACAATCCAGATGATAAAAACCGCACTATGACACCTCCACGTGAATCCTGGCGAGCACTACCCCACAAAGGGTGGTGGGCATTAAAATCGCCTAAAATTAAAACAAAGATTGAGGTAATTGTTTTACAAGTGACTCAAGTTCACTGATATGCAGTGGAGAGTTAGGTGACAGATAAAGAGAAACTACCGTGATCAAACGATCAACAAGAAGGCGCACCGCTACAGCCTCTAAGGGCGTAGAAAGGGGGACCTTTGAGCAAGCAACACCATTCTGCACCACTAGACTCATTTTCACCTCAATAAAAAAGGACGTTTTGCGCATTGTTTCATACGCCGGGCGAAGTAGTTCTTACAAGATTTGGTTGTCGGAGGAAGAAGCGATACTTTTGGCGTTTGAAACGTATACATCTTGATTAGATAACCTATATCTAATCTAAAATGCGCCTACATATATATTAATTATCCTCGTAAAAAGGAAAATTAATAATGCTCCGCGAGGAGCCGGACTTTTTTTTACTTCGGTTCTTGAGGTGAAAACGGGTATAGTGCCACTCCTCCACACGAGTTAGAGGAGATTCTATCTTTTCTAAAAACTTGGTCCTGACTTAAAATCTTTCTATAATTGTTATTTAAATGTGTTTCTTGCAGGCTGAGTCGTGATGGGTCTCAGCTCGCCCATAAAATAACTTACATAATCAATCTTTCTGATTAGGCCACGGCAGTTCCACTGCATAAAATGAAAATCGGTCATCGTTTTAAAAATGAGTTAAAATGACAATAAAGAAGAAACACTGAAATAATAAATAAAAGTTATAAAGCTGCCGCATGTGGCAAAAATTAATTCGCAATGTCACGTTGGGTGATCAGTTTTTTTTTTTTTTGGCTTTTGTGCTTACTCTTAAGGCTGAACTTCATGGGACGAATATGCTGCGAATAACCGACGAATTTTGCCCGGCGGCTTTTGCTCTGCGCGTGGAATCAACACAGTGGCTGCTACGTCGCGCGCAAAGCGAGCGTGCCATCGGGCGACGTTCGCCAGTTATTCGTCACATAATTCGTTCCATGGAGTTCAGCCTTTAATAGTCTGCCACTCCATGTCGTCTTGGTCAGACGCATGAGTAGAGACTTCTCTACACTCATCCATTGCCTCGGTTTCCTGAGGCGAGGCTTTTTCTGCAGGTTTGTTCGGGGAACGGGGCGCATGCCCCGTTCGCGACCAGCCCCAGTCAAAGGGGCAGAGGGGGTGCTGGACGAAGCGTCGCCCAAGTCCACCCGTTCCTGTCCCTTAGGCGCTGCAGGTGCGGCACGAGAGCCATGCCGCTCCTTCGATGATGCTCTCTCCAAGGAGTGTGGGCGAGAGTGTCTACCCTTCTCCCTGGAAGGAGACTGCAGAGGAGGGACGGTTGCGGTACGTAGCCACCGGCCCATCCTGGGTCTGGGAAACAGCCTGAGAGGACAGAGGCTGTTGTTCCATTGGAGCGCGAGGGTTCGCACTTTGGCTGGGAGGGTCGGTAGACCGCCTTTCAGAGGTTGCACGCCCAAGAAGTTGGATCTTCAGCTGGGGCGTGGGGGACTGCAGTGGCCTCCCATAGTCTAGAAAGGACGTCTGGGTGGACACTGCTACCATCAGTGGTGCAGGTCCCCGCTGCACCATTTGGGCGTAGCCGCCTGTCTGCATGAATGCAAAGTGACAGCGTGCATCAGGGTAAAAAAGGTTTTCCTTAACTTTCAAGGTGAGGACCTCTTTCTCGTCTTTCCATGTCTTGCATGATTTGGAGTATGCTGGGTGACGTTCTGAGCAGTTTACACAGCGTGGGTTGTTGGTGCATGCATCAGCTTCGTGGTCGGTCTTGCTGCACTTCGCACAGGTGGCCTTTCCACGGCAGCTCTGAGAGCCATGGCCAAATCTCTGGCACTAGAAACATCTGCGGGGGCTCTGCACATAAGGCCGAACCCTGCAGCGTAGGTACCCAGCCTTCACAGCTTCAGGAAGGATGATCGATCGGAAGGTGAGTACAACATGTTTTGTATTGAGTTCGTTCCCGTCACGACGCATGGTGATCCGCCCTGCAGCTGTGACACTTTGGTCGGAGAGGCCTTCAACAATTTCACTCTCAGAGGTGTCAAGAGGCCATCCTCGGAGATAACTTCTTGAATGGTGTTTAACGTTCGGTAGGGAGAGACAGAGACGTCATACCCAGAAACAGATGTTAGACCTAGTAGTGCAGTACTCTGCTGGCTTTCTCAATCTCGACAAGTAAGTCACCGGATGGCAATTTCTTTACTTTAAATTCCTTACCGACAACACCCTCGATTGTCTTTGCGACAAGGAAAGGAGATAATTTCGAGAGTTGTTTCTCACTTTCGGAATGAAGAGCCAAAAACTTGGCGAATCTGGCAGGTGTAGGTGGCGCCTTCTTTGTAGCTTGTACTTCGGTGCGGATCCTTTTCAGGGGCCGATCGAGGAAGGTTTTCGCGCGAAAACACATAACATGGGGAGGAAGGTTCAGTGCCCGGGTGCACCGCCCACCACGGAGCCCAACAAGGGAGTAGGTAATGTGCCAAAGCAAGAAAGGCTTGGCTGACACAATTACTCTACCTGTGCTGCCCGGGCACTATAGCCTAATGTGGTTGCGGGGACAGGACCTGTTCCCACTCAAGGTTGGCCCTTGCCGCCTAAGAAGGTGAAAAAGGAAGGAAGAGAGTGTAGAAGAAAAGAGAAAGAAGTGGGAGTAAAAGTGAAAGAAGGAAAAAGAGGGTAGAAGAGGCGACTGAGTGAATCATCCTGGTTGGGCCAAGCCAGGACACCCGTCTACGAGAAGCAGGGGCCGAAGCGGTGTATTGCCTCGCCCGGGAGCCCCGAAGGGTCCAAACACACCCCGGGCTCAGCTCAACCACCAGGGTCCCGTTTTCCCCGGACACGGGTTAAGCCACGCACATCCAGACGTGGGTGGGCGAAACCACATGGCTCCGGGTTCGTAGTGACGCCACTCACCAAGCACCTACTAAAGTAGGTGCCCCCTGCGTGCGGGAATGGTGGCCCACGTGGCTGGGGTCCGTGATGACGCTACTAGAGTGTACTGGAAAGGACGAGTGGGGCCAGCGGAGTGCTATTTTGGTACCTCCGCATGTGGAAAAAAGAAAACGGCTGATCCAAGCCACTTCGCACGTAGCGCCCTTTCGGGCGCTACGAGCGAAGTGGTTTGGATTAGCCGCTTTTTATGAAAAACGCGTTTCGTTCCACCACCAGGCTCGACCGGCACACTGGTCAAGGTCATAGAAACGATAGAACGCCGGACTATATCTTTTATACAAACTAGATGTCAGGCGTCACGTACATAAAGTCAACCGCGACCTGACTTGTCGTCACAGTGCCATGCGACATCAGGACGACGCCTTGACGTCAACGTCGTCATCGATGTTGACAACGTGCGTTACACGACGTCAAGACTGCGTTCTGACGTCATATTGCGTTGACAACGACGACGATGTCAACGTTGACGTTGATGACGACGACGACAACGTCAGGGAACGTCAAGATGACGGCGTCCTTGTCAATGCAACGTCATAAGGACACTTGGGGTCAGTTCGTTGACTTCGTTGTCGACATGACGCAAATCGACGTCACGAAGACGTCCCGACAGCATCACGACGTCAACGTCATCGTCGACGACGTTACACGACGTCAAGACTTCGTCGTGACTGCGCGTTGACGTTGATGCTGGCGAAGGCGACGACGTTTCACGCCGTCAAGGCTTCGTCGTGACGTTGATGTTCACGATGACGTCAGGACGACGTTAACGTGACGTCATAGAGATGTTTGACGTTGCGTGGGGCGTCGACGTCAACGTCGGCATCGACGACCGCATCCACGTCGTCCTCGATGTGGCGCGCGACGTCATGACCGCGTTACAACGGCTACTTGATGTCGCGTTACGGCGTAGTCCTCAACCCGACGCGATGTCACGACCGCGTCACAACGGTGACTCTATGTCGCGTAACGGCGTCGTCCTCAACGCGACGTCACGACCACGTTACGACGGCGACTTGATGTCGCCAAACGGCGTCGTCCTCGACGCGACGCTATGTCACGACGGCCTTACGACAGCATATTGGCGTCGCGTAACGTCGTAATCGACGATGACGTCGTGGCGTCGTCGTGTCGTGGTGCTTTGACGTTACCTCTGATGTCAAAATCATAAAAATACAATATAGGCCCTAAGGAGCTAAATTGTCCATATGATCTTGACCTGTGTCTTTGCTTGATCACAGCAAAGGTGGCGCTGCGATCAAAGTGGCTTGGTTCCACCTGATCGCTTTCTACATTTTGAGGTGCAGCTAAAAGCATGAGCGGAGCCTATAGTTTGTCCCACTCGTACCTTTAGTACACTAACGCTACTCACCAAGCACCTAGGACCTAATGTACAGGCGCCCCCTGCGGGGCTCGGGGTCCGTGGTGACGCCACTGACCAAACACCTACTAACGCAGGTGCCCCCTGCGGGGTTCACGCTGTTAGATGTGAACGAAAAATCTACGTGAAAGCGTCACTTATAATTTTAATGAAGTAAGATAACGCAACTGCTCAAAACCGAAACGGAAACTGGACTGGGGAGGAAGAAGAAATATAGAGGGGAAAGTTACCGGAAGTCACGTGGCTGTGCAACTTTTTTTTTTCTTTTTCAATCAACGTATTTGCAGCTTTTTAGAAGTCAGAAAAATAGGCATGATATTTTTGTCTGTTTTTAATATTGAGTGTGTGCCGTCGATTACCCACGACTTTGATTATCTTTGGTGGTTATGTCTAAACCATAGAAAACGGCACGTGGCCACGAAGAACAGAGTGAGCAGCACTCAAACCGGTCAGTTCTCAATCGGCGGTTTTCGGGCGGGAAGAAAACAAATTTCGAGACGCCAATTGTGTTCTGGGTAGTTCGGCTCTCATATGTCATGTACAAATAAAAACCTTGGCGAGTATAAACACCCTGTCAGTATCCCTTTAAAAATCTCAACAACCAAAAAGAAAGCTGAGTTTTCGTGGTGCCTGGACATTAAAGGGGCCCTGCAATCATATTTAAGCGTCTACCTTTTTTGCGGTTTCCACGTCTCTTGGGGTTCGGGCAAGCCAGTGGGCACGGAGAGAGTAACTAAGTATCAGTGCATCATATTTTAAACGGACGACGCGGAAACCTCCTCTACCGACGAGGGCGACCCGCGGTACCGAAAGCGCGCGATATGTGACGTCTTTGGTCCTGGGCTATCTACTGGTCATAGCCGCTAAAAGCTTCTTTTTAGTCGAAATACAAAATAGAAGTGGCGCGAACCGATTCAATTATTTATAAAAGTAGTTTCTGTTCAGTATTTTAGATCAGAAAAGAAACAAATGCAGTTTATAAAGTACGAAAGCAAGAAATAACCCGTCGACATACCCGCCACCAAGCGGTGGAAAAGGCGGCGCATACTAGAAAGGAATAGTGGGATCAGGCGCCGACACGGAAAGGTCCCGGATGTACGCGGCGGCGCTGCGGTCGTAAGGACAGGAGGATCTGACCGGCTCCGAGCGTTCCGAAGGCCTTCGGCGAGAAGCTTTGTCTTGCGGTTTAGCCTTTTCGCGGTATGGCAGCGCGAAGTGGCTCCCGTTCTGAACTGATCTTTACCCCGTGCTTGGTGTCGTTTGTGGCCAATGAAGTTTTATACCGAATTAGTCTTTAATCGCGCAGCAAATGCAATGCGAGCCGCCCTGGCCGCCCGCTTCATACAGCCTATCCAACACATGCTTTAGTGGCGACCTCTTGAGCCGTCGACACGGAGTGCGGCAGCCGTGAACGCTCGATGAGCCCACTACCCCTCCTCTAGTTCACGGCCACTCAAGCCAGGACCTACAACGTCATGAAGGAGGTTATTTTTTTGTTTGTTTTTGTAATCTTAATTTGCCTATAACTTTTAAAATAAAGCGAATTTCGAGAAAAGAAAAGTTTCACTGAGTTACTACGTTCAGTGCGCTCAGGTTCGGTGCAAAATAAAAACCAGTAAAAAAGTCCTTGCAGGGCCCCTTTAATGCGATTAATTACAGACACTGTGGCATGCGGTGTTCGAGTATCAAAAAAATTGGGTTGTGTGTGTGTTTATACAGCCTAGAACTTGGTCTGCCTCAACGGGCGACGAGTCTCTCAGCTGTAGATGAGAAATGTAGCCAGTGCAGTACAACCGCCAGCCTGGGATCTTTAACGTGCATTACGCCTTAGCAATACACGACCGCACGCCGGTACGATGCTCGTCCAGATCGAAACGGGCAGGGGTGGGGATTGAACCCAGGATCCTGGGTTCTGCAGCGCGAGCTTTCGCTCCACGTGCTCCGAGCTGGTGTGCGCTATACTTCGTCTCACCTTAGTATGGACTATTGTTAGCCGCGCGTGCTAAAAGCGCGAGCTAGTCGCTTTGAATGAAGCCACGGCGGCTGCACGAGCGCTCGTGCAGCAAGTGCTCTAGTCAAGGCAGTCAAGGCTGGCCGCTCGCGCTAGCTCAGCCTTCGCGGTTAGTCCATGCTAGGGTGAGACGAAGTATAGACCACTCGGCCACCGATCCCCCCTCGAGTATCAGAAGTCCTTTAGGGGAGAGCGCCTTTAGAGCGCGCGACACTAGAGCGCCGACGTTAGAGCGCGCGACACGAGGGTGCTGCGACTGTAGCGCGCTTGGCACGAGAGCGTACGTCACGAGAGCGCACGACCAGTTGAGCGAACACCGCAAAATGTGGGATGTACCCGCGGCTCCACAGACAGAACAAAATTGTGCGACTCATCGGATTGAAGCATAGGCGATTTCTGACTATTTGAATATACCTTTAATAAAAAATAAAAATAAAACGTGTACGACTCTTTCTAACCAATGGTTTACTGACATCGGAGAGAAAAGGGGATAGGGGAGTGGGGCATATTAGCGGCGAGATGTTTTGGTGGCGCCCTCCTGTGGTTCACCCTTGTGACGTCATTACCTTGCAAACAACAAGTTTGATGGTGTTTGTTATTAGCATGATGGAGCTTGAAATCATTGCGCTCTCAAAGGAACACTGCCAACACCGTCAAAATTAAAGTTACCTTTCATCCTCTTATTTCCGTCGATGATAAATCCCCTTTCCGACGTCATAGTCAGCGTTCGGCCAATCGTGGACGGCCGACACAGCGACGCTTTCGGTCGCGCACCGGGCTAATAGGTACCGGGATGGTATATGTGGGTGGAGCTGCGGTGCTCCTCTCGGATATACTATAAATACTTACTTTTTGCTAATATTTGTATATTCTGGGCGGCGTGGGTGGAGCTGCGGTGCTCCTCTCGGATATACTATAAATAGTTTACTTTTTGCTATATTTGGTCTATTCTGGGCGGGCATTTGGGCTCCGATCTCTTTGGTGGCTATTTAGACGTCCATCGCATAATTTTAAACAGTATTGTGACGTCCATGACCGCAATGAAGAAAGCTCACCGCTAAAAAACTATCAGCAAAAAACTCGTCGACGCAAAGCTCAGCGCAATTTTATCGGATGCAGAGCTTTCCAGCTTTTTGACGGATACAGGAAAACCTCCCCTGCAAATCTGTGAAATTATATTTGAGAATTTTTTTCAAAATCCTCATTCATGGACGCGTCGGGTACGGTGACGTCGTCACGTTTTGTTGTTGATAGAACACAACCTAAAGGGAATGCCCTTCCTGCCTGCCCCAGAAAAAAACCTGCAAAGAAAAAAGGATTGTCTATCACTTTGTCCGTTCTTTGCATTCTACAGAACCGTAGCTTCTCCACCTTTGTTCTTAGAAAGTAGTCCAATCTTATAGGGCCGAATGAGAGTGCTTTGATTCAGAAATATAAGGATACTAAAGATACCAAAAAGATATGAATATCGAAGAAAAAACCGCAGCACAAACAGAAATAAAATTTCTACCTGAAACGTTTTACTCATGAATAGAGACCGAACTTCTACACAAGGATAGTGCCACAATAAAATTTAAAGGATTGATTATAGGATTCGTAGGTCAGCTTTTTCCCGACAAAAACGCCCCCAGAGACCGAGCTGATGCGTCAAAATTTAAAGCGGCCAGATTCCGAGAAGCGCGTAGGAAATGGTGCCTGCCGCACCGGATGCTGTAGGTCTCGCCCCAGCGCTCTATCCCTCTACTACGCTGACATCAACGCATATTTCATTTTCATTGTCGGCACAGGTTCCCGGATTAAGCGTTCAGTACAATTCTCATTTGTGACAATTTGAATGGTTGGCGTATGATCTTGATCTTGATCTTGAAAACCCCAGAATACGGTTAAGCATGTTACATGATGCTTCTTTTCTTTGAAACGTTTTAAAACAATTTAAAATAAAAATTAGCCAGGTCGGTGGTAAACTTTATCAATTAAAAAAAAAAAAACTAACGAAGCTAGGTCAGCTGCGATGTTTTTTTAGTGCGAAAATGAATGCTACTTTTATTCATTCTTTTGTTTTGTTCTGCTGTCAGCTTTTTGTAACACTTGTTGGTTTGTCACACGCAAAACTTTCGTCGACTCATTCGTAATGTCCTCGCTAAATTCCGCGGCATAAATCCCCACCTATTTCAAAGAAAGCACGCGATGTCAAAAGAAGTGGTCGGTCGGGTAGTGCCACTCGCTCTGGACTGGTCCTGCGCTCTCGTGACGGGCGCTCGAATGACACGCGCGCCATACGCGCTCTAACGTCGCAGCGCTCTCGAGTCGTGCGCTCTAACATCGCGACGCTCACGTGTCGCGCGCGCTAACGTCGTGGCGCTCTACTGTCGGCGCTCTTGTGTCGTGCGCTCTAGTGTTGTACAGCCGTCGTTTAGACAGATACCCTCCGCAGTAATGGACCGCAGCATGAACCTGGTTCAACGCTTTTTTTTTTTTTAACAAACTACTGCAGGTTTTTTGTAGATTTCTAATTAACGGTTTTCAAAGGTCCATTGGGCGATGCGTGGGGAAAATCGAGGATTTACTTCTTTTTTATAGCGCGCGCTAAAATTGAGCTAGAATTGTTTTATTAAAAAACTTCGTGGCACAATTAAAAAAAAGTTCCAGCTGTTTTGCTCCAAACGTTTTTAAATGGCATAAAAAATTTCGCCAAGTAATGCCTGAATATAAAAAAAAAACAAAATTGCTGAAGAATCCATGTTTGTCTTCTTTTTAAATATAAGCTGAAATATAATCTAGTCGACAAAGTTGTGCTATACATGAACAATGTTGACGGCGTAGAAAATTGTAAATTTTATTCCTGAAGCCCTCGAAGTTGCGCCTACTCGCCATTAGGAAAGTTGTTTCACCCTCTACTCAGACGCGACATTTTTCTCACAAAAAAGTAACTTGCGAAGCTACTATTTTGTGTAGATGTTTTCCTACGAGGTATAAATTTTAGTTGGAAACAAAAGACAGACATGACACGGGCATAAGTACTGTCGTTATCTGAACACACCATATATATCAATTCGTAACCTTTGCAGGGGTGCTTCGACGACTCTATTGGGCAAGGCGAAAGCCAGGTTGCCTTTATCCGATCTGCGGCAAACTCCGGAAAAGGACATCAGCTCCCTTGCCAACAAGGGAAAGTTAACTCGCAGCCTCTATTGGGCGAACAAAGAATGCACAGTGTGCACGCTGCCCGGAACAAACGAAAAGTTGTGCGAGATCATTGTACAACAATATTAGGATGCAACAATATTAGAATGTTTACCACTTTACGCAGCCTTACAGGCACTATAGTGGTATAGAAGTATACTGCCACTGACCAACGAGCTTCTTTGTCGAACTTTAATTTCGGGGATAACGGAGTTTCTTTTTCGACTCTTCGCAATACTTGCTGGCGTAGTCATAAGTTGCACTGTTGACATAGGGCACCATGGTGACGATAGTTAAAGGAAAACTGAAGAGGTTTTGTATTTGAAAAAAAAAAAAAATTAAAGCCGTTTACAACTCCCTGTAACGCCGAACTAGATCACAGTTCTTGAGGAGGAGGGAAAGATACTGAGGGGAGGGTATACCCCTCCTCCCTCCTCCTCATACTGTCTGCTACTCCTCCCTCCGAGCGGCGTCGCCTTCGGCGTAGCCCTGAGGTCACGTGACCCTCGTAAAACCGCGTGACCTTCGTGACCTCACGGTGACGTCACCATGGTCACGTGACCTCACTGGGGTAATGTGACCTCACTGGGGTCACGTGAGCTCACGGGGGTCACGTGACGTCACCAGGGTCACGTGACCGCACGGTTACGCCGACCGCAACGGCGACGCCGCTCAAGCCGGAAATGCCGAATTCGAAGTTCCCGAGCGATCCGTGCCGGTGGGTTGACGTCAAACATTGCGGAGTCCTGAGAGTTATGCTTTCTTTGGCGACTCTGTGCTGTTGCCACCGCGACCCAAAGCGAGGAGGAAAGAAGCGGGAGAGATAAGGGCGCCGGCGGACCGGTTTTATTCCGTGCGAGCGGCGAGCGCCTGCCCAGGCGGCATGTTTTCTGAGGGAGGGTACAATTCCAGAAGGCGACATCCCACCGGACTCCGATTTTCGGTATTTCAAAAAGAAGGGCCGTAGTGCGTTCGCAATTGCGTTAAAAAAACGTTTTAAGATTGCCATTAATAAATGTTATAGAAATGTCGCCTACAAAGCTTCTAAACTTCATGATTTTTGACATCACGAATCAAAAGAAGCGAGGAGGCGAAGGGCGGGAGAGGAGAACACCAAAAATAAAAAGGCGCGCGCCTGGGAAATTTTTGTTTTTGCGATGCGGTCTTTTTGGGTGTGGTATGACTACTACTTGCATCGTTTTAAACAATAAAAAAAAAAGAAACGACCCTTGGGGTGTTAGTGCCCCTTTAAACTTCAATGGCCGTCAGTCAGCCTCCAGAATCACGAATATCGAAGTTATTTTGAATTTAGTGCACGGAGGCTGCAGAAATTAATTTTTTAAAGTAGCGCCGAAGCCCCTCTTTTCCGGGGCATTACGTGATACTAGGAGTTTTAGAGCGCAGCTCTTAGGCGTCCGTTTCCGGGCGTCGGCGTCAGAGTAACCGCGTGATGTCACACGTGACGTCACGTTTTAACGTCACGAGGTCCCCGAGTGACGTCACAAGGGTCGCCAGTGATGTCACGAGGGCCTCAAATGACGTCACGAGCGTCCCGTGTGAAGTCACGAGGGTCACCAGTGACGTCACGAGGGTCACCAGTGACGTCACGAGGGTCACCAGTGACGTCACGAGGGCCACGAGTGACGTCACGAACGTCATGAGGGTCACGAGTGAGGTCACGAGCTTCATGAGTGAAGTCACCCTCGTGAAATCACACGGGCATACTCTCCTCTCCCCTCCTCCTCCTCCTCAAGAGCTGCCCTCTAATTCGGCGTTACAGATAATTGTAAAGGCCTGTTCACACTCTTGCAACCGAGTACGACCGAGAGAGACGAGACTTGTTAAAACCTCTTCAAATTTCTTAGGACGAGAGAACACCCTGGCACGCTGGCGCCATTTATGCGGTGACGCTAGAACTGCATTTCAAAAGAGCGAAAGTTTGGCGGGATTTCCGAGGTCAAATGAGCGTAATACCAATAAGAAAGGCTCGTTTATAACGTTGACAAAATTTTTTCGAGCCAAGAAAGAAAGGATAATGCGCGAGAGAAATAGAAAATATGCCTAACCGCCAAGTTTACACTGCTACCCAATAGATAGCGCCAGTGTGTCCTCTCGTTGTAAGAGGTTTCAAGGAACCCAGTTTGAAGAGGTCGCAAGAGTTTGAACGGGCCTTAAAGCGCCGTTCACACACTTGCAACCGAGTACGACCGAGAGAGACAAGACCGGTTTTTAAGCCTCTTTCAAAGCCGTACAACCTGCTCCGCAGCAGCGCATCCGGTCCTCTGCCGTCGCAAGAGGCTTAAAAACCGGTCTTATCTCTCTCGGTCGCTTTCGGTTGCAAGTTCGTGAACGGGCCTTAAACGTCTTTCATTTTTTTCGGGTGCTTCGGCGCATTTTTTTTCGGGGGCTTCTGCGCATCTTCATTACCTGTCAAAGCTTTACACGAGCATTCTCCCTATTTTCAAAACGGTCAGGAAGAGACGTCACGACTGGCGTCGGTGCGGAAAAATACACCTGGGTAGCTAAACTCGTGGAGCAAAACATTCTTCGCTTTTTGACGTAGCGGGGGGAGTGACCAAAAGAACGCCGCAAAGTTTCCTCCTCCCTGCGCGCGCTCAACTTCGCAACTTTTGACGAAAAATCCCCCGCGATCCCTAGGTGGTGCACGAGAGCACGAGACCGAGCGTGGAGGTGAGCGTTCACGCCGCTCGCTGTACGTTGTCTTTGAGCTCTCTAGCGCCGACAATCCCGTCATGCCTCGCCCAGGCGAGGAGCGAGAGCAGACGACGGGAGTTCGTCTGCTACGAGGCGGCATTCGCACAGCGGAGCTGAAAGAAAAAGTTGATATTCTGCTCGAAATCGCGTCCCGCGGGCCACAAACTCAAACGCGAGCTTGAATTGTAAGCGTCTGATATTCCACGAAGGGAGGAATCGACGACCCGTGTTTTATTTGCCAAATTTGGGTCGCTTTGTTGTCGTACAGACGCTGAAACCTACCAGTGTGTAATGAAAGGCCCAGGACAAACAGAGAGGCCGCGAGATCTCGCATCAGCTCTGTGCAGGTGAAAAGAGGAACATTTTTCGACAAAGCTCCCACAGCAGAAACCTGTGACGCATTCACTCAGCGTCCGGGAAGGCTAAACATGGAGACGTTGCCCGAGGCTCAAGCACAGTCATATTTGAACGGCAGCTATCTTGCCCCGTCGTATTTTGTTTGAGAAAGCTCTCGTTCTCAATGCCCTCACCAGGGAAATAAAAAAAGTCTTACGAAACGTATTGCTAGATGTTCCAAAGAACTAGATTTAAGCAGTATCCTTTCAGTGGTTCACTCATAATACTATGCTTAAAACGAAGCAAGCTTTTGCGCGTACAGTGCCATAAATTTTCTGAAGTGTATGGTGTTTTGTAGTCAGCTGGCTTCGAAAACTTGCGCCGTCTGTAGATATCTCTGACAGCCGAGTTCCTTAATTGGAAATCATCGCAAATATAAGTGACACGTTGCAGCAACCAACGTTTATAGATAAACGATGGCAGCAACTGCGCTCCCGCATTCCCACCCATCACGTCGAACAAAAAGGCGCTAGTTTCGGTTTGAGGTCGGTACTTTTCTACAACATCTATGGCGACAGCATCAGTCTGCACTAGGTGCATTCGGCAAGTTCGTCCGGGGCCTGTTCTCTGTGCAGCACTCCGCGGGTGCAATGCATTAGAACTCTCACAGTGCAAGTCTGGATCGCGGATCGGGAGCCCGTCACTGGCCTCACCGGCGGCCATTGCTTGACAACAGGCAATACGCCGCGTCCTGTCTAGTTCTCCCTTCGTTTTCGTCCTTGTTTTGGCGTATTACACCATGAGGCAATACAAGAAAGTCTAAGAGAGAAACACGAAAAAAAAAAGGAAGCTTGTACGCGGTGCTCGAGGGCGAGTATTTTATGACGTGCTGCGATGATTATATCGGGTGCTTGGAGATCAACTAGACATTCGTCAAACGTTCGAACATTGATTTAAAAAAAAAAAAAATAAATAAATGGGCCGGAGCACCACCGACTTTACTGACGTCGCTTGCTTCGGTTGCTAAATAAACGGCACGTTCAGCGACTGAACGGCACGCTCCGAGTTTCAGTTTGTCACGGAAGCCCTCACAGCAGTTCAAAGAAAAAGCTTTCACCATGAAGTACTATGTACAAGCGGTTAAAACGATGCGAATGTCCCCAGTAAAGGCCTTCTAACTTATCGTTTGCTGAGCTCTGATGACTCCGAGATCACGGATGACACCACAATAACTCTCGGTAGCCCTTGTCTCATTAAACACATCACAGCTAACGCCCAACAAAGTCGCCCTCGACCCTCAACCACACAACGTTTATTTAAACAAGATTGGTATTCTAACGCGTTTAATATTCTTGCCCACAATATTAACTGTTATTTGCGGAAACACGATAGAAGTTTCATGATCGAGAACAACCTACTAACGTAATAAAATTTAGTTTTCCCGTTTCTCCTATAGCATGCATTAGATCGTGTCAAGCGATGGCTGCCGGTGGTGCCGCTCGACCCCAGCAATACAGGCCTCTATCCGCGATCCAGCCTAATAAGAGATCAGTGGTGCCAGTGCTATTAGACATAAATCGTGTATTTGCATCGGTACACCCATACCTGCCGGATGTCGGGACGAGGCGCAAAACCGTACATCCGGCCAATATTGAAGCCGGTTTTCGGCCGAAGTTGCCTCGACACTCGCCAAGAAGCAACGTGTTGTTTCGGCGACTCGTTTGTGTAATTTAATTTTTCAGTCATTTTATTGGGTCCCGGGCCACTGTGTACACCCCAAAAAAGGAATGTACTGTGGTAATTACACCTTGACGAGAAGGAGGCACGTAGCCAGGATTTTGTTTTAGGGGGGGGGGGGGGGGGGGGGGGGGGCGCCCATGACAAAGTGCTTTATGAGGGGGAGGGGGGAGAGGAGGCCCCAGCAAAATGGAAGATTTCGGGGGGGGGGGGCGGGCCTCATGCCCCCCCCCCCCCCCTGGCTACGTGTCTGACGAGAAGGGGTATTGTAGTTTTACATCTTTATAAAAAGGTGTAGTGCATTATCACACGTTTTAAGAAACGTGTTTAAAAAATCGCACATTTTTAAAGGTGTGAGGTTTTTTTATAAGGTCTATTGCTACACTTATTAGGGGGTTAGTTATTGGACACCCCACTTACATGTATAAAGGTGTGAAAATGTTTAATTTGTATATACCTCTAACGGAAGAAAATCTCTTTCATGTGATTACATCGCGTGCCGATGACACGTCGTTCGATGAACTGATTTGACCGCCAATGAGTGACGACTGCCAGTAAAATTTCGGGGAAATAATTTTGCCGGCTGCCGGGAGACTCGAACCTACCCAAGAATTATCCCGGTTCTTGTTTGTTTTCCAACATTCTGAATTGTATACCAGCTTATTAGTACCTCTTCGGATATTGCAGAAAAAAAAAAAAAAAAAAGAAAAAAAAACGATGGCAGCCGCAAAACCTCTGACAGCCCGGCTCACAGTCATGTGGGAGACTGACAGGTGCTCGTCAGTCGCCACCATGCCTTGAAAGCTACCGGTTTCGAAGAACCGGAGCGCGCAAAGAACTTGTGGTTCCACGGTCATGGTAGACGCGATTGTCCGCCGCCTCGAAGTCCGGGCGCCGAACGAAGCTCGTCGCAGAGTCAACGCACAACGGCTTTCGATAGCCGGTACTGTCGCCGAAAGTCGTCGTCGGGGAGTTGAAAGGAGTCCCCGGTGGTCTCAGTAGCGACCCCGACGGTGGCGGAAGATAAGCTCGGCCGCAGCGTACGGCACCGCCATGTTGACAAAGTTTAACTTCGCCTCGATCCGAAGCGAAGATCTCGAGCTCAAACCACGGCTCTCGCAAAGTTCGGAAACGTCACTTTGACGTCAGCGACAACTTCGACAAACGAGGTTTCTTTTTTACACAAACTTCGGAGGGATTTTGAGCCTCAGCAGGTCGCCTAGGGACAATCTGTAAAGCATTAATTTTAGCTTGGCGTAGGGATGTAGGGACAAATGGGCGCTACGTCATCGGCGAAGCCGTTCAATCAGCGGGCTCCTCGCGCCCCCCACGCGCCGCACGCGCGCCTCGATGAACTTTGCTACATTCTGCCTCTCTCAAAGAAATGAGCGTTCGAATGATTGACACCTCGCTCAGCGCGACGTCAGCGTCGCGAGAGTCCAATTAGCGCGTTCCGGAAACTTCGGGCACAAAGTTGTGCTTGACGAGTTTAGCGACCCTGAAGAGGAGAAAGATATCCACCAGCATAGCCTCCTCTATACTCCCAAAGTCTGGCATTTCGACGACGGAGTCATAGAGTGCCCGGTCGCGGATTTGGAGCTCGAGGATCTGGTAACACAGAGCATTTCTCGGGCAGTCCGGTATTTGCAGCGGCGAGGACCCGAAACATGGTTTTCAAACCCGACGAGAAAAGAAGCGAGCGGACATTCCATCGCTCGGGACAAGTGTGTTTCGGTTTCTCGTCGCAGCGGGGCGCCCGTTAGATGACTCTTGTCTGCCGCTCTACCTCTTCACTTTCGGCGGCCGCGTCACGTGACGATCTGCCAGGTTTTGTGAGCATAGAGGAGGCTATGCCACCACTCGCTAGGCACCGAACAGGAGCAGCACGCGAGACCGCACGGAGACACCGTGGTTGATACATGTGACGTCATGACGAAAATCATGAACTCTGACCAACATGTTTGATGGTCTCGAAAAAGTACGGCGGAGTCTGGGGTATACTGCGTTCTAAAATGCACCGTCGAAGTTGAGCCTTATATCGTTGTTATTTCCATCGATAAAGCATAATTTACTGAAAGACGTCTTTGCCGTTCCGATCTTGTCTCTCGGCCATTTGGATACTATCAAAGTGTAGCCCGACGGGCTTATAGCCTATTTCATCCTATGATGTACCGCAGAAAAGACTAGAAGCACGAGCTCTTTGCTCTAGGGCATATCTCGGCGATACAAGCTCCCGTGCATAGAGGGCAGCTGCCGATGAGCTCGCGCTTCTAGCCTTCGCTGCGGTACAACATAAGGGGAAACAGAGCATAGGTAAATACTACTTGTCAATAGGGAGTTTTAGCAGGTCGTTTCCACACGAACGGTTCGCCCTCCAACGCATCGGCGACGCCACTGCGCATGCGCGCGCGAGTCGTTCGGGATGTCGGGAGGCTCTTCTCGTTCGTTTCTCCCATTCCGGCCGCTGAAGTCGTCACCGCAACGCAGTCAGCACCGTTCACGACTCGGGTAAAAAAAAGATGGCGGTCGGTTCGGCGACTGCCTTCGCCGACCCAGCCGAGCGTTAGGCTTAGGACAGCGGCAGGAGATTTGCTGTCCTGTTAGTCTGCTTCATTTGAGAGGTTGAACCAAATCATTTCGAGGACTGCTCACAATGGTAAGCGATCGTGAATGCTGTAAACTACGTATGCTAGTAAATGTTTGCGATCTGCGGGTAGACTAGCTCCCGTGGCGACCGCGAGCAGACGAAATGATTTGGTTCGACGGCACACAACGTGAACGATCGTTCAAGTTCAGGATGACGGAGACACACCACATACCTTTACGGTCGTTTAGATACTTTTTTACTCCATCTGGCTTCGCAGTTCTTGAAATTCCGACCGGCAAATGTTACATCGGCCGTCTTGTTTACATCAGTTGTACGCCGGAAACACAAGCCGCCACCACGGTGTCCGCCACGGATTTACACGTTGCAGAATGTTTCACATGTCCACTAGGAGATGACGCCACCGTTAAGCACTATCATCATCATCGTTTACACGGTCGCGCAACTTTCGCGATTCGCTAAATTATGTCAAATTTCACGTACGGTTTCACGGAACGGACCAGCTGTACCGTTCGTGATTTCGGAACCGTGTGCTTGAAAAACGACTCGCTAAAACTCCCTAATAGCGACTTTTAGCAAACCGTTAACGTGTTCCGCGTACCGCTCTACCGGAGCCTTCCCCGGGTGATACATTGTCCGCGGGGAGCGCGCTTAAAAGCATGCTTCAAACGCACTGGTAGTGCGGAACGAGGAACACTGTAATGGTTTGCTAAAAGTCCCCATTGCCAGCCGAGTAGCATTGCCCGCCTTCGGGCGGGTTTCGCCTCCCGGTAATTGTCCCCCCTTGGGGGGTATAAATTTGTTTTACTGTTTTTTTTTTCTTTCAAAGTAGTGATTATTCACCACGTAGGCAACCAAAAACGTCGGTGAGGTCGAATTTTAAAGATTAGCCAAACTGGGATTAATTCTGCTTTCATCGACGGAAATAAAAATATCAGGTTGTCAATATTGACGGTGATGCCTTGAGTACGCGATGAGCCCAAACTTCCATCGTACACAATCAAACTTGTCACCGTCGATTCGAACATGGACCATCGAATTTGGCGTTGACAACTGATATTCCTGACCCCTATGTGAAGGATGGGACGCCTCTGAACACGCCGGCAGGCTACGAGTCCTGGCACGAGCCTCTCGCTTGGAAGTCTGTCACGGTCGCTTGTGAGTTCATAGAACGCTAAACTTTTTTAGTTTCAGAACATCTCGAACCAATATTTCGGAAATCGCGAGCTCTGCTCTTCCCCGTTGTCGCTCAGTTGGAATGAACAGGGGAAACGGGAAAAGGGCGATTCCCCCTCCCCCCCCTTCCCCCCCCGCCCCCCCCAACTCGATCCCTTCACCTCTGTATACGGCTGTAGGTAGCATTTTTCCTATCACGGGTTGGGTAAACGGCATCTCCACATCGCTTCTACAAGAGCCGGTCGGAGTCAGAGCGCTCCTTCGACAGAAGCTACAACTTTCCCATTGACGTGCGGCTATCCATCTTTTGTAGTTCGCCCTGTTTTTTGGGAACCTATGGAATGAAATATGCAAAAACAAAATTAAGTGTTATTAAAATGCACGTACCACTCTGGCTGAGCTGGGCAATTTGAGCGGGATTACGCGACTTTTACGTTTTGATGACTTCCATAATTTTAAGAGCCAGAAATCTGCCCCCGCTCCCCCGGATCTTCCAAATTTCTACACTGCACATTGCTTCTTCGTGTTTCAAATACGTAGACCCACACGAGCCATCGTTAGTACACGGCCATCACGGGTTTCATGTACGACAAAGATCGTGTACAACAAAAATAAAGTTTTGACTCTAAAATCGCCAGAAAAAATGAAGAACTCGACGTTTCAAGTAGAAACATACCTCGAATATGTATTTTACTGGTCGGATTTACGAATTAAAAATTTAAGTCCCAATTTGAAATACAAATAAAAAGCCTATGCTTGTTTGAATTTTTAGAGCGCAGTTCTTAGGCGCTCGTTTCAGGCTTGAGCGGCATCGGCGTGGGCGTCAGCGTAACCGCGAGCCCCCCCCCCCCCCCCCCGGGGAGGGGGGTCACGTGACCTCGGGAGGACCTCGGGTACCCTCGGTGACCTCGGGGAGGGGGTCACGTGACCTCGGGAGGACCTCGGGTACCCTCGGTGACCTCGGGGAGGGGGTCACGTGACCCCCTCCCCAAGGTCACGTGACGCCCCCCCCCCTCAGTACCCTTCCCTCCTCCTCCTCAACAGCTGCGCTCTAATTCGGCGTTACAGGGAGTTGTAAGCGGCTTTCACTTTTTTTTATCGTACTTGAACTAGGGACTTCAAATTTTAATGAGTCAATGGGACTAGTAAACTACGTATTCGAGGTAAGTTGCGTAAATGACACTAGTAAAATGCGTATACGAGATAAGTTTCAACTTGATACGCTGAGCCGTTTATTTTTGAGTGTCTCAAAATAAAGTTATTATTGCTACAACTAATATAAGGTCACAAAATAGCGACTGAGCGTATCAAGGTGAAACTTGCCTCGAATACGTAATTTACTTGTCCCATTTAAACAATAAAATTGCAGGTCTCTACATAAAATACGCAAAAAGAAAAAAAATGAAACTTTTGGGGCTTTTTTTTTAGGGGTGCTTCGACAACTCTATTGGGCAAGGCGAAAGCCAGTTTGCCTTTATCCGATCTGCGGCAAACTCCGGAAAAGGACATCAGCTCCCTTGCCAACAAGGGAAAGTTAACTCGCAGCCTCTATTGGGCGAACAAAGAATGCGCAGTGTGCACGCTGCCCGGAACAAACGAAAAGGTGTGTGAGATCATTGTACAACAATATTAGGATGCAACAATATTAGAATGTTTATCACTTTACGCAGCCTTACAGGCACTATAGTGGTATAGAAGTATACTGCCACTGACCAACGAGCTTCTTTGTCCAACTTTAATTTCGGGGATAACGGAGTTTCTTTTTCGACTCTTCGCAATACTTGCTGGCGTAGTCATAAGTTGCACTGTTGACATAGGGCACCATGGTGACGATAGTTAAAGGAAAACTGAAGAGGTTTTGTATTTGAAAACAAAAAAAAATTGAAGCAGTTTACAACTCCCTGTAACGCCGAATTAGATCACAGTTCTTGAGGAGGAGGAGGGAAAGATACTGAGGGGAGGGTATACCCCTCCTCCCTCCTCTTCATCCTGTCTGCTACTCCTCCCTCCGAGCGGCGTCGCCTTCGGCGTAACCGTGAGGTCACGTGACCCTCGTAAAACCGCGTGACCTTCGCGACCTCACGGAGGTCACGTGACGCTAAATTTTACGTGACGAAGCGCTTCATCGTCCAGCTCCTGGACGATGAAGCGCTTCGTGCACGATTTATTTTATCAATTGCCGGTTACCGCGCAAAGCGGTGTCGTCCGCATGGGGTGCTCGTTGCTGCCGCGCCTCACTAAGTTTGATTTTTTTCAGCTCTACAAAACAGTATTAGTGCTACATGGCGGGGCATTTTGAAACTCGCTGCACGTCTTCGTACGCATATTAACGGCATTTAAGAACTGTAATCATAGAGCCTGACGAATCGGGACCCGGTTGGTTTACGCTTGAGCCCCGGTAAGGACCCGCCTCGTTTATATACAGGTTTGCAAGTAGGGCCTCAGGACGCTGCCATCTTACTCAGTTGGGTCCTTTTTGCCAGTTGGGTGAACCATGACTTCCGAAGAGATGTTGTCCCAATTCTTCTCCGAGAGCAGCACGACGCTGTTGTCGAAATCCATTGTGGGCTCGAAACGTTAGGATTCTGTTTATTAAATGTATAATTAGAGTTCTTATTTGCCGTTTATGTCGCTTCTAAACCAGGCAGGGAGGTTTCGAACCTTTACCTACGCACACATATGTACGAAAACATGCGCATCCCTACACACGTGTACGAAAACATGCGTATTCGTACAGGTGTACACAAAAATATGCGAAGTCAGACCTATATATACAAAAGTAACTTTACAATCATAAAAATTACATTCAATTGCACAACGTAGCTTTTCTCAATTTGTCTGAATATTCAAGAAATATTCTCAATATACATATATTTTAGTTGGGAACTTTTCATGCGCTTGAAATCCACCGAGTGTAACAAAAGACATGCTTCTTTTCGTGGTGTCAACAGTGACACCGGAGACGGGTAAAGATTGGAGAGATTGCAGAAGGTGATATTATCGGAGGTTTATTTGGCAGAATTTAGTTTTACAAAGTTTCGAAATAGGACATCATCAACGTCCGGTAGAGCGCTCAAGTCCTTACAAAAAATCAAACTCTTTCTCTCGCAGCTCTCCGGCTTATGTAAACATTCACCTTCTTTACCTCTGGCCAGAAAAGGACAATCGCTTTAAACCTGACTGGTGCCACGTGACGAGCTTCCGCCCCATAAGCGGCTAGCCGACGCCATTAACAGCCCTGTCGGAACAAAATAGTTTTAACGTGAAACGTTCTTTGGTTTCTTCCGGATTTCGCGAAGCCGGATTAAGTTTTCCGGCTAGATTTAGCGGGAAAATTGAAGTCACGTGACCTCAACACCGATTCAGCCTATAATGCAACGCGCGCAGTTTTGTATCAGGGGACGTCACACCTTTATGGACCAATTAAGTTTCTTCGGTAAATTTAGCGGGGAAGTTGAATTGATGTATATGTCTGTTATGTCCCATAATGCAACGCGCGCAGGGTTCCAAAATGATGCCACATGACGTCATCTCACGTGACCTATGCACGAAATTCAGTATCCCCGCTACATTTAGCAGGAAAATTGACGTCACGTGACCTTAACACCAATTCAGTTTCTCCTCTAAACCCAGCGGGAAAATTATGTCACATAGCTTCGTGTCACGTAACCTATACACAAATTCAGTTACCTCGCTAGATTTAGCGGGAAAATTGACGTAACGTGACCTACACAAATTCTATTTCACCGCTAAATTTAGCGGAGAAATTGGCGTCACCTGACCTGAATTTCAGATGACATCTTTGCACAAAATCAGTTCGGTGAACCAATTTCCCCGCTAGATTTAGCGGGAAAATTGAAGTCACGTGACCTCAGCGCCAATTCAATTTTCCCGCTAAATTTAGCGGGGAAAATGATGTCGCATGACTTCATGTCACGTGGCTAGTTGCTCCGGATTTCGTGACGCCGGATTAAGTGAAGCCGTATTAAGTTTCCCCGCTAGATTTAGCGGGAAAATTGACATCATGTGAATTCTCACACCACTTCAGTTACGCTGCTAGATTAAGTGAGAAAAATGACGTCACTTAACCTACACACAAACTCAGTTTCCCCGCTAAATTTAGCGGGGAAATTAATTTATTAGAAAAAAGATTGGTAATCTGCTGCTTTTAATATTTATGCCCAGAATATAAATTGATCCCAGAAATTGTTTCTCAGAAAATTAACATTCCCAGAAAACACGATAAAAGTGTCATCGTCGAGAACAGCCTTGCACGGAACGAAGATCTTTTCGGAGATATGTTAAGAAATTACCTTCCGCAACGCCCTGCAAAAAATTCTATTAGTGATTCTGTTTTTTTTTTTTTTCACCGAACTGTTTTTGAGCGGCAAGTTGAAAAAGGGGGCAATTTGAAGGAATTACAAGCTCCCGTAGAAAATCTCTAGCCCCAAAACGTGGAAATTTGCGACGGCGCTGCAAATTTGTTTTTTGCTCGTTTCTCCTAGAGAGTCAAGTGATGTCTGCCGGTGGTGCCGCTCGACACCAGCAAGACAAGCCTTGATCCGCGATCAAACCTCCTACAATAGAGGTCAGAGGCCAGATTCACGAAGAGCCTCTTAGTTTACGACAACTTAGCTAAGAAGTTCGTAGGTTAAGAACATCGTAAAAGGAGAAATCGGTATTCACGAATGCGTTTTTAAAGGGGCCCTGCGAGGACTTTTTTACTGGTTTTTAATTTGCACCGAACCTGGGCGTTAATTAAACTTTTCTTTTCTGGAATTTCGCTTTATTTTAAAAGTTATGGACAAATTAAAATTACAAAAACAAGCAAAAAATAACCTCCTTCATGACATCCTTGGTTGCTTGAGTGGCCGTGAACTAGACGAGGGGTAGTGAGCTCAGCGAGCGCTCACGCCTGCCGCACTCCGTGTCGACGGCTCGAGAGGGCGCCACTAATGCATATTCTGTATAGGCTGTATGAAGCGGGCAGCCAGGGCGGCTCGCATTGTATCTGCTGCGCGATTAAACACTAATTCGGCATGACACTTTATTGGCCACAAACGACAGCAAACACGGGGTAAAGATCAGTTCAGAACGGGAGCCACTTCGCGCTGCCATACCGCCAAAAGGCTAAACCGCAAGCCAAAGCTGCTCGCCGAAGGCCTTGGGAACGCTCGGAACCGGTCGGATCCTACAGGCCATACGACCGCAAGCGCCGCCGCGTACATCCAGGACCTTTCTACGCTCGCCGCTCGTTCGTGCCTGATCCCACTAGACCTTTCTATAGTCGGTTACAAGTCAAGAAGGTAGCGGCAAATGCCCCTCAAAGGGACTCTTGTATTCCTCCGCCACCAATCGCGTCCCGTTGTTTCCGTGACGTCACGACTTGCCCGAACCAATCTTGTTTTGGCAAATTAATATTTTCAACATGGCTGCCGGGCAGATTTTCTACGACTACAGTATCTTGCAGCAATTATTCTGTTTTTTAATGCGGTTTTACACTTACCCGAGCATACGTCGCTAAGTCGTAACCGCGTCCACTTTTATTCGCATTAGGTTCTGCACGACAGCGTGAGAATCCAGCGATATCATTGCCATCGAAACTTTCGATGCGGGAGTAAGGCCTAGCATCGTAAATACGTCGAACGCCGTCTGCTTCTCTGCCTCAGGTTCAGACTTGTACCGTACACATTACAAGTAATCAAATTACTTGTAATGGATTACTTTTTGGAGTAATTTTGTAATCAGTTGATTACTTTTACTAGGCAGTAATCACAAGAGTAATCTGATTACTTTTTGGAGTAATCAAATTACTTGTAACCGTCACTATTTCCCCAACTCGTCGTCGGCACTGCTTCCAACCGCCGTGAATGGTAAGAAGCGTTGTCCATGACGATAACGCTTCCTGTCGGCAGTTTGTCGAGGACACCGTCGAACCACTTCTCAAAGCGGGCGCCATCCATCTCCTCGTGGTAGTCGCCGGTCTTTTGTCCACGGAACACGTCCAGGCAGCCGTCGACGAAGCCTTCATCGCTGGCGATGTGGGTAACAATAATACGCTGGCCCTTCCCCGATGGCTGCTTGAGGCCAGTCGAGAGACCACGCATGAAGGCGTCGTGAGACGAGGCCACGGTCGTGTCTACCCACACCCTTGAGCCAGTGTGCCCTGCCGTCACCCACGTCTCGTCCAAGTAGAAGATCTTTCGACCATCTTGTCGGTGACGTGCGATCTCATGCAGGTACACATCGCGACACTGTTGGCGCGAACACGACATTGGCGCATTTTCGCATTTTACTTTTAAATAGTATTAGCGAGCACGAAGTTTTATTGCTTACAATACAGAACCAAATGAGCTCTTTCCGTAGCAATAATAACTTGGATGACATCCCTTGGTTTCAAAGAGAAAAACTGGAAAAACCGGCGGTCGCTTGTTCGCGCTAACAGTGTCGCGCTCTGTGCTTCTGCTGCCAGGCGACGATGTCCTCTCGTTCAATCAGCCGCGAGTTTCGTTCCCTCTTGTCATGCTCGAATCCGATGTCGTGGAGAAGGCGACGCACAGCCAAGCCTTCAACGAGGGAAGTTCAGTGCTCGTGGAGAATTCGGCCGTTATCTTCTTGACCGTGGGGACCTCGTTCCGTCGAAAGAAACGGTGGACGCACGATCTCAGCGCGCACAACGTGAAGTCGCCGTACCTGACTTTGCGCCGCCTCTTGCCTTCACTTGCTGGGCGCTTCCGAGAAGGTGTCACAACTTGTCCCTCGGTTTCTTTCGCCTGCTTCTTAATCTCGAGGAGGGTGCGTACACCAACGCCAAGCAGTTTGCTGACTTTGATGCGGAACTCCTCCACAGTGAGGCCGGGCTGGCCGGGCTTGGCGGGCGGGTCGTGTCGCACCTGAACGTACGCGTTCATTATCAGCTGCCGTGCAACTCGGTTGAGGACATCGCCGCTCTTATGCTTCTTGTAGAAGCGCCTTGGCGTAGACGGCGAGGCTGCACCAGACTCTCTTGACGAAGCAGAATCGGAGGAATTGCATTCCGCTGTCTCCTCGTTGGAATTCATAACGGAAAAGAAAAGACGACTTCGGATTTTTCAAAACGCGAATCGCAGGGGGTTTCAAAACCTGAAACGCACGTTTTTTTTTAACAAACGCAGCAAATGCACGGAATGTACCTAATTCGTGTAGGAAGGTTATCAAACTAAAGCCAACAACCATATATGCATTACTTATAAATGTTACAACTTTCGTTGCACTGAAGCCTTCTTTTTACTTCAACCTTCGGGAGCGAGTAATTTGCCTTGGCTAGGTGGCGCAAGCTGCCACCCGCTACAGAAGGGGCGTTTTCAGCGAACTATTTTCTCGACTGCGGAGGCGCCTGAAGCGGGCGCATCACGCTTATGGGGGGGAGCTTCTACTACCTTCTTAACTTGTAACCGACTATAGTAGGCGCCGCTTTTTCCACTGCTTGGTGGCGGGTATGTGGACGGTCATTTCTTGTTTCCGTACTTTCAAACCGCATTTGTTCCTTTTCTGATCTAAAATACTGAACAAAAACTACTTTTATAAATAATTGAAACGGTTCGCGCCACTTATATTTTGTATTTCGACTAAAAAGAAGCTTTTAGCGGCTCTGACCAGTAGTAGACCCAGGACTAAAGGAAGACGTCACATTTTGCGCGCTTTCGGCACCGCGTGTCGCCCCCGTAGGTGGAGGAGGTTTCCGTGTCGTCCGGGAAAATATGACGCACTGATATTTAGTTACTCTCTCCGTGCCCGCTGGCTTGCCCGAACCCCAAGAGACATGGAAATCACAAAAAAAAGGTAGACGCTTAAATATGATCGCAGGTCCCCTTTAAGTGCGAGGAGGAAAGCGACGTTCTTGTACGGAAAAACTAGAACTCCTGGTGCTCTTGCTATGGTGACGGCGTCTTCGGCAACACGAACGAATCGGAGAGCTCGGCATGGTTCGGAGCAGTGCGGAGCACGTCGAGTTTAATAACAAACACAGGCGGCCTTTCCCCCACCGCTTGTCTGGGGTTCTTGTCCGTGCAGTGATATGATGACCTATACTCGATTTGAACGCGCCCGAATGCTGAGGCCGGGATAACCGCCTTCGTTGACTGCTACGAACTCGATCGCTAAGTCAACACAACTGTCCTCGTTGGTAAAAGTCGGCCCGTTAGCAAAGCGACGTAGATAGAAACAAATCGCCGCGACGTTTTTCGCGGCCTCGGAGATGCAGGAGCGAGCCGACGTTAAAAACGATACGTTTGAACTACGAGTGTGTCAGCAAGAGCCACGTAAATACCTGTTCACACTCGGAGCGGACGCGCTCGTTTGATCAAAGTGCTGGATTCGCGCTGTTGGACCACGTCTTGGTAAGAGCTTAGGGACCGATCTTTTACGATTGCAACTGGATACTGACGTGACACTTGGAAAAGAAAGGTTGAACCGACATCGCGTAGCGCCCACGAACTGTTATAGCTTGACAGTGAAGTACCGCCGTGTCAGAAAAAGAATGGCATACTACGCCAGCTACGCCTTCGCATGAGGACCCTTGGATTCTACCTCCGAAAGAACATCACCCACCCGGCAGTGCATCAGGCATTTGGATTTCCCTCCATCGGCTGGTCAGCAAACTACAGAATAATGCAGATTGCTCGTCAAGAAGTTTCGCAAGAAATTTTGATGCTGCAGAAGTCCCTCCCAGCGCTCATGACCGCCACCTTTGGGGCTAGCTTCTCCACCCACCTTTCGTATGTGTTTCTCAGCAAGTCAGCTCATCTCCTTCTGGAGTCGTCATGGAGACTTATTTCTCAACTGCCAGTGCGGAAAGGACAGACAACCAGAGTGCTAGGTTTGAGCCGCCAATTAATGTCTCTGACACACCCCTCTCTTCGCACGCTGAAGCGGTTCTTTCAAAGGATCCCAAGATCGCTCCTCCCCTAGCACCTTCAAGAGTCGTCCAGCTAGCAGCAGTTCACCAGGTCGCCTCTAGAATCCCAGAGCCCCTCCGACAAGAGTTTCTCGCGACGGGCTCTAGTGTGATTTGCAAACATGAACTGACTTCCCTCTTGAAACCGGATTTTCCGGGGGTGGTGGAGAAGCTGAGGCCAATCAAATTTAAAGCTCATGGAGACTGATAAGACTGGAGTTTTCGTTGTGATGAACAATGGCAGCTACAACGAAAAAATCTAAGCAGTTTTTAACAGGAACTTCAAAACACTGAAGAACACACCATCAGGATCCATCCGTACAGAAGTGAAAACTCTCTGCAAGGCCAATGATTTCTCTTCCCTGCTGACTAAGATTTGAAAGCCGTCAAGCCAGTACCTGCGTGTGTTCTTCACTGCAAAAACCCACAAGCCGGACATACCATTCAGGAGCGTCATCTCAGAGAACGGCTGCTGGCAGAAACATCTAGCCCACTTCCACCAAAAACACCTGACAGCGGTGCCACTTGAGCAGCCTTTCCGAGTGAGTAGCTCCTCGAGGTTTTACCGACCCTTCGAGAGCTACACTCATCGAGTCTCCACATTACATTGTTCTCCCTTGAGGTGACAGACATGTACTACAGCCCCGACGTGGAGGTTCTCATAGACTGCGTTGAGCAGGCTGTCACACAATTCGGACTCGTCAAATTTCAGAACTCTACCGGCCTCTCCTTTGACGCGTTCCTACAGCTCATCCGACTATACCTGAGGTCGACACTGGTTGAACACAAAGGGAAGATCTTCACTCAAAATCGGGCGTCTGCATAGGATCCTGCCTGGCTCCAGTTCTCAGTGAGATATACTTGTCAGCTGTGGATGTGGCGGCGAAGAGGGAGCTCAGTGTCGCGACTGCGAGAACCTAGATCTTCTGATACGTCGACGATTACCTCCTGCTTCATGACCGGAACATTTCTCCTGCTTCGAATCCCCAAGCACGTCCAGGCGGTCGCGTGGGTCGACACCACCCTTGGCATCCCGAACGAGGCTCCACTTTCGACCACTGAAGGCGTCGACACTACGCAAGCGGAACTCATGGCACTCCTCCGAGCATCTCAGTCGGTTCTTCAAACTTTTGCATCAACAGACATCCCACACAGGCTCCTACTGTTCACCGACTCGACCCGCGCGTACGAAACTTGCAGACGAGCGAGCGGGATCCCCTCAACGTACACGGGAATAGTCGGCGAGTTGCTCACCGCGTTCCTAGAACTTCGAAACAAGCTGAAAATCCAAGCTACTATTTCCTGGATGCCCGCGCATGCGGGCATCGACGGCAACGAGTGGGCCCACAGCGAGGCGCGAGCAGCAGTTCGCCAGATGGCATCCGCGACAAACCATTCCACAACTCAGCCGGCGAGGCAGCCGGTCCGGCCGACCCGTCTGCCGTCAAGGAAAGAGCTAAACAGCGAAGGCGGACAGCCCTACGGCACCTACGTGAGGAACGGGAGGAACGCCCGGACGAGCAGTTGCGTCCCGTTCCTCCGATGCCGAATAACCTACCGAGGAGCACTCAGACCCTCGTCCGCCACCTCGCAACCAACACTGTCCTATCCCCAGCGCTGCGCCATAAGTTCCTCAGCGACGACCCCGACGGGGGGGGGGGGGGGGGGGGGAGGGCGTATTGCCGGTGCCGCAGGACCGCGACGGCTGCCCATGTTGATCCGTCCGACGACGTATGTCGGTTGAATTCTGCCCACCAGTCGTGACAAGACGATCGTCTCCCTGCTGTGGACAAAGCTGGCGGAGTTCGTCTTTGACAACGACGGCCCCGGCGGACGACTTTGCGGCAGCCGAAGACGCTGGGATCAACACCCACCCAGACCTCCGCGACGGCAATGGCGGATCCTTAGGCCCGCACCGAGCAGACGACAATGGTGCATTATATGTGTGTATGGTATATATCTATACGTATATTCCATATAACAGGGCAATTAAAAACGTTCTAACAACAACAACATCGAGCAAGTGATCTCACGCCACTCCCGGGGCCTTATATTCACGAAGGAGAAGCCTGCCGCGGATGGCCTGCAGTTTCTTCATTTGCGCCTACAACCAACACCAAGCGGCCTTTGCTGGAGCTTCCAACAGCGATCCCAGAAGCCGGTACTCCCCTTTGCGAGCCACCACTTAAAAAATGTAAAGACGGGCATTGTAAATAGCCCTCTCTCCTCTTCCTGCACGAAATCTTGCCCCCACCTTTCCCATGCAAGCCTAACTAACCAAATCAATCGCATCACAAAAGCCGGTGCCCCGCGTGACCTCATTGCAACCACTTTGAAGGCCTTAATCTTCAAGTCTTCCCTCTACCGCCAAGAGCCACCCCGCCCAAAATGTTTTCGGTCACGGCGTGTTACCACAACACTTCACACCGCCTCAGGTCAGTCGAAGGTACGACGTCGATGTCGTATTTTCGTGCCAGTTTAAGCTGGGTTTTATGTGTCGTCTTGTAAATGAACCCCCGCCCTACCAGTCCGGATGTTCCAAGAAGCACGGGACTAGCTTCGTTCCCTGTGCGTCGGGGCGTGTTTACACCATACTTTTGTCTTGTGGCGCGGAGTATATTGGCCAGACAGGGCACTGCGTTAACGACAGGTTACTCGAACATGAGAGAGAGGTCGATGGGAGGGAGTCACAACACCCGATTGCCGTCCACAATAGGGCCTGCTCCTCATGTCGCCCTGGATTCCCTTCGGCAAGAATCCTAGGTTCGAACCGAGGACGCTACGGCCGTGAGATAATTGAGGCCTACGCGACAATGGACGCATCCCGAAATGTCTCGGCGCCCTCTCTTTCTCTTTCCACGAAGGAGATGGCCTACCTTCGCCCGCAGTTGATGGCCTCGACAAGAACCCTGCGGGCCTAGGTCGTCCAGTGATGTTGTTTCAGGCGGCTTCGCTTCTTTGTGGCTTCCCTTCTGGCCTTTCTTCTTCCCCGCTAGTAATTTTCCTGTCTGTGTCGCCTTTATGCTCTCCCTACCACCCCTCACTTCTTCATGTTCCCGCTTTTCGCCCTTCCCCTTTCCGTCTCTGGGTCTCTTGGGCCGGGTGCCGGTGCCTGATAAAGCTATTTGTGTTGAAAGTCGAAAGAGGTGCTGTTCTGTCCGTCCCCATGTTTATTATTTCTGTTTTTATTTAATAACAAAGTGTACATACCATATGTTGCAAAGGTAATCCATACAGCGTTTATTTGAGCTCTATATCACACAAAACAAGGAGATAGAATCAATGAAAGCCCCTTTTCGACGACAGCGTTTATCACCGCTGCCTCGGAAAACAAGAGGATGACAAGGAAAAGAGATTGACCTCTTAATCTAAAATTGAATTCAGCGATCAAACTATCAATACTGGAAGGATCCACAAGGGTAGCGCGGGCATATTCCACGGTCGTGGGCAGATGGTCTTGGCCAAGGACCGTCGGAGCAACGCTGCACCGGAGCAGGTCGGAGTGCCCGCAAGGCATATATTCTGCCGAGCTCGCCCTTGGTGGTCGCTTGGTCGGTGGGATCGTTGCCGTTGTAGCTTTTCCCGGATGTTTGTGGATCCAGCGTTCATGTTCGTCGTGGTCCGTTTCAAGTACTTCAATTTTTTTTCTTGCTTCTTGAAGTCGGGACGCTAGAGAAGAGCACGTAGAAAAACAAACGTCCGTTGGTCGTCGCGACCAAGTAACCGAGCGACGCTGCCGACCATGTTAATTTGATCGTAAAAAGTGCGTAAGACAGCTCCGGGGCTGTTGTAGGATTCCGTTGTCACCTGCGCAAAACTTACAATAATTTTGTTTCGTGAATAAGAATTTGTTCTTGCGTTTTGTCGTACGCACCTCTTTGGCGTAAGATCGTTTCGTGAATCTGGACTCAGTTTATCATACTGTTATAGCTCGACCCCCCTCCCCGGCAGCCCAAGACATGTGCACTCCTCCCACCTCAGCCATCCTCGAAAGCATTCCTGGCTACGCAAAGACTCGAGCACACAATACGCAGCATTACACACACACAAAAAAAAACGGCTAAACAAAACGAAGAAACGATTCGCCCATTTTACATTCGCCCCACACGGCGCTCGCAAAAACGATGATTGCGTGATTTACTCGCAGCTCTACCCACGTCTCTAACCTAAAGGCCTCGTAAATTTTTACCAAAATGTACGAGGCCTGAGGACTAAAGCCGAAGAGTTTTTGTACAATTCAACTAATTAAAGTCATGATATTATTTGTACTTCCGAAACCTGGCATTGTCATGGTATATCAGACCCTAATTACTTCAACCCCAGCTACACGGCCTATCGAAGGGATAAAGACTACTCGTGCACGGCGCAAAAGATGGAAGGGGGTGTGTTAATTGCAACTAAAGTTTCCGTGGCATCGCATAAACGGTGCTATCTCGAAACTTATTCAGAATGTGTTTGGATCGAGATTAAGGCAAGTGACGGATCTCATTACCTTATAGGAACGTACTAATTTCCCCCTGTCATCTGATGAACTCACTTTTATTGAACATTTTGAATTCCTCGGTAAGCAGATCGATTTTGACAAGTTTTGTGTACAGATATACGGAGATTTTAATCTTCCGGGTGTAGAGTGGTCATTGCAAGCCTTAAACAATGACAATACGTTAACAGCTAGAAAGGCCTTTTCTTTGTTGTCTTTTATTAACATGAGTGGTCTAGAACAACCCAATTGAATAAAGAATTGCGTAGGTAATATCTTAGATTTCGTTCTTTCAAATGTCCATATTCTGAAGTTTAAGTATGGCTTCTGATACTTTCGTACAAGCTGGCAACTTTCATCCACCTTTAATAGTCCAGTTATATCTTCCGCGGAAGTCGCGGATATCGTCAAAGCCATTAGCTTACAGTTTTTTTTTTTAAAAAAGAGATTACCTGGGCTATTGAAACTTTCGACTGGTCTAATGTTTTTGCCATTTCTGATGCCGATCATGCTACATGCTACCAAGACTCTAACGACAATTGTAAAATCTGCCATCGACACTTTTGTGCCGAAGCGTTTAAAAAAGCCATCAAAATATCCTGAAAGGTTTCCCAGGGATTTAGAATGTTACTTAGTCAAGAAAGAACATTTCCACCGTCTTCATAAAAAAATGCGGCCCTTCACTTATGTACACCAAATTCAGTTTATATCGGGCCCTTGACGAGGATAAACGATAAACTCATATATCTTGACAGCGTAGAACATAGCTTGTTTTGCCGCCCGAAGACTTTCTGGAAGTTCACGAATCAACATACATGTGAAGTGAGTCCTATCATTTGCTTACGTGCCTGTTCAGATAACGCCCCGGGTTGTGTTTTCATAGATTATTTTGGGCAAATGTTTCTCTGACAATCGGCAATCTGTTCAACCGGGGGATAACGAGCTGATTTGTCACGATTTTTTTAGTTCCATAAAAGTGGACTCTCTTGATAACGCGGAGGCGATAAGGAAGTTTAAACACAAGTTTTCTTCTGGCGTCGATGGTGTACCAGGCTTTGCTATCAAAGGTTGCGGTGAGCGGTTCATTCCTAGTTTGAAACACATTTTTAATATGTCACTCGGTTGAGGCGTTTTCTCTTCGCTCTGGAAAAAAACAGTTGTTCCTATCTTAAAAGGCGGTGACGCTTCTATAGTTGCGAACTACCGTCCAGTTTCCCAGCTTTGTGGTTCCTTCCAAGGTTTTTAAGATTTTTATTCGTAGCAGGATGACGTTTTACTTCCATCTAAAATTAACGCCCTTGCAGCACGGTTTTTTAAAAGGTTGAAACAAATTTGTGTACCTTTTTAGATTACTATGTGCCGTTTGTTTTAAATAGAAAACAAGTACATGCAATATATTTTGATTTGTCAAAAGCCTTCGTCAAAGTGAGTGACGTGTTGTTTTTGTGCAAATTACATCTTTATGGTGTCTGTCCAGAATTGTGTAACTGGTTTAAGAGTTATCTGTCCTTTCAATCAAATAGTGTTCGGGTCGCTGACAGTTATTCTAAAGAGTTTTTCTGAATATCAGGCGTACCCCAGGGATCAATTTGGGGTCCTCTATTGTTTTTAATTTTTATAAATAATATAGCGTCATGTGTAAAAAAAAAACAAAAAAACGTTGAGCTGCTTTTATTTGCTGACGACATTAAGTTGTTCAAAAGTGTTCATTGCTTTTTAAATTGTGATTTGATACAGCATGATGTGCCTAATATAGCACAGGGGTGTAAACCAAATCAGTTATTCCTCAATTCTTTAAAAACAAAAGTGATATCTTTGTGCAGACGCCGTGCGATTATAAAAAACACTTATCTTGAGGGAAAACCGATTGAACGAGTGTCAATTGTAAGGGATCTTGGTGGGTTCATTGACTGCGGACTAACTTTTAAAAATCATGTCTCTTTTGTTCTCGGCTCTGCAATGAAAGTTCTAGGAGTTATATCACGTTTGACCAAGCATTTTAAAAAGCCCCATTGTTCAAAACATCTTAATTCCTTAGCGGTTTCAAAGCTTGAGTTGGCTTCTGTAATTTGGAATTAAATATCTGTAACTCAGTCTTTGGTCATAGAACGAGTGGAAAAAATATTTGTTCGAAATGTTTATGATAGATGGATTGGACCACGCGTGTATTATGACTATGAATGCTTACTAACTAGATTTTCGCTGAAGCTTTTATCCCACAGAAGAACTGTCCGTGACTTGGCATTCCTGCCTAAGATCATTAATGGTGCCATTGATTCTTCGTGGCTTATTAGTAAAATCAATTTTCATGTTCCTTTCCGCGCTACGAGAAAGTTTACCCTTTTCGATAGTTGTTCACCGTGCAGCGTGTCACCTCTTTCTTGTTTACAGACATTATACAACAGCATTGTGCCACCTCAAGTTGAAATCACCAGACCCCTCTCTACATATCGCTGTCAGTTGGACGAACGTTTGGTCACCCCATAGCGCGTCATTGTATATGCATATTTATCTTTAATGAGTAGGATTATTGTTTAGGGGTTTCTCTTGTACGAGTTGGTGTACCTAAGAGAAGGCCGCTTGGCCGTCTTAGGACACCCGGAAAAATTAAGATTATTATTATTATTATTAAAACACAAACCCAAAAATAAATTTAATCCGCAAAGCGCGCACCCCTAAACCTTGAACATGGCAAAGAAACATGGTCATGCAAGTGGTCCGTCGCTGCGCACTAACACAAATGGCCGCCATTGTGAAAAAAAAAAAAACGATAAAGGTTTGTCACAGATGGCGCTATGGGATAGAAAGCAAAATCCATCGTGAGAGACAATTTGCAGGATTTCACCGGAGTCCAAACTTGATCCTCCTATTTCCCAATTGAAATACATAAAAGAAAGAACTTTTCTGAGATATTTTAAAAAAACAATTACTTTCCGCAACGCCTTGTCAGAAAATCTATTAGTGCTGTTTTTTTTTCAGAGCCGCTTATTAATTGCTGGTTGAAAAGGGGGAATTTGAAGGAATTAAAGCTCCCGTAAAACATCTCTAGCCCCAAAACCTGAATCTGCGCAACCGGGCTGCAATTTCTTTTATTCTTTTTTGAATAAAACTATCCCGAAGTCAATCCGTCCGGTGGTTGCTGAGCAGTCGGACCGAAACCTTTCCATTGGAAATACATATGGCCTGGGGAGCTGCGATAACGCTTTTCCAATTTTTTCCTGTTTAGCTTTCCTCCTCAACTCATAAATCGCGCATTCTACCAAACAGTTCAAGACGGAAAGGGGCGAGTCCCCTCTTGCTCGGACTCTCGTTTGTGTAATCCGGACACATCCATCTCACCCTAAAAAATTAGCCCGTCGCTCAAAATTCAGACAAAAGCTGCTTTCCACACCCCATTCACTCCGAAGCTGACAGTGCTGTGGAAGCTATGTGCTCCTTGGACCAGCCACACTTTTACCACGTGATCACGCTTTCTCGCGCATACCCACGCGCAGAGAATGAGGTCAGGTGATGAAAGGGGGGCGGCTGATTGGTCCGGCAAGCGCGTAGCTTCTACCACAATGTCAGCTTAGGGTTGAAGGGAATAAGTGAGCTACGGTGTCGTGTGACGTTCGTTTGGGCCCGGTGACGCGCTGCCGGTGCCCGCTGACGCGCTGCGGGGTCCGCGGATGTATCACAGTGAAAAGGCAGAGAGCTTACGAAGGGAAGGAGGTACGAAATAGTCCGCTGTGTTTTCAAATTTTCGTACCAAAAGTCAGGCCTTTGACTTTCTAACTTTTTTCTTTTGGCCCACTGAACGATGCGCTATTAGTAAAATCCCAATATAAATTGATTTATTTCAGCACGAAATTCGTTTCATGGGCCCTTTAAGCTCGCGCTTTGCGGTAATGCTTCAAAAGCTCCGGTATTGCGGTACGCGAAACACGGTAACGATTTGCTAAGAGTCCCCAATCTCGCTGGAATTTGAGCACGGGGAGAGTTTGGATGATCGGGAACTCATCCCGCGGGAAATGACAGTTCCCGCGTGAGTCCAATGAGCACGCTCCGCGAACTTCAGCCCCACCTTCGTGTTTACGAAACTACCGACAAAGATCACATGGCTGCTTGTTCTAGCCGCGATTTGAAACGCTGGTCGATTACCCGTCATTTTTTCTGCGGCTGCCCCCGAGTGGAAAAAAAAACAACAACAGATTAGTTACGTCGAGGATTTAACTTAAGCGGTATTTCGTACGAAAATCGTTGTGCCATCCCCTTTAACTGATTCGCAAAATAAAGTTACCGAGTTGCGAGCACCCGGATTCAAGGAACGAGTTACGGCTAGTTCACGCAGTCCCGTTTGCTTACGTTAAGTATAAGTTACATAAGCGTGTCAACCAGTTTAAGGAGATGACATGGCACCCGACATTCGAGACACGAATGTATCAAAAATTTCGATGTAATGCAAAAAAAAAAAAAAAAAAAAAAAAACCTAAGGGAACGGTGTTTTGTGAACCAAACTTTACGCTTCATATGTGAGACTTACGTTGGCCGGGAACGCGGAACCGCACGTTCGAAAAGTTGGCTTCGAAATTCGGAGGCTCATCTTTGGTCGTGGCACCGTCTTCCTTACGTCGCGACTGATTTGAAAGAATTCGCGCATAGAGCAGAGTGAGCGCGACGGCGTAGCACAAGAGAGTGCACAGAACCGCGAACTGCTGCATTTTACGCTGAAATGGGCTGTGCGGGCCAAGGAAGTTGCAGGTTCGGCTTATCTCGTCGCAATTCAGTTTTGGGCGATAAAGGCTTTCTCCCGAACGGCTCCGTCTCACTGCAAGTCGGATCGCAGCCCACGCCACGGACCGAGGGAGAGCAGCGCCAAAGGTGCCTCGTCACGGGGCTTCTTTTCTTTATTTGTTCGAAGGCTAAATTAATCACGCACGGAAATTTGGAGCTCCTTGATTGGCTCTGTCGATCAGATTGTAGACTCTGCTGCCGTGGGACTTAAAAGAACACTGAACCCCCCCCCCCCCCGGCGGCCCAATATTTTTTTTTACATTTTGTGCCATTCGATATAATATGGTGTCAGAAGATTACCCAATTAATATTTGGGAACAGAGTCACGTATATTTTTAATAAAGCCAAGCAACGCAACTGCTGGACACCGAAACTGAAACCTGCGCAGGGAGGTCGGAGAAATATAGAGGAGAGAAGGCCGGAAGTCACGTGGTTACGCCCAGTTCCAACCGCGCTTTTTTTTTTTGTCGCGCACAGCAGACGACGCTGTTGTCTGCCGTGCGATTGCTTTGCAGTTCTCTTTGTTCCGCTCGCTGTTCTGCACTTCAAGATGATTTGTTTTGTACATCGAAGAGTTGGAAATGAGTGCCCGTGGGGAATGCCCGTGTTCGGCTCAGAAAAAAATGCTTCCAAGATGTTGCGTGAAGAGCTGCCTCACATGTCCTGCATCTGAAAGTGGCATTGTGCGGCAGAGTCTGCACACGTTTCCGAAAGATCAACGGGATCGGGACGAATGGCTGGCTGCAATTCGTGTAGAACATTTACGGGCACCTCGGAAAGCGGACGCTACCCGATTCATATGCTCCTTGCATTTTGTGGAAAGTGGCTACAGGGTGTGTTCAGATAAGGACGGTCATGGTGGTGTCGTGCCTATTTTTTGTTTTCAATTAAAGTTTTAGATTAGGTAGCGAAACTTGTCCACGCAACAGGACATACCTTACTTTTGCAAGATACTTCTTTGTATTCGTGAGAAAAATCGAATTCGAGAGAAGGTTGAAAAAACGATTTCCCAACTGTGCGATGACGCAACTTTGAAGGCCGGAGGAATAAAAAATGAAGCTTTTTACACCGTCAAATTTTTACGTTTATAGCATGCGTACTTTACTGCCCGAATTAGTTAAAGTTAACTTATATGTGCATATATTCCAAGCAAAATAAAATACTAAACTTGGCTTCTGGAGCAAATCTTACATTATGAGGCATTTTTCGACGACTTTTTAAGTGGCTTTACATTTATATTATAAAGCTGAAACTTTTTGCGTCGAGTGTTTCGTGCTTTGTGAACTATTAACAAATTAAGTAGCGTTCTACTGTTGAAAGTGTTATCTGCATTGCGGCCGGAAATTTCGTCAAAATAAAAAAATTCAAAATTTTGCGATTTTTGCCCGGCAATTAAAAAAAAATGATCATTCTCGATTTTCCTTAAATCTTCCCCGATGGGCCCTTGATGACCGGTAATTACAAATCTGCGAAGACACGTTGCATTCTTTTGTTTTAAAACAACAAAATAAATGCATAACTAGGTCATCGTCGCATCAATTACCGCTCGGACGTTTCTGTCTCAATGACTAGTGGTACACGAACGACGCATGCCACAGTATCCGTACTTGCTCATAATAATGCCCAGGCGCCGTGAAGCACTATACAAAATAGCAGCCGAACTTGGTTTCATTGCTGATGTGGCTGATATAGCCAATAAAAACTGAACGTTGCGGCGCGTCCGATCCATATTAGGGTGTTATTCTTGCCTTGGCTGGTCAGATATTTATTGTGCTACCATTTCATGTTAGTACTTTATATTGGTACCTGGCTGACAAAATAATTTGACTCGTATTTCTGGGCACCGCTCGAAAGCTTGCTGACAAAATAGTTTCATTAATTTCCTTAGGCATCGCTCAGAACGAGCGACATTGCGGAAGCTTCTGACCCGACCGATGGTGGGCGTCGCTAGGGCGGAACAATAACAGGTTATGTCTCGAAAAACAATGGCGAATGAATCGAAATCAAGGTTGAGTTAGAGGGGATTTAGGTAGCGTAAGCGGTTCAGCGTCGGAAGCAACAGCCAAATATGCGCTCGGGCTCTATTTAAGTCGCTCCAACAGGATCTCTTGCGACGCCTCATCCGTGATCAGAAAAGTCATGATCTGTGACTGGGTTAAAGGGAGGGGGGGGGGGGGGGGGGGCAAGAAACTTATTGGTCTGGGGAAATATTTTTATGAAATTCCAAGAGGGGCTGATTGCAGAAACCTGCAGACGTTTATTTGCAATTAGAACGCTCTTGATGAGAATCAACCAGCGCCGCCACCGAATGCCGTAAGCCCACAACGCGCACAGGTTCGTGGTTCACTATAAATAGAAAAAAAAAGAAGAAAGATCTGTTGACCAGACGACCGGCCTACACCGCGGTGAGGTCTTGCCAATAAAGAGGTCGTAACACAAATTTTAAAACAATGTGAGTTTAATTAAAACGATGATTTAAACAGAATCAGATATAACATAATGGGGTTCACAAGTACCAAAACGTGTCAATAAATTGTCTTAGCACCTCATCCTGCCGGTGCGCGAGTGGCAAAATGCAAAAATACCTAGCGAATACAGAAAAGAAAAACAATTATTAGACAATTGAAAGCTGAACCATTCACACACCAGTTTAAAAGCAATAAAACAATGTACCCAACAAATATCGCACTCTCTCCCCACCAGGTAAAGTTTCCTCGTTTGTTGATTATCAAGCATCCCTACAGAGCTCAAACTTTAGTCAAAATTTTGTTGAACTTCGCTATAGAAGTTTGAAGAAGTTTAGCCTAATGAAGAGAGCCCTGTGTGGATAACAGCTTGATTATCCGCACCCAAACCGCATCCACAATGTTCTTAGATTATTGTATTCGCAACCGATCCGCATCTGCATACTTTGCATCCACATCCAAACTGCATCCGCAAAATTCGGAACTGCATCCGACCCGCAATCCAGGCATTCGTTGTACATTACGAAATCAAGCGCGAATTACAAAAAGTCGCCGTATATGGTTGGGTACCAGCCATATCACACAAAGTTTCAGCGTTAGAATATAAATCTAAAGCCCCTTAAAAATTCGTCAAAAAAGGCCTCATAATGTAAGATTTGCTCAAGAAGCCAAGTTTGGCATTTTATTTCGCTTGAAATATAGGCTCATATAGACCCCTTTCGAAATTCGCGTACCAATTATTAGAAGGTCAGAACCCCTGCAGAATGGCGGAACAACTGAAATCGTGGAACGTGCAAGTCATTCCATAAGATAGCTAACGTCGAAGAGCGGCCGACGCTAAGAGCCGACGGGCCAATCAAACAGCGTCGAAAGTGCAACGTCACTGCGCTCATCACCTTTTTTTATGGGTGTATTTTTTCTTCTGCTCCAACCAAAGACATAAAGTGTGCCGTGACGTTGCGGTTTTATACCGCCATTGTACAGGGATTCCACAGCTGCAACAAAGGACAGTATTTCGAAAGGGGTCTATTGCCGCCCGCAGGGCCGAGAAAGCGACGCTTGGTCACCGACATCTAGAAGATTCGCGTTAATTCTCGCACCAGACGTAGCTTTCCACCTGCTTTGTTGTTCTCGAAAGTGCCAGTTCATCCTCGCCCCGAGCGCGCGACGCTCGAGCCTTCTTTGCCGAACTTTCGAGATAGTGACCCACTGTAGATAAGCAGCTACCCGCGACCTTGTCGAGTCAGTCTCGCTTGCGCTCTTTGTTTCGCCGCCAAATCGCCGCCTGCTTTTCTGCTGCCTCGAGGCTCTTTCGTTACTTATTTTTGGTTGGCACAAGTTCGCCTATTAAACCTTTATTTTAAGTTCAATCTTCGCCTTCTCGTCGCCTTAAGTCGTGACATTTTCTGGTGGAGGTGCGGGGTATGAAACCCGTGCAGCGTACCCCTACAAGAACACGTTCAGCAAGCCCCATTTCCCGACGACCTTCCGTTGAAGACCCGGAGCATCGTGCCAGCCGCCGTCTTCAAGGGCAAGCTCCTGAATTCGGACCACTCCCGGCAAAGACAAGGCAAGCGATAACGACGATGGCTTCATCGACAGCGCAGACCACAGCAGCACCCCCCGTCGTTTACCTGCCCGTCGCCCCTCGTACGCCGACGTCCTTCCACGGCGAGATCTACGAAGACGTCGAAGACTGGTTGCAGCAATACGAACGGGTGGCACTGCACAACCAATGGACTCCCGAACAGCGCCTGCAAAACGTTTATTTTTCCCTCGAGGACACAGCGCGATACTGGTTCGAGAATCATGAAACCTCGATAACATCATGGGACCAGCTGAAAGAAGAGCTCCGAAGCACGTTCGCCAGTCAGCACCGAAGGGAGAGAGCCGAGGACCTCCTTCGGACAAGGACGCAAGGCCCCAACGAAAGTGTCACCAGCTTCGTTCAAGACGTCCTGCGTCTGAGCGCGCGTGCCGACCCACAAGCCGCCGACGACAAGAAGCTGCGTGTCCTCATGCGCGGGGTGAGGGACGACATCTTTGGAGGCGTGGTCCGCAACCCGCCCTCAACAGTCGAAGCGTTCGTCACGGAGGCAACGAACATGGAGCGCGCCCTCCAAGCACGCGCCTCCTACTACCAACGACATCCCGGCGTTGTTGCCTCCACGCTGCTTAATGACGACATCGGCGCCCGTACCCGGGACATTCGCGACGTTATCCGGGACGTCGTCCGAGAGGAGCTCCGAAAGCTGCTCCCCGCTGCTGAGCGCCCGGCGTCGCTGTCGGTCGCCGAGATTGTACGCGACGAGGTACAGCGGGCCTTGCAGCCTGAACTTCCAGTCGACGTGCCAGCCTCCAAGGAACCGACGTTGACCTACGCAGCCATGGCCAGACGACCACCGCAAGTTCCCCGCCAAGCTACAGCGCCACCACGACGTGACCCTCCAGCGCCGCAGTACTCCCAACGACGCGAAGAACGGCAGCACGTCCGACCAGAGCGACCCTCGCCGCGAAAAACCGACGTGTGGCGAACGGCCGACCGACGCCCGCTTTGTTACCATTGCGGGGAAGCCGACCATGTCTACCGCCGTTGCCCGTACCGGCAGCTGGGGCTACGCGGCTTCCACCCCGACGACCCGCGACCACGCTACGGCGAGCGACCCCGGGACATCGACGAATACCTCCGCCGGTCGCCATCCCCGGGACCGTCTACCCGTCACGGTTTCCGATCGCCGTCACCCCACCGTCCAGCGTCGCCTCTACGCAGATCCCGCCGTGAGAGCCTGTCGCCCCTCGCCCCTCGTCGGGGAAACTAAGTGCGGCAATGCCGGGAGGTGGTGTTGCCGATGACGAACGACGCCAATATCCTCCACAAACGCCGGAGGGCTCCCACATTAGCGACGAGACGCATAGGAACAACGGTTCTGCGACGGTGTCAAATAACCTCGACGTTACCGACAACCGAGAAGGAATGTCTGGCCGTCGTCTGGGCCATCACGAAATTCCGCCCGTACTTGTACGGGAGTCCATTTTGGGTGGTCACCGACCACCACGTCCTGTGTTGGTTAGCGAGCCTGAAGGACCCATCGGGGCGTCTCGCTCGGTGGAGCCTACGACTGCAAGAGTACGACGTGACCGTGGTCTACAAGTCAGGCCAAAAGCACAGCGGCGCCGACTGCCTGTCCAGAGCCCCTGTCGAGTCAGCTACCGGATGTGCCAAAGACGACGGCGACGACGACGACCACTTTCTTGGCGCGGTGAGCATTCACGGCATGGCAGCGCTCCAGCGGGACGATCCTGAGTTGCGTGCACTGATCGACCACTAGGAGGGACGAGGGGGTACGATTCCCCGAGCCTTCTCACGTGACCTGCCAAGATTCGCCGTCCGGAGAGGTATCCTCTATAAAGAGAACTTCAGGGACAACAACTCGACGTGGCTCCTGGTGATTCCTGCTAGTCTTCGAGAAGAGATCTTCCAAGCCTGCCACGACGACCCAACATCTGGTCACCTTGGCTACAGTAGGACTCTTGCACGGGTCCGAGAAAAATACTACTGGCCCAAGCTCCCGAAGACTGTCCACCTCTACGTCCGTTCGTGCCACGAATGCCAACGACGCAAGAAACCACCGACGAAGCCGGCAGGTCTCCTGCAACCGATCGCGCCCCCGACTGCACCATTCCAGCAGATTGGAATGGATCTTCTCGGACCTTTCCCACCGTCGACGCAGGGAAACCGTTGGATAATCGTGGCAACTGATTATCTCACCAGGTACGCCGAGACAAAAGCACTCCCGTCGGGGACCGCCGTGGAAGTAGCCAAGTTCTTCGTGGAGTCTATCGTCCTCCGACACGGCGCTCCCCAAGTCCTGATTACGGACCGAGGATCCTCGTTCATGGCGCAACTGACACAAGAGATACTCCGCCTGAGCCACACTGACCACCGCCGGACCACGGCATACCACCCACAGACCAACGGGCTGACGGAGCGACTAAACAAGACCATCGCCGACATGATTTCGATGTACGTGGACGTGGAACACAAGACGTGGGATGAAGTGTTGCCCTACGTCACGTTTGCGTACAACACGGCGATTCAAGAAACTACCGGGATTACACCCTTTCAGCTGGTGCACGGCAGAAAGGTGACGACGATGCTTGACGCCATGATGCCCCACGACCCGACGGACGACGGCACCGATGACGCCCAGCTGGTCACCCAACGAGTAGAAGAAGTACGCCAGCTAGCCCGTCTTCGAATAAAGGACCAGCAGCGTGTGGACGCTGGCCGGTACAACCTTCGTCGCCGCGACTTGGAGTTCCAGCCCGGAGACAGGGTATGGGTGTGGACGCTCATTCGCCGCCGCGGCCTCAGCGAGAAACTGTTAAAACGCTACTTCGGACCCTACAAGATCATCCGCCGCCTTGGGGACTTGAACTACGAGGTGCTCCCCGACGGAACTCGACCATCAGGACGCCGCCAGCCACGACCCGAAGTCGTCCACGTAGTTCGACTCAAGCCGTTCTACGCGCGCTAGGATTGCGGCACTGCATGTTTATTTTGTTTCACCCTAAATTTTGTAGCCATTTCTGTTTTCCTTTCGCGTTGCATCGGGACGATGCACTTTTAAAAGGGGGGGATAATGCCGCCCGCAGGGCCGAGAAAGCAACGCTCGGTCACCGACATCTAGAAGATTCGCGTTCATTCTCGCACCAGACGTAGCTTTCCACCTGCTTTCTTGTTCTAAAGTGCCAGTTCATCCTCGCCCCGAGCGCGCGACGCTCGAGCCTTCTTTGCCAAAGTTTCGAGATAGTGACGCACTGTAGATAAGCAGCTACCCGCGACCTTGTCGAGTCAGTCTCGCTCGCGCTCTTTGTTTCGCCGCCGAATCGCCGCCTGCTTTTCTGCTGCCTCGACGCTCTTTCGTTACTTATTTTTGGTTGGCACAAGTTCGCCTATTAAAGGGGGGGTGCAACGATTTCCGGACTTCGGTCAAAGATTTATGGAAGTTGCCCTCTGACACTTCTGAAGTAAAGAACAGAAAACCGATTTCGCCTGCGTGTCCTAGTTGTTGCGTAAAAAAAAAGATAAATATTAGCATTTCGGGCACCCCTCAACTCACTCCCAGTCTTCAGGGTCACAACTGGTCGCACTCCCAGTGACGTCATTCGGAGTGCCGTGTAGGTTCCCGTGTGCTATCTCGGAGGACGCTTCCTCTCCCTCTCTCTGCTGACATTAGCGGGTGTTATGCTGCAGCTTAGAGCCGAGCAAGGTCACGTAATCTTTTCGCCGTAGTTCCGTCGGCTGCCACTTGGGGCTGGAGGTGGGGGGAAAAGCTCGACTTTTGCTTTGCGATTATGCAGGGGAATCGCGACATTTTTAATGAAGGAGGTGTTTTCTCTATTCTCCGGGACACGATAAATAACGTAAAAATGACGAGATGGAAATTCTTTTAACCATAAAATTGTTGCACCGCCCCTTTAAATCTTTATTTTAAGTTCAATCTTCGCCTTCTCGTCGCCTTAATTCGTGAAAATATTAGTTAACTTTATCTAAATCGGACAGTAAAGTTTGCATGCATTAAACGTAAAAGCTTTTACGGTGTAGAAAGCTGTATTCTTTATTCCTCGGGCCTTCAAAGTTACGTCATTGCGCAGTTGGAAAAATCGTTTTTTTTAACCTTCTTTCGAATGCGATTTTTCTCACGAATACAAAGAAGTATCTTGCAAATGTAAGGTCTGTTCTGCTGTGTGGACAAGTTTCGCTACTTCATATAAAAATTTGATTGAAGACAAAAAATAGGCATGACACTACCATGAACGTCCTTATCTGAACACATTCTACATTAAGTTCGCAGGTGTCAAAAAGGAAGTCCCATACCATATAGTTCAGTGACATTTCGTCCACAACCTTTGTTTTTTTAAGTGATATTTGTAAAGAAGAAATGTAAATATGACGAAATGTTTACAAAAAAACTGTTTGTACACTCTCTGGATCGAACCTGCGTCGGCTGCGTGCGAATCTGACTCCTTTACACTGAGCCACTCTACAGCTTTAAATAGCCGTTTTTGACAAATCGTTTTCTACGAGACCCAATAGAGGACAACTGTTCCAGCGATCTCTTCAGCCACGAGAAGGGACGACGACTTGGCGACGTCTTCGTGCAAATCGGCTTGGTGGTGGGGCGCGTCGTACGGAATGAATCCTAATAGTTTTGATCGGTCCAAAATTTCTCTTTCGAAGGAAGACAGATTCACCGATGCCGCGAACGAAACTTTTGAAGAAGAGGTCACACGCCCGTCGTCCGCTGCCACCGCGGTTCAGACCGCGAGTCCCACGATACGCGATACGACGCCATGTTGAGAATTACCCAGTGAACGCACAGAATGCTTCCGGTTCTCTGTGCAATTTTTTTTTTTTTTTTCAATCAGCCTATTTGTAGTTCTTTTTTTTTTTTTGGAAGCCACAAAAAATTGTTTTTTTTCTGTTTTTCTATTTTTAATATTGAGTGTGTGCCTTCAATGACCCACGACTTTGATTAAATTTGGTGGTCGCTTCGATACCTTAGAAAACGGCCCGTGACCACGGAAAAGAGAGTGAGCGAGACTCGAACCGGCCAGTTCTCGATCGGCGGTTTTCGGGTGGAAAGAAACCGAATTTCGAGCCGCAAATTCTGTTCTGGGTAGTTGGGCTCTCATATGTCACGTACAACTAAAAACCTCGGCGAGCATAAACACCCTGTGAGAGTCTTTTTAAAAGGATTTTCCGACCGAAACTGGAAGTACCTAAGGTTTTGCGTTCGCCGCGCCGAAGGAGCCTTCATATAAACAAACGTCATTTTTAGTTTGATATACGATGTCCAAATAATAATTGAACTTTTCATGCGCGTGTGTACTAAACTGCATCCTGAATTTCGCCAGTGTTCATGACTGACATCCGTAACTGCTGCGTAACGTCACATAACGCGAAGGATCGTCGGATGGTCGGGAAAACAAAAGTTGATCGAATGGACGTCTCGTATTTTGTTTCAAATTATATAGACTCCTGGGTTGCAGCCTACTGAAATACGTTTTTTTTAATGCAGTACCCGAGTGAGTGCAAAAAGGTCGCGCTCTTTAGCAAAATATTATTCGAAAACAGCCGTTAGCTTCGAGCAAACGTACGCCGTTTCGCGCGTACACAACTGCGACGGCCACCGATCGGACAAGGAGCGTTTGCAAAGAGAAGGATGTAGATTTTGCCTCTGAAGCGGCATGTGGGTCCACCCATCGGCGGATCCACTACATCGGTGATGCGGCTGTGGGTCGTTCCCTCAGAGGTGATACTCGCCGGTCGAAGGCAAATGGCGCATAGTTCAAAAAGGCATAACAATTCAAAATCGCCGCTTGACCCGGACAAATACTCTGCTCAGGATACTGTATTTCAAATACTTTTTGAAGCATCTTGGTATCTTGCAAATACTTTTGATTGAGAGTATTTGATGCTTTATTTTAATTACATTTGTGAGTATCATGCACTAATTATCTCTAATACATTTTTTTTACATTCCGACCATTTTCTGAGTTTTTCGGTATGAAGTGGCGTGGGCGTGACACGAAGAAACGTGAACATTCTTTTGAGCAACCAAATCCTATTGCTAGCTCCGATTAGCTACAATGACATTAATAGAGCTCGTAAAAAAAACCAAAAAACATTGCTTTTTTGCCGATCATGACTCATATTTCAGCCCAAAGTTCGTACAATGATGGTTTTCTCCTCGCCTTTACAAACGCGCCTTTTGTTTTCTAGAGTTTCCTCCAAACAAATCCTAAAACGAAAGGTGTGGTTTTACGGAAGTAAGGATTGACACACTGAACGCAAACGCAGACCGGGAACGACCTACTGACAACATTGCAGACTTCAGTGTCAAACAAATATGAAATAGAAGCAAATGAGAAGTGGACACAAAAAAGAAGACATTTTTCTTTCGCTTGTTTTATATTTTACCCCACTACGGCAAAACGTCGAAGTTTTTTTTTTTATTTTCCTTTTGTCGTCAGTCTGTCACTTAATGCTCTCACGAACACTAAGCGAACATTGATAAGCAGAGAACTGGGGGGCTAAGCTCGGCACGGAGAGGTCAAGGCGAGTTCTCCGCCGAACTCGCCGCCCGCCGCGATTGGTCGGCGGCGTGCATGACGACACGCGCCGTCACTCCCTAGGTCGTGACGTCAGAACGGAGGGTTTGAGCAACACCACCTAGAGCTAAGGCCGTAGCGCATCCCTCTCTCCCTTCAAGGAGCGTCGGCATGAGTAGGCTGAACTGGTAGTGCGCTTCTCCGCAAGACTCCCCTTGACAGTTGGCTTCTTTGCAAAGCACGTTCTCTTTTACTTTCTCTCTCTACGCTTGACGCGGTGCAAACAAACAAAAAAAAATAACATGAAAAAAAAAGGCGCCACGGCGTCGCGTTTTGTTTTCCTTTTTTTTACTTTTTCTCCCCAACGGTCGTCCGTCGCGTTCCTTTCTTCGACGGCTTTTTTAGTTACTCCTGCGGGTTGGGTCACGTGACAATGAGGCTGGTGGAATCAACTAGAACAACTCTAGAAGCGAGTAGGTTTTTGGACGCCGAGGGTCAAAAGTTCAACTCTCGAGTGAGTTCGAGCACATTTTGGAATACAACACAACCGCGGCCTCGTGTGTGAACGTGAACGTTGCTTTTCGATTGTAGGTGCTGTCCACTGGTGCTGTCATTCCGTATTGATGTTGTTTATCCGCGCTTTGGCGGAAAACTGGATGTGAAAGTGTTCATATTTGAGTTTCTGCAAGGGTGACTACGAAAGCGTGGACTATACAGCGAATCGACGGGAAGATCTCGCTCCTTGACGGCATGGCAGGGTGAGAACTTTTCAATTTGTATGATCGTGGTTTCGTTTCTTGTTTTTACTTTTCGCTGAATGCATACATGGGAGTGATTTGGTTGTGGCCTGGAAGCAACATATTCAAATGCTCGCGCTACTTGTAGGCGCAGACCTAAATAAAAATGACTTGATTTATGAGTTCAGATTGGAATGATTTTCGCAAGGTATGCAAGTGATAGGTTATCGCGGTTGCAACCAGCACATCAATGTAAAAATTAAATAAAAAAAGAAGTACATCGTGTCGCTTCTGTGTATCTTCATCGGAGCGCAGAAATGATCCGCCGCAACTAACTAGTAAGACCTATATTTTAGCGGGTCTTTGAGCTGTAGTTAGGAGTGCACGCAAGCCGGAATATGGTTCATTGACAAGGGGGGCTATGTTCGACAAATGTTTCGTTTCTCCTAAAAAGAAATGGAAGTGACGTAAGTGACGATATCGCGTCTGATTGGTTAGAGGCTCATATGACGAAAGTTCCCTCTTTCGTCATTTGAACCTCTGGACAATCAAACGCGATATCGTCACTTCCGTTTCGTTTTAGGAGAAACGAAACATTTCTCGAACATAGCCCCCCAGTTTACTTATCCATACACCAGAGCCATATACTATACAATTCAGCTGGCGCCCCTTCAGGCTCCCCAAGGAATCCCAACACACACCAGGAAGCTCTATGGAGCATATATTATTATTATTTTCTGTACCTGGTTCTATGTGCTCGTGCAATAAGCATTATTATTATTATTATTATTATTATTATTATTATTATTATTATTATTATTATTATTATTTAGCGCATTCGGCACATCAACTTCAAAAATAATTTTAATGGTTGTGATCCGAAATACCAGATCGAAACACTGCCAGGGTTTTCTCTCAAATACGGAACCACTTCAGCTACACTTTAAAAAGGAGCATTTTTTCTTTTTTTTTTGTATTTTTATAACCATTTTTGATTACATTATCTTTCTTTGGATTAATATGATTTCCTCCTTTTTCGTTCTATTTCTTGCAGAAGCGGTCAAATACACATCCGGGATACTGCTTTAATGAACTCGGGCTACTGTACGGCCTCCATGGGACAAGCTAAAAACTGACAGCTTAGAAGAGTGCTTCGGAATGTATAGTCAACTGGCTTGCTTCTAATATCACCTGTCTTCAAGGCACATTTACGAAGATGAAAACAAAATACTGCTGAGGAGCACTCTGTCAACGATCACTACAGCTAGCAAGGATGGAAACTAGGAAGATCTTCCCAAGCGAGCGGATACTTGACGCCCTACCTGCAACGTGGTATACCTGCAATGTGGCCCTGGGCTGTAAAAAATAAGACACGGCCTCCCGGCCCTGGGCTATGTGGCCATCCATGCAGTCTACACCACCTTGAAAAACCTAAGGGGCGAAAAATGCAAGGCCGCATCGACAGCACGAAACAAGTTGGCTACAGTTTGCTCGCACAGGAAGACTGTGCTCTCGCAATGAAACTCGTTATAGAATGGCTTGTTTTTCCTGGTGTAAATGCTGTAGAACACAACTATGTTGTTCACCAATTGGTGATGCCCAGCCAGTGCCAACTTGTTACATATCTCATAATGGAACTACTCGCCGAAAAGGAGACTTCCGACTTTGACTACTGTGAAAATTAATATACGAGTGAGCTCATCTTAAAACACGTGTTGTTGTCACAAGAAAATGCACAAGCATTTTCTTGTGACATCTTTGCAGCAAGATGAATGTTCTCATTAATGCCAAGAATGCCAAACAAAAGAAATGGAAAGCTGAAACTCTGCAATCAAAGACACTCGCTGCCAACCGTTACAGATGTCAAGAAGCGAACTCAGACCAAGGAAGAGTACGTCTGATGCCTGTGATGGTGAACCCATTGTGAGTTTGAGCTGAAGCATGTGTTGGACTGCAGTGAAAACATTCAACTGAGAAACCTTTGTTGCAAGGACAACAATACGAAAAGTGCCAGTGCAAAATCTAAAAAAAACAAAAAACTAAGGGGTTAACGCTAAACAAATTAGTTCCTGTCCGGCCAGCACCGTGCTTGCGCTTCATCCTCATGCAAAGGCAACTGCTCTCTGAAGTCGGTGAATCTCTGTGTGTGTGTGTGTGTGTGTGTGTGTGTGTGTGTGTGTGTGTGTGTGTGTGTGTGTGTGTGTGTGTGTGTGTGTGTGTGTGTGTGTGTGTGTGTGTGTGTGTGTGTGTGTGTGTGTGTGTGTGTGTGTGTGTGTGTGTGTGTGTGTGTGTGTGTGTGTGTGTGTGTGTGTGTGTGTGTGTGTGTGGATAGTCGGTGTCCTTGTAGCAGTGTGCTTGTGGTGCTAGAGCGTAAATGCCAACATGCTGCACAGATATTGTGTCTCGGTGTCACAAAATCTACAGCATCTAAGATGCATGTGTATCAATTTTTTTCAAGACGGATATTTGCAGAACTCATGGATACCAGGAGGCTCGCTTCGCAGTGTTCAAAGGTGACCAATTTCTTATTTACGACTCTCTTCTGTATTGTGAATGCAAGCAACTTTGAATATGAAGCTCCCATGCCCCTTTCTCTTTGTGTACAAAATTTGTTTTTAGTCGCCCTAACTGTGTCGTTTCACAGACTTGGTACTGAAGTACATCAGCGTATGGGGAAACGCTCTGGTATTACGGTACTTTTTTGCAAAGATAAAGTTTTCACATTATGAAATTGCCAAAAAAATAGCATTAAAAACGAGCGTGTTGGTAAATATACTTAAACAATCGGAAAGAATAAACACAAATTCGGGACGAAAACAGACGCATACAACTCTTTCAACTCTCAACGACATTTACCAAATGTCTTACCTAACATCTTACCAAAAAATAGGTTACAGGTTTTTTTTCTCGATGTAGTAACCAGATAGGATAGGTTGCTTGCTGCAAAACAAGTACTATATTTGAACAGGCAGAGTTCATTGAATTGCTGAACCTATACAGATTTATCACAGGTCTAAGAAAAGTTTGTCAAAATATGTGCAATACATTTTTCAAACCAGCACATCACATTTTTAGAATGTTATTACTTTTATACTTGTCTGGCAGTTTCGGTCCCGTTGCTGTTGCATCAGGTGTCCCTAAGGGTAGTGTACTCGGGCCTCTATTGTTTCTAATATATGTCATTGACCTACCATCATCAATTAAATCGACATTTAGACTTTTCGCTGATGCGTGAGTTATTTACCAGGAAATTAATACACTTATAGTGATCGCAATATTGTCCAAGACGATTTAGATACAATATCATTATGGTGTTCCCTAGTGCAGATGAACATTAACACACGTAAATGCAAACAAATGTCCATAATTAAGTCCTCCACTAAAACACTAACCCAGTACTTATTACTTTCACAACCACTAGAACACTCATTGTCGTACAAGTATTTGGGCGTGTATTTTACAGACTCATTATCATGGATTGAGCAAATAACAAATAGTGCACTAAAAACACTTGGTTTGTGAAAAAGCCATTTGTGTGAGAAATTTCTTGTGTTCAACAAACACATGAATCATACAAGATATATAAGAACTATTGAGAACTATATAAGATGTATAAGAACCGTATAAGAAACTTTTTACAAGTTTCTCATATATCTTATATAGATCTTATATGTTCTTATATATCTCATTTGATTCATATGTGTTTATTGGACACAGAAATTTCTCATGCAATTGAGATTTTTCAGTAGGGATCTAGCTCCCATTGAAACAAAACTACTTGCATACAAAACATTTATCCACCCTAAATTAGAATATGTAAGCATAATTTGGAATCCACACCTGAGCTACCTAATCTCGAGGCTCGAATCTTCGAAACAAAGCAGCCGGATTTATATGCAGTGATTATTCATCCGAAACTAGTGTCTCCGCTTTAAGAGCTAGCATAAATCTTCCTAATATTGTGGGAACCGCTCCGCGTTCCCCACGGCACTCTCCCGTCATCCCCCACGCTGCCACGACACGGCCTTGGGGCAAGTTACAAAGCGGACGCCCGAGTTGGCGACGGTGGCGCTGGGGAGAGAGGAGGGTCAGGACAAAGCGCGGACGGGGCAGGTTTCGGGGGGATTCGGGATTCCGGAAAGTGGGTGACTCTGGGAGGACTGGCTGAGGGGCGGCCCCGCTGGCGTCGGCGCTGCCGGCCGCGCTCTTGGGGCCCGGCTCCCGACGTCTCGGATCGGGTGAGAGGCCACGGGGACGACCGAACGACGCCCCTCCTGGGCGGGAGCCATGGTGGAGCATGGCCGGCCGCGTGGGAGGTGTTGGCTTAACCCCCCAGGACAGGAAGCGAACTACGAGCAGGATGACTTCTTAAAATCCCAACAAAGCGCCCCCAACGTTGAGTGCCTTTCTGAACGCAACCTACACGAAGAAGGTGCGGCCAGTACCGCGGCTATTATGTCGGTTCTCTCTGCAATCTATTCACTCATATCCGTACCTCCAAGTTCGTTTAATGCTACAGGATGGTCAGGGAAAGACCAATTGACAGCACAGAGGTGGACGGTAGTTTTCAAGGAAAAATTCCTAATACATTTTCGTACAACCGACCCAAAAATGCCCATGGGCCGGAGCGATCGAGGTGCGCCACCCTGTAACATGCTTCGCGGCGCCTGTTTCAACAGCCGGCGTGTAGCGTCTCGTCTACGCGACGTAAAGGAAACAAGCGGAGCGACTTTGCGAACAGATCAGCCTACAACCTTGGCGGTAACATGATATAGGAAGTAGGGCGCGGCAGAACCTGACTCTGCGCCGCCTGTGAGCGCCAATACATCCGCTGCAGTGGAGGGCCAAAACAACGCGTAGGAAATAAAAGATACTTAAAAGCAAAAAAATTCCGATTGCCTGATATTGGTTTTATTGGGCGTTTTCAGATAGGATCGAACGACCATGTCCGGTCGACATTTTTTTTATTTTTAGCAAAGGTTATGTGTTTTACTTGTCGTGCAAGCGCAAAAACATATTCAAACTTTTTCTGCGGAAAATAAAATTTCTCTTGAGGAAAAAAAATACACAAAGTCGCTGTCGGTATACGCTCTCGTTTTTGCGACTTTCGTGAAACCGTCTTTTTGGATATTTATTAAAGAAAAACTGCTCTTAGGTTTATTATTTTTTGTGCAGAGACTCTACATAAAATAAAAGGAGGTAAACATGTATTATCGTTACGAAGCAATTCAGAGCTTTATGAACCCGGATCTTAAAAGACTGGAAATTCGAACTTTTAAATGATTTGAACGCGTCTGTTCTATGTTTGCATAAATTGTAATTGAAATTGAAAATGATAACCTTTCTAAAATAAATACACAAAAATTTAGACAGGTTACCGATTTTGCAATAAATGGAAAATCAGTTTAAAATGAAGGCCCATCGCTATTTTTCTTCTACTTTTCACAGATCTAGGCTCATAATCTGTCCCATCAGGCCCTTCAAAAATGCTTTGCAATCTTTTTTTATTTGATTTTACAGGGTTTTAAATATACAGAATGGACGTAGCGGGAGTGGAAAAAGATAGGACGTTGCCAATTTCAAACAAGGGCAAGCAAGGGTCGAAAAAGGTAGGACGTCTGTGAAGAGAATGCACTGTGACAGGAATTCGTGAAAAAATTAGAATTCATTACACAAAAGATTACAGGTGAGTTTGAAGCACAAGTCAACAATTTAAATACAGATTTCTCGGATCAGTGAATTTCGGAGCCTACCCTTCATGGGGAGGCTGGGCTGCTGACGTTTAAATAGTGATAAGAAAGAAAACATGTTTAAAGTGGTACAATCGAAACTAGTTTAATTAATCAAGATCCTGTGCGCACATTCGGAGCTTGTCGCGTGAATTCTTTCTGCCGGACGCTGACCTGAGTCGGTCACGGCACTCTCCTGGCACTCCGAGAAGGGTCAATTTTTTCCCGGTTTGCCTGTAGCGATCACTGCTCGTTTTTTCTCAGTGGCCCCGCAATGCTCGCGACCTCGATCTGCTTTTCGCAGCCATAGGAGACTTTACTTTTAAAGATGTATATATTCTGCGGCTACTGTTCTTGCTAAAACAGCTGTGGTTGCGAAGTGTCGGGCCACGTACACTGCCACAAGTGGCAGGACTGAGTTCTACGCACAACGGAAACAGAGTCCCACTCCTTTGCTCTCATGTCCCTGAACGCTTCGACGTCAGCTTTCGGGAGGCGGATTAGTTTCACGTTCGGCAGTTTAGTGTTCAGTGGGGCAACCATCTCTGACGCCGACTTGATCACCGACTTGGTGGGCCGTCGGAGGCTGTACAAAGTTGTCTGGTGCTTTACACGACCCCCGATTCAATCACAGGCACTCTTGCCATGTCAAGCTGCGGAACAAATACACCTCGCTGACGTGTAATTGTTGCTCTGCAGCTCGTGTAGGTGGTACTTGTCCTTAAAGTGGCTCGTTGCACCATCACTTACGTAGGTCACTTGGGCATACCCAAATTGGATTTCACGATTCTCCAAACCGTTGTCGTATAAATTAAGTTACAGACAATCTCATTCAATCACAATTATTTTTCATTTTTTTTTATGTATCTTTATTTTCTACGCGTTGTGCGGCCCTCCACGGCGGCGGATCTATTGGCGCTCACAGGCGGCGCAGGTTCAGGTTCTGCAGCGCCCTACTTCCTATATCATGCTACCGCCAAGGTTGTAGGCTGATCTGTTTGCACAGTCGTTCCGGTTGCTTCCTTTACGTCGCATAGACGAGACGCTATACGCCGGCTGTTGCAACAGGCACCGCGAAGCATGTTACAGGGTGGCGCACCTTGATCGCTCCGACCCATGGGCATTTTTGGGTCGGTTGTACGAAAATGTATTAAGAATTTTCCCTTCAAAACTACCGTCCCCCTCTGTGGTGTCAATTTGTCTTTTCCTGACCACGCTGTAGCATTTTTACACGCCTTAATAATAATAAAATTGTGAAGAACGGGTATGTGCACGCCCCATTTATGGCAACCGCGTTAGCGTCAATTTGGCCATGTTTCTCGCTTTTTAACTTAAAAGCCACACCAATATTGCATCATGTTTTTGCAGACTCTGTTAGTAAAGATTATAAACGTTAATTTCAGAGAGTATAAAAGTTATTAAAGATGGCCTTTGTTTTAAATGATTTGCAAAATAATGCATTTTTAGTTAAATGCCCGTGTGTGAGCAATTCTTGTAAATTTCTCCAGCTAACCAGGAGAACAATATTTTACGCGAAGATGAACTGTATACAGGGCAACACACTGGCAAAGTTTAAAGACCTTAGCGTTTATAGATACGGATAAAAATATTCTTTAATCCAGAGCGTTATTGCACAATGTGCCGTGTTTGCGATTTTGTTTCTCAAAATAACTAGCCTAATACTCGGTGATTAATAATTTTTGTCAATCCTTCCTATGCCTAATTTGTCAGTAAATATTTCAAGACCTGTAGCCAGAACAGTGTTTTGGGGGAAGCCGCCCGAAATATCAACATCGCGCGATACGCAAAACACGCACAAGACTGAGAGGGTGCTTAAAAATTTGTTTCGCAAAGACAAAAATGTTTTTCCGAGAACAAGGATTTGTTTTATACTTCTGGGCATAAAGCCAGCAAAATATATTTTTTTTCATCAAAATTAAAAATGGTCACCGGACATGGTTGTTCGATCTTATCTGAAAACGCCCTGCTTCTGAAAAATCTTTTAGCACAGTGTTTTTGGAAAGGGTAACCTGGCAAAATTGCAAACCGCATGAGCGAGGCCCGAAGCATTATGACTGAAAGAACAAAAGCAGCTGGGCCCTTTCGCGCTTGGCATGTCGTTTCCCATCGACTATGTAAGCATTCCTGCTCGAGCAGTATATTGTTCTAAGCATACAGGAAGAAAAGGTGAAGAATTAACTGTGATTGCTGGCATCTGAACGATTAAAGTTCCACCGCCGTACCACCGTTAATTGTGAAATGTCTGGTTCCTTGTATATGAAATACACATTGACATCAGAAGTCGCGTAGGAGTCTTGGTACACAAACAATGGCCCGAGATTTCCTGACCCAAACATTGTCTTCTCCGTATGACAATTCTGTCAGGTATGACCAAGGTACTACTGCATATCTTGTTTCCATGCTATACTGAAATGACGACAGAAACAAAATGGTACATAGGCAGCATTTTTTATTGTTGAGAAAAATTCCGCACCCCCATGAAGTGGAGCAGGAGTGTGGTCAGTGAAGATGACTGCTGGGCATGTCCAGTTGCTTGTCCTTCCACAGCCTGCAGACAAAGTACACGAATATGGCTAATGCTTACAACCACATGGATTTTAAACAGCATGTTGGAGAAATTATATAGAACAAGATAATCCCAGTGGTGGGGTGAGCAGAAGTATATGGCATACCACTGCTTTTACCTTCTTTCATAACTCTCATGCAGTACTCGAAATAGAAAAAAAAAATGCGAGACTCTGGAGAGGCATTTAGTATATGCGAGCAACTTCCTAACCAAGGAAGTGCTGAGACCAACACACTTAAACTGTGGGTTTTCCAATACACCATGCAAACTATAAGACAAGCAGCCCTCAGCAATTTGCATATAGATTGATCTACTTTGCAGTAAACAGGCTTGCTCTGTCAATCACATGAATAACTAAAAAGGGACAAGCTGGTGGAAATCGTTCACTTTGAAAACAAGCAGAAGGTCAGAAAATAAAAAGAAGAGGAAACAAAATGCACAGAAAAAAAATGAAAGGGACGGGAAACACAAGAGGTCTGCGTTCACCACCTTTTTCGATTCTTGTTCCGATGTTTCGGGTTTCATACGCTCTTCAACTGCAACAAATGGCTTGTTCACCGATGTGCTCTCTTCCACTTCCTGGAAAGTAAAGAGCTCGAAATGTTTTGCAAGAACGCATGTGTGATACTCTCAGTGGGCCCGAGAACGCTCGCCTAGGATCAAAAACAGACACGACCAGCTCACCCGAATCCAAGCACGATCTCTTTTAATAACGAGCCCATAGTGCGGTATCACGCGGGCACGCCAGAGCGTGCAATACGGCGGCGCCGGCTTTTGGAACCGCTCTGCGTTGACGAGCTGGAACCACTGCATATACCCTTCGTTTTTCTTTTATTTTTTAAGCAAATCTTAAAACTCAATCACTATTGTTTCCCTTTTCCCCCTCGGATAGGGTAAAATGTAGTGCAGGTCGTCGTTCGTGCAGACGAAAAGTTTTGAAAATTCTGGGGAAAGAAACGCCTCTTCACCTTGGACTTGTCGCACAATTAGAGTTCAAAACATGTTCAAAGCAAAATCTAGGAAAATCACAAGTGATTCTGACTCTACTGTGGGTATTTAACAAGTCTAAGTGCCAAGAGTTTGAAGACAGCCCAAAAAATATTAACCGCGAATACACAAAGGAACACAGTTAATTTTGTTTCAGCGTGTCCAAAACGTGGGAAAAAATCACTTCGCCATGATAAGTTGTGCTTGGTTATTGTTTAGTAATCTTAAGCATATTTTTGTGCTTGTTAGATTACTCATCGTGTTTATCATGGCCAGTATGTAAAAATTAGTCTCTAGTTCAGTGAATATTACTTCAAAAAGTAGAAAACAAACTAGTGGCACTTAAATCTTAAACAAGGCACGGAAGCTCACATATATTAAAAATTCCCGAAGAGCACTGTTCGTACGTATACACAGTTCACTCTGAACGTTTCTCAAACCTTAGGCTTTTGAATTGTATAGAGCTCTGTGTCGTTGTGGGGGATACTACTGGTCCCACCTCCTGGCGCGGCTTCTCTTGTGTCGACTCTTGAATGTTGTACAACGGGAGCACATAGTCTTTCAACCTCTCCTGTAGTCTTCGCTGGCGTTTTGGTCATGTCGCCGCAACAGCTTCGGTTGGTTCGGATTCACAAGCACTTACGGAGTCCTTTAAAGGAGGCATTGAATACGATGAGCCGGTCATAGGCGGGACCGAAGTACTTGAGGATCTTGGCCTGAATGGCTCTTCACATGGTTCAGCAAGGCCGGTCACAAAGGAAAAGGGAGCCTCCACAGGCTCAATGTCTTTTGAAGGCGTGCCGGACCGGTATCTCGAGCAGGAACAGCACCTGCAGGCTCGCAATCAGGAAGAGTACCAACCCGAGGTTCTAGGGTGGGTGCATCATCAGGAAGGACAATGGAGCCGGGACGCAGTCCAGCGGCAGGGACAGGAACAGCCAATGCCTCAGGGACAAAATGCGTATTCGGTTCGATGCCAGGAATACGTGCAGCAGGCTCAGCTGCACCAGTAAACATGACTGCCCCATCAGGCTCAGACGCAGCGAGAAGATCTTGAGCCCCACCTGGCTCGGGCGTAGACCCATGTCCAAGAACAGGGGACGTCGCCAGCCCAGGAACCGGCTGCAGAAGAGGCCCCACAGCAGGGGACAGAAGAGATCCAGCTACCTCGGGGGCAAAGCCAGGACCCGAAGTGTTTGGTACTGAAAGACCGGACTGTTGAGAAAAAGGGTGCGAATCAATATCGTCATCTTCCCAATCTGAACCGAAATATTTTCGCACTGTCTTCAGTGGCGTCTTCGTTACTTTCGTGGCACTCCAGCAACATCCATCTGCGAATTTATATGCTGAAGATCCAGACAAAGCTCGTGCATAAGCCGTTGCCTGATTTCGAGAGTTTTAGTAGACGTTCCGTTCCTCCATACCCACGATACGTTATGATGACTATGCGCATGTGCGGCGGCGGAGTATCGGGTCTCGTTTATCGGAGTCATCGGACCAATCTACTGAATTCTCCAATGTCAAAATCGCGAAGCTGTATAAAGTCACCATACATTGGCCAGAACTAGAATAATAATTAATTTATGTCCATCTTAGTATACCGGCATATACTGCCAGACAATAGCAAAACATAGTTTTAATAGTAAGGTATTATCGATATTCTACTTTCTTCGGTTCTGAACAGGTCGAGCCTCGGTTGAGACGTTGGTGTATAAAAAAAGGTTTCCGGTATATAAATATAAGTAATCGAAAGAAAAAAAAGGACACTCTTAACAACAATTAATTAGAACGTCGGTAAAACAAGGAAATGTAAACGCACGTTTGCCGTGTGTACCTTTCTTGATGTGTTCAAAAACGCACGGAGCACGAACCGACTACAGTTTACTCCGGTGTTCTCCAGATAGGCGTCTGCTGATGCCACGGGCAGCGATGGGCAGAGAATTAAGTAAGCCGCGCTATGGCCCCACTCACAAGTTTCACTCTCTCCTCAAGACCAGAATATCAAGTCTAGGTCAGCCACCCTTATGTTTTATTTGTAAAAATATCTGCTTGAGATAAGTTGCGTCCTGCTGGGGTAAAAACAGGGAGAAGAAAAAAGGATGACTATTAACATTTTCGAAGCGCTCGCACAAAGCTGACTCACAAAAATGGTGACTGAGATGCAGATAACGTGGCTGGAATTCACAAATAAAGTGGGCCAACCCTAGAAGTTGGACTACAAAAGAGTAAGTAGCTCTTAAAACAGGGTCAAATAAGGTAAAAGAAGCAGAACAAAATGCATCCCGTCTTCTAAGAGAAGATGATAAGGGTCCAGCAACGAACGAGGATGCTTGTGGCAATAACACCTTCACATATTATCACATCCGTTTTAGTGGATTTTAGGGCAGTCGGAGCGTTGTCTCGTGTTGTGACATTATGAAAATGGTCGTAGTCATTATGACCGAGAAGGACATTGTTCATTCTTGTCTGTGCACTTACCGCCTCGAGTCTCGCCCTGCCTTCGATCGCAAAGAAAAAACAAAGGGACTAAAAAAAGCGGATATAACTTGCCCCCCCCCCTTTTTTTTTTCCTTATATTTGTAGAAATGTTCATTTGGATATCTTGACATTGTTGTTAGGGTCTAAAAAAATAGATTCAGGGGCTTAGTGTTGCAAAAAAAAAGGCTTTGCGGAACTGAAGAGTGCCAAGACTCCCTTTGCGGTGTCACTGCGCTCGACTTTACCAAAATAAAAACAACCCTTTCTTTAAGCCGAAGGGGGGGGGGGGGGGGGGGTCATGAAAAAAAATGTAACGGATTACAAGGAATTCGTTACGTAAAAATGTAAGGGAATTACTTTAAAATTACTCTGGAAAATATGTAATTATTCCGTTACTAAATTACTGATAAATGTAAGGGATTACAAGTAATTTCGTTACTTGTAACGGATTACGTACAAGTCTGGCTGGAACCACTGCATATACCCTTCGTTTTTCTTTTATTTTTTAAGCAAATCTTAAAACTCGATCACTATTGTTTTCCTTTTCCCCCTCGGATAGGGTAAAATGTAGTGCAGGTCGTCGTTCGTGCACACGAAAAGTTTTGAAAATTCTGGGGAAAGAAACGCCTCTTCACCTTGGACTTGTCGCACAATTAGAGTTCAAAACATGTTCAAAAGCAAAATCTAGGAAAATCACAAGTGATTCTGACTTGACTGTGGGTATTTAACAAGTCTAAGTGCCAAGAGTTTGAAGACAGCCAAAAAAAATATTAACCACGAATACACAAAGGAACACAGTTAATTTTGTTTCAGCGTGTCCAAAACGTGGGAAAAAATCACTTCGCCATGATAAGTTGTGCTTGGTTATTGTTTAGTAATCTTAGACATATTTTTGTGCTTGTTAGATTACTCATCGTGTTTATCATGGCCGGTATGTAAAAATTAGTCTCTAGTTCAGTGAATATTACTTCAAAAAGTAGAAAACAAACTAGTGGCACTTAAATCTTAAACAAGGCACGGAAGCTCACATATACTAAAAATTCCCGAAGAGCACTGTTCGTACGTATACACAGTTCACTCTGAACGTTTCTCAAACCTTAGGCTTTTGAATTGTATAGAGCTCTGTGTCGTTGTGGGGGATACTACTGGTCCCACCTCCTGGCGCGGCTTCTCTTGTGTCGACTCTTGAATGTTGTACAACGGGAGCACATAGTTTTTCAACCTCTCCTGTAGTCTTCGCTGGCGTTTTGGTCATGTCGCCGCAACAGCTTCGGTTGTTTCGGATTCACAAGCACTTACGGAGTCCTCCAAAGGAGGCATTGAATACGATGAGCCGGTCATAGGCGGGACCGAAGTACTTGAGGATCTTGGCCTGAATGGCTCTTCACATGATTCAGCAAGGCCGGTCACAAAGGAAAAGGGAGCCTCCACAGGCTCAATGTCTTTTGAAGGCGTGCCGGGACCGGTATCTCGAGCAGGAACAGCACCTGCAGGCTCGCAATCAGGAAGAGTACCAACCCGAGGTTCTAGGGTGGGTGCATCATCAGGAAGGACAATGGAGCCGGGACGCAGTCCAGCGGCAGGGACAGGAACAGCCAATGCCTCAGGGACAAAATGCGTATGCGGTTCGATGCCAGGAACACGTGCAGCAGGCTCAGCTGCACCAGTAAACATGACTGCCCCATCAGGCTCAGGCACAGCGAGAAGATCCTGAGCCCCACCTGGCTCGGGCGTAGACCCATGTCCAAGAACAGGGGACGTCGCCAGCCAGGAACCGGCTGCAGAAGAGGCCCCACAGCAGGGGACAGAAGAGATCCAGCTACCTCGGGGGCAAAGCCAGGACCCGAAGTGTTTGGTACTGAAAGACCGGACTGTTGAGAAAAAGGGTGCGAATCAATATCGTCATCTTCCCAATCTGAACCGAAATATTTTCGCACTGTCTTCAGTGGCGTCTTCGTTACTTTCGTGGCACTCCAGCAACATCCATCTGCGAATTTATATGCTGCAGGTCCTACTTGTCTTTGAATGATCGTGGAGTTTTATACTTCAGTTGTAACTTGCCTCATTGAGATTATTGAAAAATCCGGACGGCTTGTCCAGGGACGAACTGGAGTCATCGAACAGCTCGACGACTGTCCGATTACGATTTCATCTTTTCTTGATACTGCTGCACACGCTGTGGCAGTCGTGCACGTGTCTCGGTAAAATTCACTGGGAGTGACCTGGTTTCCATCCTTTGTAGGTTCAATTTCGACTGATGAATTCTTCCGTGAAAAGCTACGTTGGCGCAACTCCAGTTGCTGCATGCGGGGTCCGACGATACGCCTCCAGATGATCACGGACCGTATCTGGTAAAGGATGGCCTTAAACGACGGCCAACTGTAGACAAGACTTGAGGACTCTATTAAACTTTCCACCTGCCCACTGCATTGGGGGTGGTACAAGGATGCCTTGAGAGATGTTTTATCCCATGTTAATGAAGAAATCCCTGGAATTCTTTCGACACAAACTGGGCACCATTGTCCGAGACGACTTCGCAGGGTAATTCCTCACGTGCTAAGTTGTTTTTTAAAAAGTTTATAACTGTAGATGAGGTCACGCAAGCTGCTGCTTGAACTTCCGGCTACTTGGAGTGTTAGTTCGTGAGGACAATGAAGAACCGCTGACTTACTGGCGCCCACTTTATTGGGCCCACGATGCCACTCCCGAGCTTCTCCCTGGGTTTCTCAGGACACTTGATCGGTTAAAGAGGTGCTGGTGCTGCTTTGACCGGCTTATCGGTGGAATGACAGACTATGCAGTTTTTTTATCTTGAACTTTATCGGCTGGTTCATTCGCGGCCACCAGTACTGCTCTCTGATGGTGCTCGTTGTTCTTGAAACCTCTTGGTGAGCAGGGTTGGGCAGTATCGCGATACAAATGTATCGCGATAGTATTTCAGAATTACATTTTGTATCTGTATTTCTGTATCGCAATACATTTTTTTCACCAGTTTCTGTATTCCTGTATCGAAATACATTTAGAAGGTTTCTTCTGTATCGCGATACAATAAAGATGAATGTATTTCGTTACTTTTTTTTAAGAATACTCCTCCCCCCCCCCCCCCCTCCGAAGAACAAATATAGTCTGAACGCCTTTTTTCAATTTCTTTTACTTCTGAGGCTTCCACGGTTGGCTATTGTAGCCAATATTCATCTAGGTTGGATATGATAGCCAGCCAATATTCATCTAGGTTGGATATTGTAGCCAATATTCATCTAGGTTGGATATGATAGCCAGCCAATATTCATCTAGGTTGGATATTGTAGCCAATAATCATGAAGTTGCGTACAAAATTTCGTCTCGTGAACAGCGCTCAGCGTTTTTTAATCAGTCAGTGAAGTGCGTGACGAGATTAGTGGTAGTTCCTTTAGACTTGAAAAAACACTGCTTTGGGGATGTACGCAGGGTCAGACTTGTACACGTCACTAAAAAATATTAAGGAATTACATTTACAATTACTCAAGGCTAAATTGTAATTAATTACAATTACCCTCCAATAAAAGTAAGTGACCATTACTCCAAAACGTAATCCGTTACTTTCGTGGCGTTACTTTCAACATTATTGTCCTCAACTAAGAAACAAAGGGAAGAGGGTTATTCACGTTCTTCTTGTTGCCGCCTGTTCCAATTATTGACCTTGAGCATTTGAGTGCTTTATGCTCTGCACTGAGCTTCAGCAAAGCAATGGAAGTACTATTTACCTCGAAGATAGAGCAAAGCTTCATCGTTGCAGCCGTTGCCTGATATTCGAGAGTTTTAGTAAATCGTCCCGATGACTCCGATAACGATATCCGATACTCCGCCACCGCCTTTGCGCATGCGTCATGTCGTTATCGGGTACCGTTATCGGGGTTATCGGAGGTATCGGAATGATCTACTAAAACTCTCGATTGTCGAAATCGCGAAGCTGTTGAAGTCGCCATACAACTAGCCAAAACTGAAATAAGAATTGATTTATGTTCATCTTACTATACCGGCATATATTGCCAGACAAAAGCAAAACATAGTTGGTACCAGTACGGTGATAATTAAATAATAAATAAGGTTTGGCTCGATATTCTTCTCCCTTTGGTTCTGAACAGGTCGAGCCTCGGTTGAGGAGTTCGTGAAGAAGAAAACGTTTCCAGCATATAAATATAAGTAATAGAAAAAAAAAGAAACACCAGGGCGTTCATAACAACAAATAATAAGAACATCGGTTAAAACAAGGAAATGTAAACGCACGTTTGCCGTGTGTACTTTCCTTGATGCCTTTCAAAAACGCACGGAGCACGGACCGATTTCAGTTTACTCCGGTGTTCTCCAGATAGACGTCCGCTGATGCCACGGGCAGTCAAGGGCAGAGAACTAAGCCACACTATGGTCCCACCGATGGGTTGCACTCTCTCCTCAATTCCAGAATCTCAAGTCTACGTCAGCCATCATTATGTTTTATTTGTAAAAATCTCTGCTTGAGATAAGATGCGTCCTGCTTGGGTACAAACATCAACAAAAAAAAAGAAAAAGGAAGACAATTACCATTTTCGAAGTGCTCACAAAAAGCTGACTCACAAAAAGGGTGACTGAGATGCAGATAATTTGCTGAAACTCACAAATAAAGTGGGCCAACCCTAGAGGTTGGACCACAAAAAGGCAAGTAGCTTTTAAAACAGGGTCAATTAAGGGGAAAGAAGCTGAAAAAAAATGCATCCTGTTTTCTAAGAGAAGTGTGCAGAAACAAACCAGGATGCTTGGGGCAATAACACCTTCATGTATTATCACATCTCTTTTAGTGGATTTTAGGGTAGACGGAGCGTTGTCTCGTGTTGTGACATTATGAAAATGGTCATAGTCACTATAACCGAAAAGGGCATTGTTAATACTTGTCTGTGCACTTACCGCCTCGAGCTTCTCGAAGAAGCACACAAACACGTGGTGTCCTCCTCTCCCCGTTTTCGATCGCAAAATAAAAACAAAGGGTCTAAAAAAAAAGCGATATACTTCTTTCTTCCTTTCTTTCTTCCTTTCTTTTTTTTTTTGCAGAAATACCTATTTGGGTCTTTTGACATTGTTGTTAGGGTCTAAAAAAATAGATTCAGGGGCTTGGTGTTGTAAAGAAAGGCTTTGGGGAACTGAAGAGTGCCCAGCTTCCCTTTGCGCTGGTTAATGCGCCAAAATAAAAACAACCCTTTTTATAGAACGGGGGGGGGGGGGGGGGGGGGGGGTCGTGAAAATATGTAACAGATTGCGTACAACTCTGCGCAGGGTAAAGGAAGAACTGGACCGTGGTGGGGTAGTATTGCTACAAACTGGCAAGTCTAGAAAGTTTGGGGTCCTCCCAGAGAAGAAGTTTGAAGAGCGGGTTAGTTTAGCTGTTGATTCCTTGTTTCGGCGTTTTGATGGTTCCCTTAAGTATAAGCGGTTAGCGATTACGAGGCTGTTGAAAGTGGGTTCGGACATTTCGTCGAACACCGTTTCATCGAACACCGTTTCATCGAACGCCGTTTCATCGAACGCCGTTTCATCGAAGCCGTTTCATCGAACGCCGTTACAGCCTGCAATATTTTTGTAATTTATTTTAACTTTTGTACACAACGTCATCTAATTCTTTTTTTAAATGACAGGGTGCAGTGACGAGATAAGTTCCATCGTGAACATATCGTGCTTCGAGAAGAAAGCCTCCATGAAACAATGACCCCCCCCCCCCTCCCCTCCCTTTCATGTCACATGAAACAATTAAAAATGAGACAAAAAAAAAACAGAAAGCACGATGTGCTTTCTGGGAAGCGTGTAGTGTTTTATTGTCTTACAGCGTGTACGTGTAACCTTGGGTTATGTGAGGATCCGGAAGGGTTCACTCTTCTTGGGTGACAGAGTATGGGTCCGGACATTTCCTCGAACGCCGTTTCATCGAACGCCGTTTCATCGAAGCCGTTTCATTGAAGCCGTTTCATCGAACGCCTTTTCATCGAACGCCGTTACAGCCTGTAATATGTTTGTAATTTATGTTAATTTTTATACACAACGTCATCTAATTCTCTTCTTTTTTTAAATCACAGGGTGCAGTGACGAGATAAGTTCCATCGTGAACATATCCTGCTTCGAGAAGAAAGCCTCCATGAAAATATGACCTCTCTCAATGTCACATGAAACGATTAAAAATAAGACATACAACAGAAAGCACGATGTGCTTTCTGGGAAGCGGGTAGTGTTTTATTGTCTGACAGCGTGTACGTTAACCTTGGGTTATGTGAGGATCCGATAGGGCTTGGGTGACAGAGTATATACACCCAGGGCTTTACTATTGTCTGGTGCGGGTTGGCCTTCATAAGAAAGCGTCCTGATGATCATTCATAGGCAAAAGCGTCGGTGATAAAGATGACAGTGAAAGGGAGGTGGTTTCAGTTGGGGTGTAGCTCGAAACAATGTTGGCAGACCCTTTGTGCAGCTTTTGTTTCTATAAAGTTTGAAAACTAAAAAAAAAGCAGAGACGTTCAATTTGAGCCTAAAGTTGAGAATCAGAGCATCGTTATATTTTATATCGTGTGCTCTCCTGGCAGAGTATCGTTATATTATAAGCCTGCTGTCCTGGCAGTTAAATGCTTTCTGCGAATAAACCTTGAACTAAGCGTAAGGGTGCAAACGAGCTATTGTGAATTGCACATTACTGAAACCCCCCAACAAACGATAAAAAACGACACAGACACTTAAAAGTGTTTTAAGTGTCGGTCATTTACCTGCAGTCTCATGGTTTCAGTCGTGTACATAAGTAAAGCTTTTCAGTAAGTCGCATACCCATTTGTTTTTATTTCTTTTTATACCAATTGTTTTTATTTCTAGTAATTTGACTCCACCTTCAAAACAGTTTCACAAGTGACTACCTCAGTCTTAACAAATGTAAGGTAAAACATCTATAAAGCACTGTTATGCCCTAAAACTCGGTACAGAGAAATTCGATTAAACGGCCCTTAGCGATTCGATGAAACGGCATTCGATGAAAAGGCGTTTGATGAAATGTCCATTCATTCGATGAAACGGCGTTCGATGAAATGTCCGCTACCTTGTTAAAAAAATGTAAGTTTCCTTCTGTAGTGAATCGGACAATTGGGGCCAGGGAGGGCTCACTGTGTGTGAAATTCTTGCTAAAAGACCATAAGGTTAATCTACCATTGAGAGTGGAAGTTAATGAGCAAGGAACTTGGCAGAACATTGTGTCGAGTTTTATTCAGAGTTGTCTGAGAGGCCTCGCAGTTTCAAGCCCTCTTGTGCTGAGAAATGCAGACCAACTAATGTCTGACGTTCAACCGTTTCACTGTAGATCGGTGGCTTTGTTTTCCCTGGATATCAAAGACTTGTTTTATTCGTTAGATCACGGAATTCTTCTTCAAAGGCTGAGAAAATTTCTGGAAGGTAACTTGGTACAGTTTCAGTCTGAGTCTGGGGAATTGATGTTGGTAGCTTTCTAAATCTTGTTCAGCTCTATCTTGAGTCTATGGTGACTAAAATTAAAGATGATCGGTTCTTGCAAAAAAGTGGGATTTGTATTGGTTCGAAAGTAGCGCCAGTTCTATCGGAAATCTATCTCAGAGTTATTGACATGGCCTTAGTGGACGCAATTGAGGCTTATCCCAAGGAGCCGTCCTCGTTCGCAGGTACGTGGATGACATTCTTGTGTGTGGTTTAGATAAAGCGATAGGGGATCGGGTAAAGGTTAGGTTTTTCGAGGCAGCTCCAGAGCTATCCTTTTCAGAAGAAGGTATTCAGGACGGGTGGTTGGAGTTTTTGGGTATACGGTTCTTGGTTGAGAATGGACTTTGTTGGGAATCTGGGAAGGTTGGATCGAAACCTCTGTTGTCTGGGTTGAGCTGTCACTCAAAAGTTGTAAAGAGTGGTGTGGTCAAGTCTGTTTTAATGAAGGCTCCAAACTTTTCTTGTATACACCGGTTAGGTTTTGGCCTAGAGAAACCACTTCAAAGGATTAATTTGGTGGACTATAATAAGAAGTTTGTGTCGGCTATTATCTTTCGGCTACTGAATAGTGCTACGGTGCGGAAAGTTGTGGGAGTAGACAAGAGCAAGTTTGTCTGCTTGCCATATTTTCACGATAGTTCGCATAACCTGAAGGCGAGCGCGGGGGGATTCGGGGTGACCGTGGTTTTCAAACCTGACTTTCGATTGGATAGGTTAACGCCCTTTTTGTCAGATAGGTTGGAGTGTAGAGGAAGCACATGGGAGCAGTCAGTGGCTTGTGATCTTGGAGCTGTGTACGAAGGCCCTGTGAGTTGTGGTGCTAGTAATGTGGGTCAGCCTGAGCGGCTCAAAACAAGAATGAGTTTCCAGAGTTAGCTAAGCATTTATCCCGGTGTATTGATTGTAGCATTCACTGAGAGGTCACAAAAGTCCTTGATAGGGAGCAAGACTGCTATAAACGTCTGGTAAAAGGGTCCTTGAGAATAGTTAGTAAGAATGGGTGCTTTAGCAATGTGTCTGTTGCTTTGGGTAATCCGCTTCGAACGTTTCTAAATTCTTTTTTTTTGCCTGTTTAGGAGTGCTCTGAACGTCCTGGTTGGTTTTGGGTCTTTGTCTGGTTCTAGAAGCGTACCTGGTTATCTCTTGCACCCTCCTTCCGATGGTTCTTTGTTAGAAGTATTCCCGGTGATATCATTTGTCCTCGTTCTTGGGTTCTTTGTTGTTAAACCTTTTGTGTCTGCATCGCATGGTCTTTGTCTGGTTCTGGAAGCGTTCTTGGTTATCTCTTGCACCCTCCTTCCGATGGGTCTTTGTTAGAAGTATGCGTGGCGATATCATGTGTCCTCGTTCTAAGGTTCTTTGTTGTCAAACCTTTTGTGTCTGCGTCGCATGGTCGTAGACCTATTTAGGACGTGGCACTAAAATAAAAGTTTAGCTGTGTTTGCTGTTTTGTGTCTGTCCTACGTCCCTTCTTTTCCCAGGCTCCGGCGTTTACCATGTCAGTATTGAACCAGCTCGCCTGCACCCTTGCTTTAGTTATTGTGATCATTGTTGAAAGGGGCGCCCTCATTGGAAAGGACCGCGGTGACGTTTTGATGGGATTTAGAGGGACATGAAATTTATTTAGAGGTCGAAGTATCTTCGCATCAGTCGTCAGACAGACAGGATGTCAGGGAAGGGACCGCGGTCGATCCTTGATGGAAAGTTTTTTGAACCGATTGAAGACTCCTCTTTTTCCGAAGCCACTACCTTCAAGGCAAAGTGCCAAACCTGCCTGAAAGTAATTTCGGGCTCAAAAACTTCTACCTCAAACTTCAAGCTTCATCTCAGGGTGAGCACTTGCTTTGTAGTTCATAAAATATGTCGTACATTTGTTTTTGCCCTAGAGCTATAGTGACCAAGCCGATTTTTATACACACCAGCGGGTACATCCAGCGAGTGCAGCAGAGTATGAGAAGTATCTACAGAGGCCTGAGAAAACCACCAGCGGACGCAAACCAAAGGACGGAGGGGAGCGGTCTCAAGCACATGTCAGTCAAAGAAGGATCGACAATTTCATGAGCATTCCCGGACAAGTAGACCAGAGGAAGTTTGATCAGCTCCTTCAAAACCTGGTAGTTAAGGCAATGCTACCTCTGCATTTTGTTGACGACGAACCGTTCCAGGACTTCGTGAAAGGTAATATTCCCTTGCCTTTTTGTGGCTGCGACGTTGCGAATATTTCCTTTGTAGTTAGTGTATAGATGCCTTATGTTCTGCCGTCTTAGGAGTGTGCCCAACAGCCGCGGTGATAGTCACGAAGGACTCTTGCTCGGAAAATTGATGAGGATTTCGAGAGGAAGCTTACCAGCATTCGGTCCGCCCTACAGTCTGTAGCGTATGTGTGCACCACCGCAGACGTCTGGTCAACCAGAACAAGGAGTTTTATGGGCACTACAGCTCACTGGGTGAGTTGCCTTAACCATTCTATTATACAATATATGTCAACGTGTTCGTAGCGTGCGTGATGTCGTGTTCGTCATATCTTTTATATCATTCTAAATGCACCGCATGATCGCTGGTCTCATGAAAAACCTTTACGCAGCTGCTCAGTCGGCTTGCGAGATTATTTGACTATAAACTTGTAATTCAAGAAAACATAAACTATACAATTTACTTTTGTTCGAATGCCTTCCAGATATATTTTCAAAACCCTCCTTGTATGAAAGGTTTATTTTTCTACATTCCTTCGTAACCATTCATTTCACAACTCTAATTGTATTTGTGAGTTTAAAAGTAAATTTATTTGCGTATTTTCAGATCGCACCTGACACGCTTAAAAGAGTGTCAGCTGCATTAGCCTGCAAGCGGTTCGAAGGAACCCATTCACATGACCGCGTCGCCGACATGCTTGCGGATGTTTACACGGAGTTTGACTTGGACACACAGAAGGTTGTCGGCACCGTAACTGACAATGGAAGTAACTTTGTAAAGGCTTTTAAAGAATTCGGCATTGGTAGCCAGAGTGAAGGTGAGTCGACATTAACATCTGGCATCAATTTCACATATTTCAATTTAACTTTTTTATTGTTTAACACTTAAATAATTCAGTTGTCATACAACTCCCTCAGGCACTAGATGTATAAACTAGTCATTGAGTTACATCAAATGTCGCTTACGCCTTCCTGTCCTCTTACGCAGATGCCATGGATGACTTCTCTTTCTCTCATGACGTCACCACGCCGTCGCTCCCGCATCACCTGAGGTGTGCTTGCCACACTCTCAGCCTCATCGTGACATGTGATGTTAAAAAAGCACTAAGCAAATCTCCAGCATGCAACCGTCTCCATGACAGCGCGATGTCGAAGTGCTCAGAGTACTGGAGCTCCTCCCATCGCCCAAAATCCGCGGAAACAGTGGCTTCGGTTCTTGGGAGGCAGCTACCTACACCATGCGTGACCAGGTGGAGCTCCCTTTACCACGCCCTGGTCGCACTTCTAGACAACAAAGCCCAGCTGAGGACACTCTCCGAGAAGCTCGACTTGACGACCTTCAGAGATGCTGAGCTGGAATTCTTGGAAGAGTATCGTGACATCCTATATCCAATTGCCACAGGTAAGAAAGGTTCTCCTCTTTCCCTTTCATTCTTCTTTCGAATTTTGGACGTGTTAGATGCGTTTCAATGGGAGTCAGAAAGGGATTACCATTGTAGACGACCTTGGCTTTAATGAGACCTTTAGACATACGTGTTTTCAGTTGAATTATAAAATTAATCTGCCATGTCATGTTATCTTTCTAGCAATCAATATTCTACAAAAAAGCGCAAACGGCTACTATGGCGAGCTCCTCCCGACACTGACCACTGTCCAAAAGAAGCTCAACGCGATCCAGCCTAAAACCCGGACCAGCGCAGTAATCTTGGACAGCGTTCGTGAAGGCCTACAGAAGCGGTTCGGAACCTTCTTAAGGATGGAGAACGAAGAGGCCCTCATCGCTACCTGCTCGCTCCCGTTCTTCAAGTTGAGGTGGACATCGAAGGAAGATGGCAGAGCTTCGAAATTGGAGGACCTCCTGGTGCGTGCGGCTGAAACGTGTGGTTTCGTACCGGAGCCCTTGCCTGGGGACCTGCCTTTGCCGGCACTCGAAGACTCGTTCTTTGAGTTCGATGTGCAGACCCCACCACCGAGGACCCCACAGCACCATCTCCGGGCCGAAGTCTACAGATTCCTAGAGGACCAAAGGCATGAGATGTGCATGCTTCACGACTTCCCCGCAGTGAAAGCGGTGTTTCTTCGGTTCAATACGAACCTGTGTTCCTCGGCAGCAGTTGAGCGCCTATTCTCTTTTGCAAATATGACGCTGCGCCCGAATCGGCAACGCCTCACAGATGGGCTATTTGAGAAGCTCCTGCTCCTCAAGTGTAACTAAATTTAGCACTTTCATGTTTTCCCTTTGTATTGCTTTAATGTCGCATGATTTTATTTTGTATCGCTTGCATGTCAAATAAAAGACGAAGCAAGAATGATTTTCACTGCACTTCCCAACTAATTTGTTGCGTATGAAACGAGTTGGCCTCTCAAACAAATGTGAAAAAAAATGTATTTCAGTATCAGTATTTCAGTATTTGTATTTCTGCCCTCCCTAAAATGTATTCCTGTATTTGTATTTCCAAAGACTTTTTGCCTCTTTTTAAAATGTATTTCCGATACGTATCGCGATACATTTTTACAGATATATTTCAGTATCAGTATTTTAGCTACAATTTTCATGTATCCCAGTATTTGTATTTCCAAATACATTTTTGAGTATTTCTGCCCAGCCCTGTTGGTGAGTTTAATGAGCCAGTTGAATGATATGGCCTCACAGATTTTCAGGGACAACAATCTGCATGTACAGTGTTGTCCTCTGGCCATTACTCAGTGGTATCGAATGCCGCTCGGTAGAACGGTGTCATTGGAGGTAGCCTCTTGAAATTACTGATGCGACAAGAATGTTGCGATAAGAGCAACAACATCCTCTTCAAATAGAGTACCACCCTCGGTGTCTTGACGAGGTAGTCAGGAAAACGCATCCGCAACAAAGTTTGTAGATCCTCTTTGATATTTCATGCGGAAATTAGAATTCATCAGTCTCACCATCCAACGTGTGATGTGCAACGGGCGAACACCAGATCCCTTGTTAGATAAAAGCGTCACAAGTGCTTGATGGTCGATTCGAATAACAAATGGACGTCCCCCTAAGTGACATTTCACTTTTCACAGGCCCAAAGGGAAGCAAGAGCTTCCTTCTCCCCAGTTGAGTACCGCCGCTCAGCGTCCATGAGTGATCAGGAGGCAAAAGCGACACGGACAAGATGGTTCCCATGCTGCTGTTGAAAGGTGGCGCTCAGGCCGAAATGAGAAGCGTCTGTAGCCACGATGATGGGTAAAGACGAATCAAACATCGCTAGAATGGGTGCATGTCCAAAACAATTCTTGATGCTTTGGAAATTCGCGTCCGCTTCGGGGGACCAGACAAAACGAACTCCCTTTCGGAGTAAACGACGAAGAGGTTTGACCCCAGTGGAACAATGCGGTACAAATTTACTATAATATTTGACAAGTTTCAAGAATGCTTTCAGCCTTGCAGATTCTGATAGAACCTCAAAATTCAGAACAGCATCTACATTCGATGCGAGAGGTGCTAACCCTTCATGAAGAGATGTTGCCCCATATATGAAAGTTCATAAATATTGAAAACACCCTTTCGATTTAACTTCATTCCTGCGCAGGAGATGCAAGACAAGGCTTGACGCACGTTTACATGATGTTCCTTCAACGAAGATCTCTAGATGATGACATCATCGAGACAAAAATGAACACCTTGACATCCTTCTCAAATTTTCGACATGATATTTTGGAACGCTGAAGGTTCAAATGCCAGTCCGAAACATACGCGCTTAAAGCGGAAAGGACCTTCACGCGTGATGAAAGCTGTTAGATCTCGACTCGCGGGGTTCGAGACGAGCTTGATGGTACGCAGACGCAAGGTCTACCTTGTAAAAGACGGCTGCTCCTCGGAGGGAGTGCAAAAGTTCGTCGATGCGCGGGAGTGGGAAAGTGTCGATGACGACGGCTTGATTTGGCGCTTGTATATCCACACACATCCGGATATTTCCGTCTTGAGTTTTGACAACGACGATAAGAGAAACCCATTCCGTAGCGTTGACACGTTCAATGACTCCTTGCCGTTCCAGTTTGAAAATCACTTCGGAGACGGCGTCACGAAGAGTTAAAGGAAGACATCTAAGCCTTGACTGCGCTGAAGGAACATTATGTAGCACCTTGACGTTGTGCGTCTCTATCCGCACCCGACCCAACTCGGGACCGAACAGATGTTCAAAGTCTTTAAACCTCGGGGGTAACTTGTATGTGTCCCGCGGAGGTGGACTTGACTGCAAACATTTCGAAGAAAGGTTGCTTTGTTCAGGAATAGGTTCTCGGTATACCTTCCTACTTCCAGCATCAGGAAGATCAGTATGACGTTGCGGAACACAGCAACCACATTGATTTTCAGGTTGACGCTTTGAATCACTGTCTTCACGCTGACTTGCAGGACAGCGATCTGGACAGGTGTTGGCCGACGGTATAGGGTCAAACTCCTCGAGGTCTTTTGGAACTGTTTGTTCCTAATCAGAAGGTTTGAGTGGCCTGGATGCGTAGGCCCCCCACGGTACTGAAGATGGCTGGTTGCTATATGTAACTGGAGGTTGATGACTTTATGGTTGTGATGACTGGAGAGACGACAACGTAAAGAGTCGTCGCTGCGGAGCGCCAGCCGGCCCCACACTCCGAGGAGGCTCTGCTTCACTTCCAGCTGCATCCACATAGGAACAATCGCACTCAGCTCCAGATAGGGTCATGTTTAACTCGAGCACTGCGTCGGTTCCAAGCGATGATCGTCCCGTACGCGTCACATAAAATTCTAGCGGCGCGTATTGGTTCTTGAAAACCACTTGTGCAAAGAAACGTCCCAGTACGGGGATGGGCTGTTGCAGATAATGGACTAACGTCCTTGGTGGACGATGAAGCTTTATCTTACGTTTTCTGTTTACATGATTAGATTTTTGTTGGTTCAAAATCGAGACGTAACATTTGGTATCAATAAGAAGCTTGAGAGGAGTGCCATTTACCTGGACATCCGCCAAGAACACGTTGCGGAGACCCGGGTCACGTGCAAGGCGATCCGCAGACTGCGCCGAGACCTCGTGCTGGTCAAACGTCACACTCGGCGGGACTTCCTGGTGGACAGTTCCCACATGGGTCGAGCCGTCTCGTTGATAAATACGGCCACTCTGGTAGCGTCCGGCAGGTTGTCCACGGCACCAGGGTTGGCCTCGACCCCGCTCTGGAAATGATGCTTGCCGTTCATCGTTAATGAAGGCTGCTGACTGTGCTTGACGACTGGGGCAACCAGAGCAAAATGTCCCTGCTTCTCACACAGAAAGCACATCGCGTTCTGTACCGGACAGAACTCGCGGGTGTGGTCACACCGGCTACAGAACCAGCACACGGATAGGGAGCCTCTATCTTTTCTCTGCCTCACCCGCTGAGGAGGAGGCTCGCGGACTGCTGGCAGCCTTTCCTGCCCTTGGAATGGGAAAGATGGCCGTCAGATGATGGCTGACCCCACAGCATTACAGGACCTCAATGCGACGGGGTCATTCCGGTGGAGGGGCACGGAGGGTTACCATATTGTATACAGTTGGGCGGGGAACGCGGAAACTCCGCCGTCCTGATTCGCACACCACACCACTGAGCTCACGCATGGATATCTTGGACCACGGCTGGTTCCAAACCGCGGCTTTTGTCGTCAACAGGAAAAGACGACACCGCGTTCGTATGGCGATGAAACGATTCAGTCGTTTTCGCGATCTGTTCAAATTGCATTGCGAGCTGGAACGCTCTGTCCAGGGTGGGTACGTCGGCCTCGACGCATTCGCGTAAAATGCGGTCCTCCCTAGCAAAATAACGGCTTGAAATCAGTCCGGAAAGTGAAATCCGGACTAAAATTAAACCGGAGGCAAACCAGAAAGGCAGCTTCCGGTTTGCACAAACCGTGAATTTTCGAATCCGGTTCAAAGTCAAACTGGAGGTATCCTGGACAGGCAAATTCCGGTTCGCTGAAACCGTGATTTTCCTAATCCGGTTAAAGTCGAATTGGAGGAATTCCGGACAGACAAATTCCGGTTCGCACAAACCGTGATTTTCCTGATCTGCTTCAAAATCAAATTGGAGGAATTCCAGACAGATCAATTCCGGTTCACACAAACCGCGATTTTCCTAATTGGTTAAAAGTCATAGTGAAAGAAATCCGGACACACAAACTCCGGTTCGCACAAACCGTGACTTTTGGATTCCGGTTAAAAGTACAGTTGAAGGAATTCCAGACACACAATAAGCGGTTCGAACAAAGCCATATTTGCCAAATTCGGTTCAAAGGCAAATTGGACGAAGTCAAGACTGAAAATATCCGCTTTGCACAAATCATATTTTGCCATATCTTGTTCAAAATAAAATTGAATCAGCCGTCTGATGCCGAAGACTTTCATGCGTATGGTTGAAACATCAAGTTGCAAACAATCCATCCCGATCCCGTACGGGCTGCATCGATTAGAACTCAGAGCGCAGAAGACAACGAGCTGATAGTGGCGGCAAAAAAGGCGACATCACGGCAATTTTTGCGCAGGTCATCGCCATCTAATTCCATCTAGCTTTCTCTATGCACTCTGCAATACTTGTTCATTATTACGCTTAAACTGCGTTTTGTTATTTTTAAAATATTTTTTAAAATATATTCTTGATAACTGTCAAATAACCTTTTTATATAATTTTCACCACATAAAACAAACAAAAACAAAAACTAACTTGATGCCACAGCTAGATGTACGCACAATCGGAAAGTGTCATTTCAGTATCTTTGATAGCTTTCCTGCAGTCTCCTTGTTAATGCCTTTATGCTCAACATTTTATTATGGTGCACATGCACGCAATTTCAAGGGCTTTCATCAATATAGGTATGCTATGTGAGTGTCCTTGCCAACACACTTGCTGTAGTAGAGTCAATACTATACTCCGTTTCACCTTACGTTGGACCCTGAGCCAAAGCTACGGACCGCCAGAGCCAATCAAGCGCATGTTTAGAAGTGACGTCAGCTTGCTCCTCAAGCGCGTATCAGTGCGCGGGTTGCAATGGCGCTGGCAGGAAGGCTTAGGTGGGCTCACTGGTGATGAACAGATATCATCTGCTGTTTTCGATTAGCACACCTGATTTTGTGTACTGTTCTTCGCTTATTACGGAACGCTGGAGCATTCTGGAGTTGTGAGATCGACGGGCGACGGTTTCGTCGCCTTTCTGTGTGTGGGATAGGCTTACACGGATAGCTTTACCCGTCGAGCAGAAGCAGGGTCCGCAGAAGCCTTTCGCTTTACTTGTGGCACACAGAAGCCCATAGACGTTTTAAGTCACTCAACAATTCAGGTAAGCGTTTACAATCGAACCTTGACTTTAACCGAAACGCTCTTGCTTACTTGGAAGTGCGCCGCATGCTCCCTCGCATGCAGAACGCGCAGGTCAGGGTTTTATATATCGGTAAATAAAAGTGGAAGAGCAAGCAAAGTGAGTGTTTTAATTCGTAGCTTTTGCTGCTAAACCGTGCGTGCGTTTCACAAGAACTCCTAACGTGACTGCCACGACGTAGGGGGAATGTTCATCAACACTAGCTCTCGGAGAGCGAGTGACGAACCACGCACGGCGGTATGAAGCTGTTTTGTTTCTTTTCTCCAATTCCGCAAAAACCAGCATCGACAAATAAATCTCCGCTTCACGGCGCAACCAGACATGTTGTCAGTGGATGTTTTCTTTTCCAATCACTACGATGGCGTACCACCTCGTCCGTCGTGATCACAGCCTTCTGAATCCAGGAACGTTTCCGAGACGGCACCAACGTGCGAAGGCCCCTTGAGCTTCGAACTGTGCGAATTCGGACCTAGCGATGTTGGCCCCAATTATTCCAACTCGAACCTTGGGAAGTTCGAAACATCTCTAAAAAGCGTGTAACCCTGAAACCGAATTTAATGTTGCTCGCATTCCGTACGCAGTCACGATGATGTGGAGGTTGATCGAGTAGAAATTGTGTATATTTTAGTTCTCAGTGTCAATAGTAAAACCTATCAAAAGAGATCAGGCTGCTGCAGTATATATTAAAGACAATTTTAATGAAAGGTACATTCACAAACAAGCCCAAAAGCAAAGTAAAATATATGTTAGTGCAAGTCTGCCTGTGCAAAGCGACACTGGTTTATCCTGTAGGCAAGAAATTTATCTGGTGCAGTACTGTTGGGTATAACAACTGTTTATTTATCAAAATGTACGACAGGTGGCAGTAGTATAAATATTTGTTCGCTGCAAACTGATATGGCACTAGCACCTAAAGCCACAACAGAGATCATGTGCTCAACCAAGTCAACAGAGCCACTCCCGCAAATCACGACTTCTGGAGAATGTGCGCCCATGGATCATCCAAGTCCATGTCCACCCAACACCGAGACAATCACCGATAAAGTGACCATAAACGCTTCTCTTCCCGCAACCGAGCAAGAAGAACTCAACTCTCGTGTAAAAGAGTATGAAGATATCTTCGCACACCAGGCGAAGATCGGTGAGTGCCCCTACGTGGAACTCAGTATTTACCTAGAACACTCCAGACCAGTTCGTCGCCAACCCTACCGCCTCTCGCAGCCTGACCGACAGTTCCTCGAGAACCAAGTGCAAACTTGGAGGGAACAAGGCATCTGTCGCCCGTCCACATCTATGTATGCATCGCCAGCCTTCGTAGTGGACCAGCCTTTTCATGACACAACACGTCGACGTGTAGTCGTTGACTACTCCCGCACGATCAATCCGATTACTGTCGCAGATCCACAACCAGTCGACTGCATGGAAGACGCACTTCATGCAATTGCAGGTTCTCGTTTCATGTCTAACATGGACATCAAGAGTGCATTCTTCACAATCAAAGTGAAAGAAGACGACGTGCACAAAACAGCCTTCGTCACCCAAGACCACCACGAAGAGTTTCTACGAATGCCTTTTGGGCTCAAGAACGGACCGCCGACCATGACAAGAGCCATCAAATTGGCATATTCGCACCTTCGCAAACTAGGTGTTGTCACCTACATCGACGACATTGCCTGCGCGCACAACAGTTTCGAAGACCACATCAAATGCCTCTGCGAGATATTCAAGGCCACACGAAGCATGGGTTTCACACTCTCGCCGGCCAAGTGAGTCTTAGCATCGCCAACCATCTCGCTCCTCGGAAGAGTGTTGACAACAGAAGGCATACAGCCAGACCCTGATCGCACATCTGCTGTATCTCGGTATGCTACACTGACGTCCATACATGAGGTTCGCAGCTTCCTTGGATTTGCGAACACGTTTCGCAAACATATAGAGAACTTCGCAGTGATTGCAAGACCGCTTACTGAACTTCTGAAGAAGACCACGAGCAAAGAAAAGAACAAAGAAACGCCCACTCAAGCACTTCAGCTTGTCCTCGACAAAACTCAGCAGGAATCCTGTCGACTGCGCCATGTTGGGTATAACAACTGTTTATTTATCAAAATGTACGACAGGTGGCAGTAGTATAAATATTTGTTCTATGTAACAATAGATGGCGACACTTGCTCACAGTACGACTGCACCTCACAGCGGTGATACATGACCGCACACCTGTGTGATGCTCATTCAGATGATAAAATATTTTTTTTATTTGGCCCTGAAGAGACGCCGCATCGTGGAAAGGCAAAAGCCCCTACCATGAAGACTCTCAGTGTTGCGTCTAATGAACATAATAATGCAATGTATAAAAAAAATTGGATTGGGTGTATGTTTATACAGCCTAGAACTTGGTCTGCCTCAACGGACAACGAGTCTCTCAGCTGTAGATGAGAAATTTAGCCAGTGCAGTACAACCGCTACCCTGGGGTCTTTAACGTGCATCACGCAGTAGCGATACACGACTGCACGCCGGAACGGTGCTCATCCAGATCGAAACGGGCAGGGGTGGGGATTGAGCCCCGGATCCTGGGTTCTGCAGCGCGAGCTATCGCTCCACATGCTCCGAGCTGGTGTGCCACTCGGCCACCAATCCCCCCTGAATATATACACCAACTCATGTTTACAGACAAACAGGAGCGGACGCCACCGGCGCTGCGCATGCGCGGTGGGCAAGAAGCTCGCCGTCGCCCATAAACAAACCATTGAATTGCGTTGTTGTCGGCGTCGGTGTGAGTCCCCGTGCTCTTTTTCGCGTTGAAATTGTTGATTCTACGTCCTCCTAACAATGTCCGACTACTTGAGCGGCTTCAGCAAAATTAACGAGGCTCGTTACACCGCAAAACTTTGAGTGAATAATGTGACGTGCGGCGATTCATTTCACGTGGACGCCGCAGAATGGGCGCTAAAGCCCGACTCCCACGATGGGATTCTGCTCGCTATTTTCAGTCGCGACGTCACTCGGGCTTCAAAAACGTGGACCGTAGCTGAGATAGTGGACGTCGATACTGAAAACCGCAAGTAGAATCGGGCATTACAAGTCGTTGATGGCCACTGGTAACAATGATCAACATCTACTTCTTGTATCTACTGTTTACACTGAGCCTACTTACCCCAACCAACCTTCAAAAGTGTTTTGAGGCCTGCACTTACTTCTTATCGCAATTATCGGGTCAATGTTTGGTTTACGGGCAGCTTTTGTTTGAACGAGCAGACGACAAAAAGCAGACGAAAGTTTGAACAATCAGGCGGTCGTGTGAATTTGAAGACACACTGTACCCGCGGGTGGTCCGGACAACTTGGCGGTTTCCTCTCGTTCATGTTGGAACAAAACAAATACATCTGGCGACCACAAAGTGTTGCCCGCACAAGCAATCGTAGTTCGACAGCGTCTGGTTTGCCCCATTTCACCACTACTATCCACGTTCTTGGACGAACGGAGGGGGCAGAAATACATGAAAACTGATCTTCAAACCTTCCCAGACTCTCTTGGTACAGCCCCCGTCGTAGCATTTTGACAAGCTAGGTTTTTTGTCTGGTTTGTCCCAAAAGGACACAGGAATGCATGTCTCGCACGACGACTTCTGCCCACCGCCCCAGACCGGAAGTGCGCCCGACGCGCCACCACCGCGGCGTGACGTAGCAGAGTTGAGTTCGTGTATACAAGATGACGACACTGCTGCAAAACAAGCACATTAAGTTAACGTTAGCACACACTGAGCAACAATCTCAATCTCACTAAACCTCTGTCAGGAACAATTTTGCAAGTTCAAGCCTTCGCACCATCTGACAGTGGTCGAAGGGTGGTGTAGCAGACGCAGAACAGACCAGGACGGGCTCGTGAGGAAAAGCACCGACGAGGGCACCCCCCACACTGCTGCAAAACAAGCACATTGAGCTAATGTTAGCACACACTGAGCAACAATCTCAATCTCACTAAACCGAGACTCGGTCAGGAACTATTTTGCAAGTTCATGGTCTCTCACCATCTGACAGTGGTAGAAGGGTGGTGTAGCAGACACAGAACAGACCAGGACGGACTCGTGAGGAAAAGCACCGACGAGGGCACCCCCACACTGCTGCAAAACAAGCACATTGAGCTAATGTTAGCACACACTGAGCAACAATCTCAATCTCACTAAACCGAGACTCGGTCAGGAACTATTTTGCAAGTTCATGGTTTCTCACCATCTGACAGTGGTAGAAGGGTGGTGTAGCAGACACAGAACAGACCAGGACGGGACTCGTGAGGAAAAGCACCGACGAGGGCACCCCCCACACTGCTGCAAAACAAGCACATTGAGCTAATATTAGCACACACTGAGCAACAATCTCAACCTCCCTAAACCGAGACTCGGTCAGGACTTGGCGTCACCCTAGCATCATTCATTGAATCCATTCAAAATCGCTCCGCACGTTTCATACTTTCTAACTATCACCGTACAGCCAGCGTCACTTCCATGAAAGCGTCTCTATATTTGCCCAACCTCTCCTTTCGTAGAAAAATAGCTCGCTTCTGCTTATTTCACAAGATTTATCACTCTAACCCAGCACTTCGAATCTCATTATTTTCAGAACCATCATACATATCGCCGCGTACCGCTCATCTACTAAGAGCAGGAATCCCCTACTGCATCACCTCCACCTTTTATGCATCCTTCCTACCCCTGACCTCCGTCGACTGGAATCGCCTTCCCGCATCCGTAGTCTCACTTACTGACGCTACGGAGTTTAAACCCGCCATCACTGATGTTCTGAATAATGTTCCATAGCAATTCTAGAACTTGTGTTTTTTTTTGCGTTTTCTTTTCATTGTTCAACTTATATTGATGTAAAATTCCACCCTCTCTAATGCCTCGGGCACTGAGAGTATAATAAATTAAGTTAAATGTTGGAAGTTCAAGCTCTCTTACCATCTGACAGGGGTCGCAGGGTGGTGTAGCAGACGCAGATGAGCCTGGAATTGTCTCTTGGGGAGCGGCTTTTCGACGGTCGTCCATGGCATCGTAGGAATCGGGGCCTGTTACCACGAAAGAGATTCGCAGCCCATGTCCTCATCGCTTGAGTCGTCCATGTTCTCATCGCTTGATTTGTCGTCATCGCTGCCTAGGTGAATGACGACACTGTCGATAACCGTATCTGAGAGGCAGTCGGCTTCCCACATCTTGTATTCCACATCAATGACGTGTCTCACGTATGCATTCCAGTCGTCAGGCGTCACCTGTTGTAGAGCAGGTGGAGTCAGTAGCTCAACTTCTGCCAGCTTGAACGTCTTGTTTGCACCTGCAATGGAGCCTTTCACCTGGCTCCAGACAAGCTCGATGGGGTTGAGCTCGCAGTGGTAAGGTGGCAAACGCAGTACAGTGTGCCCATGCTGCTCAGCGATGTCATCAATGCGGTATTTCTGAAGACCTGGCATTGTCAACCTAGCCCTCTCCACAAGGTCCAGAAGTTCTGCCTTCAGAAATGTTGGATCCCAGACGATGTCATTGTCGGTGAGCCATTCCTGGATTGCTTGTTTTCTTGTGCGAGAGCTTGGAAGAGTGTGCAGCCTGACCGAATGGTAAGACGCATTGTCCATGACAATTACACTGTTCGGTCTCAAGTTTGGCAACAATTTCTCGGTAAACCACTTCTCGAAACGTGCGCCGTCCATCTCCTCATGGTAGTCGCCGCTGCCCTTTTTTGCACGGAAAACTTCTGCAGCACCGTCAACAAAGCCCTCACTGCTTCCTGCATGGACCACAATAAGTCTTTCTCCCTTGCCGGAAGGATTCTTCAGCCCAACTGTGAGGCCCTTGTTGAATGCATCTCTTGGTGTCTTTACGGTAGTGTCCTTCCACACCTTAGACCTTGTGTGGCCAGCGTTGACCCAGGTCTCATCTAGGTAGTAGATGGTCTTGTCATCCAGGCGATGCTTCCTGATTGCCCGGAGGTAGGTGGCACGCCAGAGCACCAGGTCTGTGCGCTCCATCAACAACGAGTCCCTGTTGCGCTTGACGAAAGTGAATCCCAGATCCACCAGAGCTCTCCACAGCGTTGTGCGGCTGATCTTGGGGAACTTGTCATTGTCCCGAGCAACCTCTAAGACCTGTAAATATAAGTTGAAAATATTGGTTTTTTTAAACTTGTTTTGAAATATTGCTGTATACGATCACTTTGACTACATTATACTTGTAGCAATTTATTGTAATGTCAATTATTTTTCTGCAAGGCTTCTGCGAAAAAATGAAAACATGAAAACTGCTAGGATACCAATGTACATATGTGCATAATTTAGCTATGTTTGTTCAGTTTCGCTATGTAGCGCTGTGGAGTGCTCCAGTTGAAAATAAAAAGTGTTTTTTTATAATGACAACGCTAACAGCTTATCTCTATCGACTGAGAAGTTCAAATGGGTCGTCAAATACGCGCAGCTTTAAAATCATGTCTGCTTCATGTCATTGAAAAAACTCAGGCCCATGCAATTATGACGAGTGGCGCTCATGTGATTTAAGTAATTTAGCATATATTAGTGACTGTGGCTAATAAACCATAGGTAGTTGAAGGTGTCAACGCGTTTCTTTCGCTTTAGTGAAGTATGTTTGTAAAAAGCGCCCTTACCTTTGACAACGTCGGACACTCGTTGCGGCGAAAAAAGTCGTGCACGATGAGCCGCAACGTTCCACGGTCGAAAGAATCCAGCAGACTGGGTGTAGGCGGGGCAGACCTCTTTCTTTTTCGCTTGGGCGAAGGTACCGATGGCGTGCCATCAGGACTCGACTGAACGAGTTTTTTCCACCTGAAGATCGTGGAGTAGCCCACTCTTGTCAGCTCAGACGTTCTTTGCACGATCGCCTTGTAAGACTCGTTCGGAGACTCACAACGGAGCTTGTAGTAAACGTTCAGCACAACTTGGCGCGCCTCTTTTCCAAACGAGGTTTTAGCAAATGTCGTCTGGAAGCGAGCTGGCGATAGAAGTACCGGCGCCTTTGACGGAGACACGCTTGACGACACCGCAGCCATGGCAGCCATTACGCAAACAACGGCAATTTGTCAGGTGACATCTTAAACACGGGCAAAAAGTATCTGTAAAGTTGAAATGTTTGCTTCCAATAAACATTTAACAGAGTTTTACAGAGTGTACAATAACTTTTAAATAAAAAAACTTCTCTTTGGAAGAAATATTTTTTTTTAAACACGTCACGAAATGGAAAGCAAACTTGAACCAAACGCATGAAGAAACGAACGCAACGGCAGTGTTGCCAACCAAAAATTTAATTTCTCCGAACATGCTACCTAATTATGTGTTAAATATCACGTTTGAAAGCTCTTCTTGAATACAAAAGTCGTTTTTGTTTCGATGGTACACGACACAAAAATATTAAACTAAGGCTAAAGTATGTTCCCGCTTCGTACTGCCCAAGGTTTTTGAGGCGCTACTTCGCGATGCGTAGGAACAACTTGTCTGGGTCGCGTCACAGCCCCCAGCCTTCCGCCGCGGTCCAACGTAAGGTGAAACAGGAGTATAGGATTTGAACCCATGCGGGTATCGGTCCGTCTCGTTCAGCTCTTGACCATATTAGTACAGGCGTGAGACAGTCGTGCGTGAGCTTTCGTTGCATCAGGGTGCCTAACATTGTGCCTATCTGTGTTTTTTCGACCTCGAAATGTACGTCATACGATACTACCTGGCGCTTTGGTACAGCTGAGGGACTGTATATCTGGGTGGTTCGCGTGTCGAATGCTTTGAACCATGTGGGTGTGTGGGTGTGCGGGGGGGGGGGGGGGGGGGGGGGGGTGGAGAGGGGTGTTTGGGTGTCCATCGCGCGTCTCGGTTCGCGCCCGAGCTGCTCCTGTGTCTCTGCTGGCTCGTCTTGGCCACCCGGGCGCGCTTTTGGGCCCACTTGATTTTGTTTTATTCCCTTGTTTCGTCCTGGACACTGCCGAGCCCCAACGGCGCCTAGCGGGGGGTTCTTTGGGGATGCATGCAGGGCCCCTTCCCTGGCCGCGGCCTTCGTCTACCCATGGTCGGTTCTGAGAAGTTGTTTTTCGCCTTCCCGCAATGTTTTTTTTTTTTTTTTTTTTTTTTTTTGCCGCCGTGTCAAAGTGGCGGGCTTCCAGCTTTAACTGCAACATTAGGACCTGATGAAGAGCGGTCCCCGCTCGGAACGTCGTCCAATAAATACGTTTTAAAGCATTTACCTCCTTTTTACGATATATATATATATATCGAAGGCCGGGCTCCGGCCGAAACGTCGAAGATTAAATCGTCCGTTGTTGCTGTTTTCACCAGGGGTTTTTTTCTTCCGAGTTATACCCACGCCCTCGGCCTCCCGCCACCATGCCCGTTGTATATATATATATATATATATATATATATATATATATATATATATATGCGTGCGTGCGTGCGTGCGTGCGTGCGTGCGTGCGTGCGTGCGTGCGTGCGTGTGTGTGTGTGTGTGTGTGTGTGTGTGTTTGTGTGTGTGTGTGTGTGTGTGTGTGTGTGTGTGTGTGTGTGTGTGTGTGTGTGTGTGTCCTCGTGCGCATGCCCCTTGTAGTCGTAATTTGTTGGTTGTAGCCTTTATAGGGGGAGGAGAGATGTGGCAAGGGGCATGGAATAAAGAACGAAGCGCCGGCGACACACGCGCTTCATGTCTAGAGCCCAGCGGACATGGCCTCGTCTCGTTCTTTCTAGATATTGCTACAGCTAGCGTTATAAAACAACGCGATAATGCTGTATCCCGTGACTGCACATATTCTTGAATGCTCAAGGTACCTTTCAACTCGTTCTATTTTAGTGTAAAATGTAGATTTCGCCAACACAAAGCGAGAAACATGATCCGCTCGAAACTCGTTGCGTGCAAGGTCGCTTTCGCGCACGAAGGTCAGATCCAGCTCGGTGCACGTGACCTCTTCTCCGCCAATACGGAGTTGGCGGCGAATGGAAAAGGAACGCGACGCTCTGCCTCTGCAGGCAGAGCCTATGCAGCCGGTAGATCAGCGCCTTATCACGGCGTGGAAGACCAGGTCAGCGAGACAGGTAGCAGAAGACACATACCTATTCTCGCTGACTTGCTGTTTCACGCCGCGATAAGGATTTGATGTACCGGCCGGGCGGCGTTTGCGCGATATTGTCGAAACGGGCAGGGGTGGGGATTGAACCCAGGGAGCTCGGAGGGGTTCTGACAGCGTGAACTTTCGCTCCACGTGCTCCGAGCTGGAAATTAATCACATTCGTTTGATTTAAATCAAGTTTCAATCAATCTATCAATTTTATTTCCTTTCTATTTGAGAGGGGAAGGCAGGGAAAAAAAGCAGCATGCTTCTACTTGACGAAGCCCCGCCTTCCCTTTACATCCGCAGAAGCAGCTCAACATATTAGTGAATGAACAATTTAATATATATAAAGGCAGGTAATCAGATGTTTATACAGGACAATGGTGTCAATTATATACAGTGCAAAAGGTTAAACAAGGTAAACATAATTCAGTGTTGCACACGCTTGCTCCGAGGGTTTAGTAATGACCACACAACAATGCACATTGACTTTCAAAAATATATACGAAACTGTCTCTATACCTTCCAAACATGACAGCACCTGTGTAATGTATCACTCAAATGGGCCACAAATTTCCTTTTTGCTTTTGCTTCCCACGGAAATTCCCTTTGCTTCAAGGTTATTTAAAATTCTTGGGAGAGTAAAAGCCAGTCTCTGGTCACCATCAGGGGCTCCGGAAGTATATCTGATGTGTGGGGGCGACGTCTGGGGGCTCATGTCGCATTGTGTAGTTCACCTCTCTCTCTCTCTCTCCTCTCTCTCTCTCTCATATATATATATATATATATATATATATATAGGTATATTGTTGTGATTTGGACACTGGAGGGCGAAGAGCAGCGGCACGAAGGAGCGCGTGCTGTGATCGTGGCGCGAGGGAGCGAAATACGATCTCGGGATGAGACAGGGGACAGCCATGGCGGCGTAAGCCGCAGAACACCGGCTTGAATAAATGGTACCACCACGACTTCGGGCCCTGCCTCCCGACAGGCTGTAAGCGAGAGCACCACAATATATATATCAACGACCACTGACGAAGCACAGTGCAGAGAATGAAGGCTGAAGTCTGATAGAATCTTCGGATATTTATTAGTGAGAACACACTTATTGGAGAAACAATGAATGACAACTTTAAAAGAAACGGGTTAACAAGGCTTCCAAACAAAGAATACATGTGACAAACTACTGATGCAAACATACATACATACAATATACACATATAAAACATATAAAACACGATGCACAAAATTCAAAACCCGCACTTTTCCTTCTACTTCGGGTCACACACAATAATGTTTTTTATATACTGAACGGTGCGCCATCATGGCAAACCAAACGTGGCTGCCCGTTCAGTTGTCCTGTTAACAAACTCGTTGATTATTTCGTCTAGCACCAGTGCCGCGGTCCTGCCCTTGTGGACATGTAAGAGTAAAAGATGCGTTAGTCTGCTTTGTGTCATACGGCTGCGGAGGTACGTTCTAATTTGACGTAAAGCACTGAATGACCGCTCGCCTGAGGCTACGGATGCAGGAATGGACAGTAAAAGCTGGACGTACTTAATAATTTCATCAAATATTTCCCGCACCCCCTCCGACTTTTTCTGTAGGACATCTATGATGCTTTCTACTGTTACTGTGTCCACATCGGACAGAAGAGATGGCAAGAGCATAAACTGTGCTGAAAGTCGAGATAGCACAAAATCATCAACGTGTCTACCTAAATTCTTTCGCAACTCATCTGGTGTATACTCTTGCCACCTGGCAGCATTTGTCAACGTCAGCTCAAGATTAACCAGCTTATCCATACCGGGCTGCTTAAACCGACGGTGGATTTCACACGTTATCTGGTCAATGGCCGCGAAAAACTCCTTCCTCATTCTTGTCTTGGGGTCAAGTGCAGCAGATTTAGAAGGCTTCTCTGTGAGCTCGAGCCTTTTTGGTGGTCTTGTAGGCCTTGTCACCTGAGGCTCTTTTAATCCTATCTGCGTGGCAGTTGACTGAGTGTTTTGCCACAGTTCGTCAAAGGCCGGTTCTGAGCGTAGGCGGGAGATCGCTTCACCCAATGCCTCGGCAGCTTCCTTTGCGCCAGCCGCGCGGAGAGCTGGGCGTTGCAGCGCCTTTGCAACTTCTTCACATGGGCCAAACAGCGCTATTGAAATATTAATTCCGAATAGCGTCTCGAATTTGTTCATGGATTTTGAATATCCTTGTAAGGCAGCCCTGCAACTTTCCGTCGTTGAGCGCGGTGTCTGCGTTAACTCATTCAGAGTTTCTTGAATTCTGCTATAGGTTTCGCGAAACCTCCTCAGTGATTGTACCCTGACCGTCCAGCTGGTTGGGCAAAGGGGCAGCAGACTTCTCGGGCTCGAGTCAACATGCTCAGGTATTTCATGACACGGAGGGCTGTCAACACTAACGAACACGCTCCGCCTCTTATGTGAATCCAATATTAAATTGGAGATGTCTTTCACGATGCTTAGGGCGTCGTTTATTACGTCGCAACTTTTGCTGGCTTCCTGCAAGACTAAGTCCAAGGAATGGTTACTGCAGTGAACATAAAAGGATCTGGGCTCAGCGTCGCAAATTTGTTTTTGTACTCCGGACAAACGTCCGGACATATTGGCAGCTCCATCGAAACAATGTCCGCGCAAGTTCTGAAATTCAAGACCGATTCTTAAAATCATATCTTTCAGGACTTTGTAGAGTGTGTCGGCCGTACTGTCTGGTGCGTTGTAGAGCCCGACGAACGCTTCTCGTGCACTGAGAGTCAAGCGGTCTACCCATCGCACACATAATGTAAACTGCTCTTGTCCTGTGATATCTGTAGTCCCATCAGCAATGATACCAAAAAACGGGCTCGACCTCACGTCCTTCACGATGCTGCGCTGTACATTGTGTGCCATGATCTGTATTATTTCGTTTTGCACATCAGTGCTCAGCCATTTGTCTCTCCTCGTAAGCCATCTTTTAAGTGCTGGCACGTCGTTCCATCGCTCTTCTAGAAGATCTATGAAGTTGCCGTCCTCTTTTGTGTGCCCCTGTAACGCTTGACCTGAGCGACAGAAATAACGGATAGAGCTGACTATGACGCGCAGCGCCATCATAGATTCTTTCTGCTGCGTCTGGTTCTGCGTAGATAGAAGCTGCACAACGCGAATTCCTGTTGCTCTGGAGAGGCTATGGTTTAGAGCATCTACATGAAATTTGCTTTTCTCATGGCGTTGCAGCCTCTCGGCACCTTTCTTCCAGTTGTTAAAGCCCATCTTCATAAACAAGAACTCCATAGCTCGTCTGTTATCTCCAACTTCATTACTTAAAGCCTCACGGCACTCGTGGCAGAAAACTACATCATGCTCAAAGTCGTAAGACAGCCATGGAAACCTCTCAAACAACTCGTGGTGACATGAGCGACCGTCTTTGTTCTTCGGAAATTTGTAGCTTTTCCTAGGCACAGCTCGCAAACACGGCAAATCTCTATCAGAGTTTTGGTTGCCGCTTTGTATAGATGTCTCGGAGTATGTCGGTGCTCTTTCCGTCTCTGTAGCTCGACGCACAGTGTGTGGTGCTTTTGTCTCCTGTGGTTCTACAACAGAAAACGGAAAGAGAAGGTTAAGCCAGTGTTCTACTTCGGTGATAAAACGCTGTTCTAGGTTATTAACGTGGTATCTTACCAATAGAACAGTCCGTCGAGCATGGCAGAAGCTCCGAGAGGACATTGACAGCCGCTGATTCACTCTCCTTCCCATCTTCCGTGTCTGTAGTAATGGCCGAAGTTTCTGGAGTCAATGTAATATATATATATGCATATTTATGTCACGGCATTTAATTTTCAGTCCCCTTGGTCTCATAACAAGTCTGACTCGCCATCGCTTACCATGAGTCGGTCCCACCGCATGTCCACTTGATTGAGGAACGTGACTGTCAAGGCACCTTTCTTCAGCGGCTTCTATTAGAAATACAAATGCTCAACCTACTCGAAAGGAACGGCAAATAAAATATTTCTGAGAAGACAAAGTAAGTACCTTGATCACTAGTTTCAGTAACGTGTGCACGTTTTGGAGCAGGGAGGAAGAATGTGCTGATTTTCTTTTGCCCTTTCTTCATCATAAATATAGGCTGCTGCGACCTGCACGGACCTGCACATTCCAAAATTGAGATAAATTGAAATACATTGCAAAATCAACAAAGTCGTTATGCGTATTGCTTGGAGTCGTGCCTTTACAAGACAGTTCATGATAAAATAGAAAGCGCGCAAAAAACAAGGACAAAAAAGAGACACGTACGACAGACAAGCGCTTACTCGCAACTGGAAGTTCTATTAAAACTTGGGAAAACACGCAGATGATTCCTTTCGCCGGCTGCACATGCGCCATTCAATTGTCCCCACCCCCTTACCGGTTCTAATCTAAAAAACGAAGGAACCATTTGTTTTGTTACCACCCCCCCTAACGTGCGCGTGGCACTGTCGCAGATAGGAATGCCTCCTCAGCATCTGTCAAAGCAAGTGACGGGTGACTTATGCAGCCATCAACCAATGTTTTGATAATAAAAGCCTCTAAAACCTCCCTTGCTTTCTGCTTTTTAAATTGTCCTAAAATACTTGTTTCTAAAACCAGGAGCACATTCACACCTACTGCAGTGGACTGCTAAGTGGCCATACGGAGTGGTACGAAGAGAGTTGCAGTGCTCTCTCAGTCTATCATTAATACAATGTCCTGTCTGGCCCACATACGCCTTACCACAAGACAGTGGTATGCAGTACACAACGCCGACTCGGCAGTTGACAAACTGATTTGCATGTTTCTTTCCACATGAAAAAACACCCATTTTCTTCTCTGACACGCGAACCTTCCTGCACAACTGCATCAATTTCTCTGGTGCGCTGAAAACAACTGGCACATCATACCGCAGAGCGACGTTCTTTACATTGTGGGGGACACCATGGAGGTACGGAAGCACCACTGGCCTGACAAATTTCTTTCGTGGTACCCGATTTTTTGGCCCCTTCAGACGTTTTAGTAAAACCCCCGACACTTCCTCCAGCACCCGTGAAGGAAAACCTGCCTCTTTTAATTTTTTTAACTAGTCATGAAAACTCTTTTTCACACCGTGATGGCATGACTTGACCAATGCCGATCCTAAGCAAGACACCGCGATACTCCTCTTGGCGAGTTTTGAGTGTGCAGACTCAAAGGGTAGGATCCCTTTCTTCGAACGGGGACTGTACGACCAACACACATGGTTTCGCATCAAAGTGACAGATCTAAAACTTCCAGACGACCGTCAGAAAGGGCTTCAAAAGTAAAATTAAGCCCCTTTCCCATCTCTCTGAAAATGGACATCACACGTTGAATGGCATCCGTTCTGTCAACGTCGTCGACAAAAATCAAGAAATCGTCTACATATCTAAACACTCTTTTGACACCCTCACTCTGCAGGGGCCTTCTAGAGAAACGTCAAGCTGGCCAAGAAAAATATCGCTCAGAACCGGAGCTACACATGAGCCGATGCAAATGCCATCCTTTTAAACAAAAATTCCCCCTTCCCACTCGACCAGCATATACTTCAAGTAAAAATTGAGTAGCTCTAAGAAACTTTCACTCGATACACCGCTAGAGTTCCTGAACTTCACCTCACCGGTGGCTTCGATGCAGTTATTCACTGCTACTAACAAATTATTTTGGGGAATAGAGTAAAACAAATGCTCGACGTCCACAGAAAACGTCCTACATGAAGTTTCGTCGTCGTTGCCCCTCGGACCGCGAGCACCACTTCGCGAAATACAACGGCACTAAAGTAGCAGGTGATGGCAGCCGGTGATAGCAGCAGAAAAGGAAGTAGTGTGGTAGCTTACCGTGTCATTGAAAGGTGATCCCACCTTGCTCCACAGAGTCTTGCTCTGACGAAGGGAAGAGGACCAAGCGGGCGGCCGGAGCGCGTTTTTAACACGAAAATGTTTTATGCCGGGGTTCAAGATGAACTTCATGTAACGGATGGGACGTTCGGCGCCAACTAGAACGCTGGCGCACCAATAAATAGACCTCCATAAACATGGAGACACAGAAAGGGAAAGAAGAATCTCAAACGCCTCAAGCAAGACGACTATTGAGTTCCACCAGACAGCTTAAGCCACTCCCCGGCAGCACTCACGACGACCTCCAGACGGCTGAAGCCTAAGCCCAATTATCTACTTTCAAGCCAACCCTTCCCAAAAAAAAGGGGGTTTTGCTGGTGGTATGGGAAGGAAACTGCGAGGAGGGTTCTTTCTAGATGGAGTGCTCATTCGAAACTCGTGAAAGGGGGAGTGGTAGGGGCACTAATTGGTAATGCACTGAAGAAATCTTGTTATCATTGTGTCGGAAACGCTTTCGGCGTTCAAATCAAACGTCTACTAAATGTACATAGACAGTTTGTACTTTCTTGGAGGACCGCTGAGAAAGTTCAAAGAAAAACCCCATCGCAGTAGTAATCGGATGAGAGAGTTTTTGCTTGTTTGAAGGGCATGTCAAATTTGGCGTTGTGGGAATTCGGGAAGGATTGGCTTGGAAGTAGATAATTGTGCTTAGGCTTTTGCTGTCTGGAAGACGTCGTGAGTGTTGTACCGGGGGGAAGGGGGGGGGGGGTGCGGTTGTATTGTAGTGTGGCGGGTCCCTTTTCAAAAGGGTGGTCGCTAGTCGTCTTGCTTGAGGCGTTTGAGATTCTTTCCCTTTGTGTATCTCCATGTCTATAATAACTGTAATAACAAAAACGGCTTGACACTTCGGCTATTTTGGGCATAAAGTTTGTGTACACCTCTGGTAGGGGGCCACGGGTCTTGTTGACAAGCGATGAATCACTTTCGCGTTTGTCGTTCTGGATGAACCACGATTTCAGCAGCTTTCTCGGTCCCCACCTTTTCTCCCTCGCCAAGGTATCTCGATGCCTTGTCAAAGTCAAATTGGTGGCCAGACGTCCATGCGTGGTCGATGAGTTCGGATTTGAAACGGGTGGCGTTTGTGGAATTGGCGACGTCCCGTGCGTGCTCTTTTAGTCTTGTTTTTTTTTTTTTGTCCTGTCTCTTCAATGTACGAAGCGTCGCATTCCTAGCACTGTACCTGGTAGCCCCTTTCTCTCTGAAGGGGTGGGGTCTTTTGGCATCTAGACAAATGTCCATGTCTATGGAAGCGCCTACAGGGAGCGCTTCGGTAGTCACAGTGCAGCGGAGGCTGCGCTGTGACTACCGAAGCCAAAAAAAAAGGGAACCAAAAAAGAAACCAAAAAAAAAAGGGGGTTTTGCTGGTGGTATGGGAAGGAAACTGCGAGGAGGGTTCTTTCTAGATGGAGTGCTCATTCGCCGCTGCGCTGTGATGGTTTGTCTTTCGCGTCGGATTAGCCTGGGGGGCCTCGTCGCCTGTGGAGTGCAGCTTCAACATGCCACAGCCTCACGGATGGTGGGAGGGTACAAGAGCGGGGTGGGGGGGGGGGGGGGGGCGGTCGGAAAAGTTTTGAGTGGGGGGGGGGGGGGGGCACGCCCCCACTGGTTTTGAACCTGTGGGGGCGACTGCCCCTACTGCCCCCCCAGTTCCGGAGCCCCTGGTCACCATAATTGGTTCTGGAGCGCGGTGCGGCCCAGTTTCGAGTATGACGAGTGCTGTATGTCACGTCCCGCGACTCCAAACCTGAGACTGAATTAAAAACGCTAATGAAGTTGTTTCATTATCTTTTCTATGACATCAAAAGCTTATAACTATAGTAATTCGTGATTTATAACGTGTCAAGCTTTTTAAACTAAGATTTAGTGGAATGATCATACGCTACATTACATAATTCATTTAAATAAATTACCTCCATTTAAATTATCCTGGTTTGAATATAGTGACTCTTTATCACTACATGCATATTTAAACATGGTAGATTCGATTGTCAATTCGTCCGATTACTGACAACAGTGCGAAAGAGTTACTGCATATCTAAAGTAACTTCATTAACCAATTTTTCTCAACGTAACCTTAGTCAAATTGAAACAAAAACAGCGTGTTTTTGTTTTAGCTCGCTAAAAAATATTTGATTTTTTTGCGGTGTGATTTTTATGCAATGAGACCTTTCTTTTCGAGTTTTTCACTTTTCAGAATCCAATTTGCTTAAAATTGAACCTTACGCAACTGATAAACATGGTGTTGTTTTGTTGTTTTTTTGTTTGCTGGAAAGGTTCGATTTAATTTTTCATAGTAAAACTGGTCTGAATTAAATCATGATGTAAAGCACGACTTTAATCATCGTGATGTTCATTGTCCACCCTGGCGCTGAGCTGAAACATTGCACTGCACGAACTGTTTTCGACCGACACGTTTGTCGAGGATGGCGACCCCTATAGGACTCTAGAGTCACAAATAGCTTTGCGTCATCTGGAAGGTTTGCTTCCAACTTGGCCTTCTTTGACCCGCAATTCGCAGGTCGAGGGCCAGTACGACGCGTTCCCGCGGCCACAGCCCACAGTCCGGAGTCCTTTGAGTCGGCGGACAGGATGGCACCTTCACTGGGAGGCTGCGCCACGTTAGGGGCGCCTTGCGCAGTTTGTCTCTAGACAATTCAGAAGTGTCTTCGTCCAGGTGGACGGCGTGTGCAGCTTCTCGGTCCCGGGCCACAAGATTATAACGCTGGACAGCAGGATTTTTAACAAGACAGTCAGGAAGACCACCAGAGACCTCGTGTCCCCGAGCTTTCAAGAAGGCGGTGCAGGCCGGCCAATAAAGTGTGTACAGAATGCGCGACTGTGTGCACTCCACGTCCCTGTGCCTGTAAACGGCTTGCACTGAGGTCCCAGTGTCACGTGACATCACGGTATTACGTGATGTCATGGCATCACCCAGTTGTGTAGTATATTAATTCCAGTACTTTAATTTCTCTGATTCAATTATTTGTCAAGATAATTTCTGTTTGTAGTTATTTATTTATTTATTGGTTACCTACAGTCGGAAGCCTAAAACGGTAGAATACCAAGTCAGTATGCAAAGGTAACAGACAAGAACGCAAACCCAGAACTCAATCCAATGACAACACACTACATCAAATGGTCGACGCTTTTCTTGAACGCAATGATGTCATAATTAAAAAGGTCAACAAGGCATCGAACCATGTTGAATTAACCTGAGACTGGGGTAGAGAAGAAACATCAAAACGTAGAAGGGACAGAAAATAGACAGGACGACGTCTCAATGCAGGCGAGCTGGTGAATATTAACCATGTTGAATTAACCTGGGACTGGGGTAGAGAAGAAACATCAAAACGTAGAAGGGACAGAAAATAGACAGGACGACGTCTCAATGCAGGCGAGCTGGTGAATATTAACCATGTTGAATTAACCTGAGACTGGGGTAGAGAAGAAACATCAAAACGTAGAAGGGACAGAAAATAGACAGGACGACGTCTCAATGCAGGCGAGCTGGTGAATATTAACCATGTTGAATTAACCTGGGACTGGGGTAGAGAAGAAACATCAAAACGTAGAAGGGACAGAAAATAGACAGGACGACGTCTCAATGCAGGCGAGCTGGTGAATATTAACCATGTTGAATTAACCTGGGACTGGGGTAGAGAAGAAACATCAAAACGTAGAAGGGACAGAAAATAGACAGGACGACGTCTCAATGCAGGCGAGCTGGTGAATATTAACCATGTTGAATTAACCTGAGACTGGGGTAGAGAAGAAACATCAAAACGTAGAAGGGACAGAAAATAGACAGGACGACGTCTCAATGTAGGCGAGCTGGTGAATATTAACCATGTTGAATTAACCTGGGACTGGGGTAGAGAAGAAACATCAAAACGTAGAAGGGACAGAAAATAGTCAGGACGACGTCTCAATGCAGGCGAGCTGGTGAATATTAACCATGTTGAATTAACCTGGGACTGGGGTAGAGAAGAAACATCAAAACGTAGAAGGGACAGAAAATAGTCAGGACGACGTCTCAATGCAGGCGAGCTGGTGAATATTAACCATGTTGAATTAACCTGGGACTGGGGTAGAGAAGAAACATCAAAACGTAGAAGGGACAGAAAATAGACAGGACGACGTCTCAATGCAGGCGAGCTGGTGAATATTAACCATGTTGAATTAACCTGAGACTGGGGTAGAGAAGAAACATCAAAACGTAGAAGGGACAGAAAATAGTCAGGACGACGTCTCAATGCAGGCGAGCTGGTGAATATTAACCATGTTGAATTAACCTGAGACTGGGGTAGAGAAGAAACATCAAAACGTAGAAGGGACAGAAAATAGACAGGACGACGTCTCAATGCAGGCGAGCTGGTGAATATTAACCATGTTGAATTAACCTGGGACTGGGGTAGAGAAGAAACATCAAAACGTAGAAGGGACAGAAAATAGTCAGGACGACGTCTCAATGCAGGCGAGCTGGTGAATATTAACCATGTTGAATTAACCTGAGACTGGGGTAGAGAAGAAACATACGTAGAAGGGACAGAAAATAGACAGGACGACGTCTCAACCTCAGCTAACTCGTTTATTTAGTCCACCTCCTTATATAATCTCAATCTCAAGGTCATCTCCACCAACACAAAAGCACGAAGTCTATACAGTTCAAGCGCCACAGTCTTCATCCCACAATGCAAGAACGTTGACAACCTTTACAGGTCGACGCGATAAGGCAACATCTATTCACCTTCAAACTTGAACAAAAGGATCTCTTTCTGTACTATTCTAAACACAGTTCATACTTCTGAATCATAAACAAGCCCTCTCCACCTAAAAAAAACACACACACTGAAACGGTAGTTGGGCCAATACACGTAGAGAACCACACAAAGCAAAAAAGCAAAAATCATAAAAAAAAACATCAAAAATGAAAAAAAAAGCATCGAGGACGTAAAGTTTTCGTTCTGTCAATTCGACGGCCTCTTTGGTAGTCCATCACTAGCTGTGACCTTCAAAACCCAAACATAAGAAGCTTCGAAACTGTCGGCGACGTCCGAGCAGTAGCCAGTGGACAGCCACTTGTAAGGGTGGTCTTTCCAGACCCCAACCAAGATGCCTGAATCCCCGTTCCAGCTTCAACAGCAGAGCATTGAAAGCGCCGCCACCAACATCACGAACCAAGTGTCGACAGACCACATCACTCCTGGACAACACAGCATGCCGAGCAACTGAACACACGATGCTCATGACACCACGTCATCATTCTGGACGTCCCAGTCAGAGAACTCATCCGAGACCGGGGTCGAAATTATGGAAGAAAGCAACATCACCTACGAAGAGTGGAACAAGGCACGATCATGTAAGCGCTCTCACAAAACATTGTCCGACCCTGCTTCGAGTTCGAGAACAGTTCGCAAACAGCCGAACGTCTGTGAGGGACTCACGGTAATCCTTGCAGCTACGAAGACTGAACAAAAGCTAGCCACTTTAAGCAGTTTGAGGTTGTCCAACGCCCTAGAGAAGCTTTGTCCAGAGTATATCCTTCAGATCCGCCCCAACGACATCGCCGTTGATGTGCGCAACGGACAAACAATAAGGGCGCTGCTTACATCTCCTGAACTTTGGTTGATCGATTGATTTGAGTTTTATGGCGCGAGAGCTACCAGGGCCAAAATGGGCAAAGTGCATAAACTATTGCAGAAACAAGGGTTGAAGAAAGAGAGCTATAGTAGCTGATGATCTAATAAGACTATTAACATGACTCGTGTATCACATGAACATGAGTTTTGGTTATAAAAAATTACGATGGTCTATGAATTTTGAGATGACACCGACCGTAATCTACAACATTTTAAAATATCTACAATGTGAATGATATATATTACGAATAAAAGTTAAAACCGGTGTATGTACCCAGTTACTTTAAGAAATTATAAAACGCGCCGAAAAGGGACTAGAGGTTGATCACCGAGAAGGAAGGCAGGGTGAAACGGGAGATGATATCTAAAAAGTTCTGGAAAACATGCCCGTCGCTGTTAATGTAGGTGCCTGCAATTCTACAAGATGTGTAATACAGTCACCACTTTGCCGCAATGCTCACACTGTGGAGCATCTTCATCACAAAGCAAAAGCAGATGTGTCAAACTCGAGTGGCCAATCCTCAATCGAGACATCAAAACTTCATGGAAACGATTCCTACATTACTGAACACTCTTATGGGCTCTAATTTTGATGTCGAATCTTCCAATATGTGTGCGCTTAAGGATTATTTTCTTTCAAATTAAACAATCCTTACTGCTGTTGATTAGCTAGCAGATTATTGCTTTTGTTTTGTCTTGTTAATTTTTTGTTGTTGTTAAGTATTTTGTATTATATAAATTCTTGTGTATGACTTCCCCAATGCTGTGTACCTGTGGGGGGCTGAGGACCAGTCAAGCTGCTTGCACAGCTTTTTTCCTCAGCTCCCACCATACTTGTATGGTAAATAAATTCATTATTATTCTGATCTAGTAGAGCGCGAAAAGTACGGTCGTAGAAGACCCATACAACACGGACCTGGCACCAGGGTTGGGCAGTATCGCAATACAAATGTATCGCGATAGTATATTTCAGAAATACATTTCGAATCTGCATTTCTGTATCGCGATACATTTTTGTAGCGTGAGCTACACTGGCCGTGGTTGAGCAGTTTCGCGTGGCTCCTGGAGAGCCGTGCTGCGCATGCGCGAGGAGCAGTGACGTCACACGGCGCACAGCTGGCGCAAAAAAGTCAAATTTGGGGGTTTTACGTGCCAAGCCAACGACGGGCATCTGGCACGCCCCAGCGGAGGACTGAGGATTAATTTGGACCACTTGGGGATCTTTTGACGTGCAACCGAAAGCTCGGTTACACGGCGCCTCCTCCGCAATAAGCCTCCGTCAGATTGCGGGCGCCTCGGCCGGGATTTGAACCCGCCACATGGGGATCCGTAGACCAGCAGCCGGCTGCACAGCTGGCGCGCCGGAGCCGCCGCCGCCGCAAGCTCCGCCGCCGCCGCGCGCGCCTCGGCGGTCTGTGCATTCCTGAGGAGTGACGTCATAGCCGCGGCAGACGCACTGGCGCCGCCGCGTGCCCAGCTGTGCGCCTCTGTTGCGCAGTAGCCATGTCTGACGCACTGGCACCGCCGCGTGCCCAGCTGTGCGCCTCTGTTGCACAGTAGCCATGTCTGACGCTGCACCGGAGCCGCTTGATAGCGCCTCTCATTTTGTGCGCATGCGCAGAGGTATCAGTGGGGGTATACATATAGCGGGGCGTTTGCCAGTGTGGTATAGCCATGGAGAAGGAGAGAGGCCGTAGGTCAGCGCGCTATGCAAAAAGAAAGCTTCGAAAGGAACGCGAATGTCTTTCCTCCGGTAAGTTCGTGGATTGTTGAAGTTCATGAAACTGCTCTGATGATATTGTGGCGGCCTCCGCGATATATTTTATCTCGGACGTCGAGGCACCCTAGCGCGCTCCATCTGGTTCTCCGGCGCGCGTTTGAGAAAACAGCGCGGCGTTGCGGCCGGGCCCGAGGGTCAGGTTTCTTCCCTCCGCGCGCAGTCGGCGCAGTCGCCTTCAGATGGATAATAAAACCACAGAACCGTTTTGTACAAACACGGAGTCGGACGTGTTTTCCTTCGCGTCCTCAAAATCTCGGAACGAAGGCAGTTGGTAACCATGTGTGGGACCCCGAAGGTCTGCGTGCATGCTCCGCCGCTTGCGGCAGCCAGAATGCATGGGAAAATGGCGGACCTTTTCCTCTAGAGTTAGTATGTATGATCTCTATGATCACGTCTGCTTGCGCTTTTTCAGAAGTTTCCTTTTGGCTCTAAAAGTTACTTATTAATCTTATTTTTTTTTTTTGTTATACTTCAAACAAAGATGAATAAGTTACTTTTAGAGGCCATAGGAAGCTTCCGAAAGAGCGCGAGCACCACGTGACAAATATGGGCCCGTCACGTGATAAATAAGGGCCACTTTTCTGCGGCGCCCGCGGGCGCCAACTACAAATTCGTTGGGAGTGTCTGCTCCGACGGCCGTCGCTCGAGCCATGTCCACACGGAGACGGCTCCTTCGACACCGGAAGCAGTAGTGACGTCACTTCCGGTGTCAAAGTAGCTTGCCCTGTCTGGGCATGGTTCCTTCGACACCGGTAGTTGAGGGTGACATCACTTCTGGTGTCGCAGCCGTCGCAGCTACCGGTATTGCTTTGACATGTGCCGAGTCTGCGATCTGTCAGGTTCTCCTGTTCTGGGTTGGTTTCACGCAAGCTTTTTGCACTCATTTGAAGCGTTCCAGTTGTCATTTGCCCGATTACTTATTTGTTTAACCATATTCATTACTATTTACTGCCATTGTCTGTATTTTGCGCTTTGAACGCGTTAATTTGGATTTTGAATCGGGTTGTAAACGAGCGTGGTCGCACTCCCAACGTGCCTCGTGTTTTGGTAGCCGGTGGTCCTTACTCGAACCAGTACTTCTCGTCGATTGACCGGAGGGCTGTTGAGGTCGCGGCATCTAGTGGGATTAGGATTGAGAACTTGTTTTCACGGACTGACAGGCTTGCCGATTTTGACGTTGTCATCGTGCACGTCGGCACTAACAACACCAGCGTGTGCATCAACAAATCTGGTCATTGGAACGGCAGCGTAGTCACGCTGCCGAGATGCAGGTTATGAATGACTACTACCGGGAGGTAAGCTCCCTGCAGCGCGAGTTTTGTCGCAAAGAGGGGTTCGAGTTCCTCGGCGGTTTGGCCAACGAGTGGCAGCAGTGGATCGGTCGCGACTGCTCGGAACGGACGACAGCCAAGTGACAGCAGCCCAGCTCGTGACCACAACCAAAAAAAAGGAAAGCCCTTTTTATTTCCACGCGCCGCTCCTTATATAAGCGCTTGATTGATTGATTGATAAATGATGGTGTCCTCTGGCGAGCAATAAGAAAAACGCCATCACCTTAGTAGTGCCTACTACATCTCCCCTTAGGATCTATCAGTCAGTCGCTTTGGCGCTCCAATCACACGACCGCAACGTGTGCGTCTCAGCCGAAGCCCTTCTTTCTAAGGCTCTGGCGATAGTGCTTAAAGTCTGGGGGGTCTCAGGGGGTCCGAGACCCCCCTCCAATTTTGGAGGGGGGTCTGAGACCCCCCGTTTTACCTAAACTCCCTCTGTGTTAGTACCGTGCTTGGGGAACAGAGATGACAAGTCTTGAATAAATTGAAAGAATGCATAACTGTAGAAAGAAGCTGAAGAAGTGCCGGTTTCATGTTATCGAAGAAGCACAAATAGAGCACCCCTCCTCCTTTTTCCGGGGGCCTCTTCCTGTGTTCGAGCTAGGAGAGACCCCCCCCCCCAGACTGGAGGGAGACTTTAAGCCCTGTGGCGATGATGCTGGTTGACCCACACCAGGCGTAGACTGCTGTGAACTTGGTCCTTGATTTTGTTTGCCCTGGCTGGCAGTTCCTCTGTTGACTGGCCTTTTGTGAAGGGGACAAGATGCCGACGGTTTCACTGCAGAGTTCCCCTGGGCGTTTCCACCACATATGACTGTGGTCACTGAGCGGGGCCGAGGATACGGCCTCGGCGATTGACGTCCTTAACCGAAACGTCCTCCCCCAACTTCAAGGGGGTCGGAAGACTTAAAGTATGCCGGCGATTGTGGTTCTTTGCCTGTTGTGACGTGTTTGCGGCATCTCTTGCCTTGAAGTTCTGATGGCTTGGCAGTGATGGCTTATGTCGTTCTGGTAGACCAGGAAGTCTAGTTTAGAGTTTTCTTCCCATTAACAACTGGGCAGGAGAAACACCATTGACACCAGGTGTGTCTCGGTACGATAGGAGAGCCAGGTATTGATCGGAGCTCTTTGCAAACAAGTTCTTCACGATACGCACCATGCATTCTACTTCGCCGTTATTCTGGGGGTACCACGGGCTCCTAGTCTCGTGGCGAAATCCAAGCGCCTGAGCAAAGTATGCAAACTCGTGAGATGCGAACTGCGGTCCAATATCTGTCTGCACGACGTTCGGTATTCCATAGCAAGCCATGCAACTCTTGTCAGCCAAGATGGCTGCTTGCGCAGATGTAGATCCGAGAGAGATGACCTCAGGAAACCTTGAGTAGTAGTCTACAATCAGAACATAGTCACATCCTTTTACCTGGAACATTCGGAACGGACGATGGCGAAGAGACACCAGCCCGTGATACCCCCAGAGTAACGGTGAAGTAGAGCGCATGGTGCATACCGTGAAAGACTTGTTTGCAAAGAACTCTGATCCATACCTGGATCTCCTCGTTGCAATCCAAGTCGGCCATTCCGCCAGGCTGGTGAAAGTGAATGGTGCCAAAGGATGAAGTCCCGACGCTCCGACGCAAGCCAATTGGATACGGAGGTCACCTTCCGCCATAGTGACGGCGTTAGCCAGCTTCTGACACCATGTTCGGAACTGACGACGGCCAAGTAACAGCAGCTCAGCTCGTGACCACAACCAGAAAGAAGAAAAAGCCCTTTTATTTCCATGCGCCGCACCGGTTCTTATATAAGCACTCTATGAATGATGGTGTCCTCTGACGAGCAACAAGAAAAACACCATCACCTTAGTAGCGCCCACTACTGCGACGGCATCTACCCAAGCCAGATGGGCAACAAGTTATGGCATCTGTGCCGACGAGCACAAATATAGAGACATCGATTGCAAGGATGGCTGCAGTAGTAGCCATACAAGTAGGCGTCTGTGCATATTCACTTGCAATGTACTTAAAAAAAAATGTTGACTGAGGTGTTTACAATGTGAAGGAGGCTTATTGCAGAAAAGGCACCGTGTAATGTGAGCTTTCGGTTGCAAGACGAAAAATCGCCCCGGTGGTCTTAATAATCCTGAGCCCTCCGTCGCGTTTATCACCTAAACCTAAAAAAAAAATTGTTTCAAAAATTTTACTTTTGAGGGTGTATGAAAATTACAATCACCCTTATACTCAGTGTTCACAAGAAATTAACTTTGCTTGAAGTATTTGTTTCTAGTACTTTGCAAGGAAACTACAACTCCCTACCTCAAGTACATTCTCCAAACTTGGTCTTACTAAATTTGCATCGCTAAACGGTGCTAGGTTAACTCGGGAGAAATACTGCGAGGTATATTCTTACCTAGCGAGGTGCGTAAGCAGATGATGCATTGCTCCGTATTGTCTTTGAGAACAATGCCTTTTTCATCGTTCTTAGAAGACAACAGAGTTTTAGAGAAACATTTTTCAACTCGGATTTCGATATCATTGGTTCTGCTGGTATTAACTGCACATGGAATATGTGCATGTCATAGTGTTACTGGAGATGGATAATGGTTCCTTTGAACTCTCTTAGCCATAGTCTGTCTCGGATGTTTCGTACAGCTCTGGGAAACACACAGGGACGAATGCATTGATCTGAGCACTGGTTTGTTTCGTGAGGGCTCAGGAAAATCTAGGCTCTCTCAAAACCCATGTGCCGATGTCCTTGGCTTTCCAAATAGTACCTACAGCTCCTGAGGTAGAGTATAATTTTGCACCAACCTAACAACAAAGTGGTAGGCTGTTATCATACAAAAGTGTTGATTTCTTTCGAAACCTCTTCTGGCCATTCCTCTGAGAGGAATGGCGGTTGTAAGTGGCTTATAACTTTATGTTGATTCATACATGCTTTCCACGCAACGTCATTCCTACTTGTTCTGGCCGAGAAGTACAAGTTTGAAGGTGTGAAATTTATGCTGCAGAAGGTACGAGTACAGGAGCATGGTACGGAGTAATGACGGCTGATGTAACGAAAATGCAAGCCATGTATAGCTCATCGGGGAGAGAAAAAAAGTACTGGGTGGCCTATTGGTCATGTCTGATATTTGCCGCCATTACCGCAAAGAATTTTTATATTACACACTTGAGTACCTATGCATACCATAATTTGAAAAACACTGAAAGTGAGAATGAAGAGGACCATCAGTTTACTTTATTTCAAAAGAGATTGCATTTATTTTATTTTACTTCAACTGCATCACACCCTGTATACTTACTACTCAACTTGAAGTACATAATTACTCTAACTTTACTTCAAGTAGTTTTTAGATATGCTTTACTTTATGAAACACTGCTTAAAATTTTAAATGGACACTAACTCAGACAATTAAGTTAGGCTGACAGTCAGGTTTGGTGCTCTAGTGTAGAGGTTCATAGTTGGGCACTCTCAACTATCTGGGCAGGTTCTTGCCAAGTTCATGGACCAGCAGGCGCAGAACATCGTGCAGAAGATGGCCAGGGCCAGGATTCAGCAGGAGTACAAGGGGACGACAATGAAGGCTTCCTCAAGCGCTGGCTGGACCATCAAAAGTGTTCCACCAGCCATGCTCTGTGAGGTTGAGTTTCCTCCACTTTGCTCTCCTGCTGCTTCCGCACCATCCCTGACACTTGCTTCTGCTGCTCCCTCCCTTGAGAGTACCTGTGCACCTTGTGAAGCAGCTGCTGATCAGGAAGCCACGTGGGCAGAGATGTCAATATCTGCAGGCTCTCCTGTACCAGGTGCCTGCATGGCCTCTGAGCTTGGTTTGGACAGAAGCCAACCAGTTGTCACATATGGAAAGGCTGAGCGGAGGCAAGCCTTCTGATGTGCCAGTGAAGTAGAGCCATGGTGCTGGGTTCAGGCTGGTTGGTGGTGCTTTGAGTCCACAGCAAGGATAGTCGGGTAGGGCAAACCTGGGAGAGCATGCCTCTTGCTAGTGCAGAATGCCTGAAAGCCACATCTTCAAGGAGCATAGCTTCTTTGAGTGGAAAAGCTAGTGCAGAGGAGTGCCCGAAAACCACTTCCTTTGGAAGCACAGCTTTTGGAAAGAACGATGAGTGTGAAGCTAGTGCAGAGGAGTGCCCAAAAGCCACTTCCTTGGGAAGCACAGCTTCTGTAAAGGCCTGCGAGCAAGCAGCCCTTGTCACTGCCGATGCTTCGGGTAGAAAAGCTAGTGCAGAGTGCCTAAAACCACTTTCTTGGAAATCACAGCTTTTGCAGAGAACAGTGAGCATGAAGCTAGTGCAGAGGAGTGCCTAAAAGCCTCTTCCTCGGGGAGCACAGCTCCTGGAAAGGCATGGGAGCAAGCAGCCCGCACCACTGGCAATGCTTCGGGTGGGAAAGCTAGTGCAGAGAAGTGCCTAAGAGCCACTTCCTCAGGGAGCACAGCCTCTGTAGAGGCTGGTAAATGGGCAGCCTTTGAAGTGACTGAGACCAAGGTAGTGTGCCCTTTCCAAAGCACGGTGGGAGGAGGGAAGCAGCGTGGGTGAAGTACAAGCGCACGAAACGAGGGTCTCGCACACTGCTTAAGGCACTAAACCATACTGCCACTATTGCATCCCCCACCATTGCTTGGGATGGGGGAGACCTTGCATGCCTCTCTTCTTTGTACGTGTCTGATAATTCATTTTCTGGCTTGGGGGAGGACAGCCCAGCATGTGCGAAGAAGAGCAGGGCCAGTGGAGGCAAGCATCCCTCCACAGCCCTGCTACAGAACCATTTTCCTGCAGGCTAAGTTTAGCAACTATCCAACCTATCTAGCAGCATTTGAAGACTGGACCAAAACAGGGTTGCATGTATTTTCAAAACAAAAAACAAAGGTCAAAGACATGTCCACTAGTTCAATCTGATAAATTTAAGTACTCCATGGTTGAGTTCATCTAGTCAAACCAACAGCTAACACCTTGGCCCAATGCAGTGAACGAGAGCTAAATGAAACATTGATCGATATTCAGGCGTTCCTTACCAGTCTTACAACCTTCCCTAGCAACCAGGTGCAGCTCTTGCCATAGTCTGTTGCACCCTATGCAGCTCGAGAGGATGTATCTTAGCAACAGCTAATGGACAACAATCGGTGGGGCAACTTCTTCCGAAAAACTGTGCATTAGTTTGATCAAACGCAGGAGGCAGACCACGAAATGTGACAGTTATAAGAAAGCATGCACTTTCTGAAATGTTCCACAACAAAGCACTTTGCCTTAGTATGATAGGTGCAGAGTTAATTCCTCTCTACAGAAGTTATTCACTTACTGAAAAAGAACTGGCATGTGTAAGATCCAACAGTTCTCTGTCTGATAGTGTTATGAATATTGTACGGTACTTAACACGTAAAACATTTCCACATTAAGGTGGTTTTCAAGATGTTCTGTTAGCTGAGGGACTAAGATTCAAACAGGTGAGAGATGCTTTCATTCAGCTATTGCGTACAAAAGTTCCAGACCATTGGCAGTGATGTAATAATTGTGCCAAAGTGCTTACCCCGCTACATCTTGCTACATTTGACCAAAATGTGAGGAACTCTGGCCAACATTGCGCCAAAACTTAATTTTAACAACTCGCAATTTGGCCGGAACGATAGGATTGTGCGCGTTTGCAGATCTTTAGAATATTATGTCATATAACATACTAACTCGGTCTGCTTTCGCATCCAACACAGACATTACTCGTGTAAGCGAGTGCCATTGTGTTTTGCCCTTTTCTTCTATTTTGCCGGGCGCATTCCTGAAGTCGCCTACGAAGCTCAGAGAGCACGAATGTTGTGTTCTTAAAGGCTTGTGTTTACACTGACTCCTCGGCATCAGGGGTCTCAAACGTGGATTCCAGCGCCATGAAGATGCAACTGGCTGGCGTCAGACCGGATGCGGCATCTGCCAGCCAGGCGAGACCAAGCAGCGCGAGAGAAGAACTATACGGCGGTCTACCTGCGGGACTCGGAGCAAGAGCGTTGTGCGATGGTGGTATGCGACCACCATGGTTCCCATCATGTAGCCTAAATTTGTACTTCCAACTATATTAAACCATTTTTTTTAGTTGCCAAAAGCTTAGTTGTCAAGACCTCATTTATTTTCTAGAATATATTTTATTTTAGACTATTTCTAACACACGGAAGTTCCGCAGTAATTTTTGCTTTCTGTTCTGGCGGGTTAGTTTCGTTGAGTGCGCTTCTCACCGCTCACTGGTGTACTGCAGTGAAGCGACAACCGCGAAGTAAGCGTCGCGATTTTGTGTCTTGCTTCGCCGCAGCGCACCTGTGTGCTAAGGGGAAAGCATTCCTCCAGAGCAAGACTGGATGATTTTTTAATAAAATTCGGCTTGTACGTATGATAGACTGACTGCAGTATCGTGGAGGTATCTCTTTCCAATTCTAGATTTAGCGAGGATACATCAGTATTGCAAAAATATTTATGTGGACTCTTCTTTAAGTTAATGTTTTATGCAGACTTTTTTGTTTAGTTGTCACACTCGTATAGGTGTGAGTGAATTAGCAGCTAAATTAGCAGAAGTAGAAAATGCAAGCTTGAGAAGAACCTTAATGAGTTCGGCAGAGTTGTTTATAAGAAGGCGTATTTATCATTTACAGGCCAATTTTTGTTATGAAGTTCTAGGTATAAAATATAATTGATGTTTCATAATCAAATGACAAGTGCTTTTTTTTCTGTATTAAGAACTGCAGTTTTATTACAACCTCTAGAACTTGAAGGAAACAAATTTAGGCACTCAAAATTATTGTATTTATTATGATTTCACTGGGATTCCGTACCTAAATTTACAATTCACTACAATTCATGCGGTCCTTCATCTGTCATCTTGTCACCGTGTCTGGTGCGTCTGCATGCAAGTAAACAGCTAGTTTTATGCTTGAGGAAATCAATCCTGCTGCGCAATCGATAACAAAAGGTTGCACATAAGTGAGAAGGCAAAGTAGACTGCCTAGTTGGACAGGTCATAACATGAATCTTAACGTAATATTTGCAGTGCTATAATGAAAATGGAATGTGCGCTTGTCACAGTGATGTGATTGCTGCGCCAATTGCGCCAAACTGCGCCAAGGGGCTGACCCTGCTACATCCTGCTACATTTTGCCAAAATATGGGAAATCTGCGCCAAGCCTGCGCCAAAAAACTGATATCGGTCGCCTTTCAAAACCGGGACTAAACTGAGCACCGTAATTGAGCATGCGTGTGTTATGTGGCGCAAGCGGTCGCCCGTCACAAAGTGCCCTGCATCAATTGTCCATCCGGTCCTGCATGGTTCTCCCGCCGTGTCGCCTTTCGCGCTCTTGTCGTCTCGTGAATCTCGTCTCGCGTCTTTTTTAAACATATTTTAAACGATAGATGTGGGTGTGTGTGGACGCTCCGACGATAGCGTGGCGGGTACCAGCCATGCCGTCAAGCTGTGAAACGAAACCACGTTTTTACGTGGCGGGGGTGACTCTGTGAGCTGAAGCACTCGCTCCTGAAAGCCACGGCCGTAGGAAAACTATAATTGGTCCCTGCCTTCCAGTCACCATGGTCGCGCGACGTTTGGTATTGCCGTCCCCACGTCGCTGCAGATATGGCGCTTTCTAAAATGAAACTAAGTACCGCCGCATGTTCATCAACATTTCCGTTCTTTCTTAAATCATATGCTACTACAAAAATCCCTCTTAGACTGAAAGACTGCTGTGTCGAAGTATTGATTACGTAGGTCTTTCTCGGTGGGCTTTCTTTCGAGGGGGACCCCGGTACGTGAAAAATCTGCCGCGAAAAAAAGTTTGTGAAGAGAAGTGAGCTAAAGCGAAGAAGACAATGTCTGGACGCTGAACCCGCACAGCGCGCTTGTTTGTCTCGAGTTCAGTCGTTGCATAAAGCGCTCCAAGAACTTTCTGACCCTGGCTCGCAATGCCTTGCATCGATGCGCTCAGGTTGTTTTTTCTGTGTGTTTGACGGTGACAGCGCAGGGAAAACCACTTAAACGATCATTTAAACACCTTCCAGTCTGGCCTACATACTCTCTACCACATGAGAGTGGGACCGAATATACGAATATACAGCCAGACTGGAAGGTGTTTAAATGATCGTTTAAGAGAGCAATTTTATAACACCCACCGAGTCGTAGCTGGACACCTGGGAGTCCATTGTCGCGATTGTGGCTGTGTAGCCCATTTTGAAAATTGTTCTGTGATCGGTAGAAGTCGAAACGCATTGACAAGAGAAATAATGGAAGCGGAAAGGATAGCACAGCTGAAGGACAAGTGTGTCAGTAGTCCTTCTATAGCGCTGTCAACCAAGGAGCTTCAATTTCTCTCTAAAGGATAGCGATGAGGGAGAGGGACGATGTGTAAAAGTTTTTAGGTTATATATATTTTTTCGTTTCTTTATATTTTTTTCTCTTCTTTTACTGTTCGTTTCCCGTGTATTTAGAACTTTCCTTGTATGTCGTGCTACTTCTTCTACTTATACCGTTCGAAAAGTCAACCCGGACGTTGAAGAGAAAAACGAAGTACTCGAATACACAAGAGTTGTAAGTTCAGCGCGTGTGCTTGTCTTCCTGAGTGTATGGTGTGAGAGTGGTTTTCCCTGCGCTGTCACCGTCAAATATGGTTCACCAACTCGCCCAAGCATCCATCCTTTTCTGTGTGTGTTTAGCTTGTACCTTGTTTGCCGGCCTGGCAAGCACGCGCCGCTGGACTATTTTTCGTAGTGCTCGACAGTTACATTTTGCATACGATTTTGGGAATCAATAGACCTATTGCTAAATTACCCAAGCATCAAGGAGAATGATGGGAATGTATGGACACGCGCCACACGCGCTCGCCTTCCCCGTATAAAAGATTCGAAGTAAAACACCAAAATAGAGTGTTGACAAGCGCGCGTGCAAATGCCATTTGTTTTAGACATTTGCTTTAGAAAAGCTACTATACTTCGTTTCACCTTATGTGCGAGCGAAGGCAAAGCTGGAAGCGCGAGCACGAAAGCTCCGTGCGTTCAGGCTTCGCACCAGCGCGCGAGCTGGGGAGAAACTCAAAAAGCGCTGGTCTCGGGCTTCTAGCTTCGGCTTTGCTCGCAGAGAAAGTGAAACGAAGTATACTACAGACGCCAGCACGTGCAGCGCGTGTAACTACACTCAGAGCGTGCTCCCTGGCGCTTGGGAATTTCGCAAAAGGTCTATTGACGACGGAGCGGTGTGGCATGATTTTGGTTTCGATCGAACAGCCGTTGTCTCCGCTCGCACGAAGCACGCGCAACTGCAAGCCTCTCAAAGTTGCCCTCGCGTGCATGCGAACATGATTGCACGACAGAGGCACCAGCCGGGACGCTTGCAATCCATTGTTTTACGTTTGCTTACTTTTGGCGAAAATCTGGCACGTGTAAAACCACAAGCAGCGAGTTCCGTCACACGTCACATCAGGACACTACACAAAGTGTCCTTCGTTTATTCAGCACTTAAAACGAACATGTTTATTTTTCTAAGAATATCTGCTCCAAAAGCCACTTTTGCTGCTCCGAAACACTGTCTTGGCTGCTCCAAAAGCCGCTTTTACTGCTCCAAAACACTGTTTTGGTTGCTCCGAAGGCCGCATTTGCTGCTCCAAAACGCTGTTTTGGGTGCTCCGAAATGTGCTCCAAAATGGCTTAGGCCAATCACATCACTGTTGGTGCTGTTTACCGTTCTCCAGGAGTAGGTGTGGATGCCGTTAATAAATTGGATGACTTCCTGCGTCACTTGCGCGTACAGCACAAAAATGTTGTAATTGCGGGAGATTTCAATATAGCGGGTGTAATGTGGGATGAAATGTTGCCTGGAACGCGGGAACGTGAAACCGCGACTGGGATCCTAGATTTATGCTTTTCCCATGGGCTAAAACAGGTTGTTCGAGAGTATACACGCATCCAAGGCAATAGTAAGTCAGTTCTCGATCTCATATTTTTAAGCGAAGGGGTTGCATCTCGACCGTACAATGTTTAACTCTTCCCCGGTTTTTCAGATCACCTGATAGTTAGCGTGACCATGACCTTGACGCCGTTTAGAAAAAGGCCCAGACCCGTTTTGTCCTACAGAGACTTCGGCATGGCTGATGACACGGCTATTCTAGACGAACTAGATTACCACTATGGACCGTTTGAGGAACTTAGTCGTGATGAGTCAGTAAGTGTTAATGACCTCTGGTTGAAATTTAAAACACCTGTTCATAAATGTATAAATATGTATGTACCCTTGAAAAGAAAACGTAAACGAATGCATAATCCTTGGGTGACGAGAGAAGCTATTCACTTAAAAAGGAAAATAGGGCGGCGAAAATTACGGAGTCGTCGTACACCTAGTTCGGCATTATCGGATGATATCTCGGCTTTAAGCATGAAGCTGAAGTCTGTGCTAAAAGAATCTAAATCCAAGTTTTATAACGTGACAATGCAAAAGTTTATCCGTGAGTCACCGCAAAAGTTTTGGAGGCATTTGGCACCAGCTAGGAAGTCTGTTTCCGAGATCAAAACGGAGCAAGGAATTATAAATGACAAGCGAGAAATTGCAGTTCAATTCAACGAGTTCTTTGCAAGCGTCTTCACAAAAGACGATAAGCAGTCTGTAGAGTTTATATCTCCTGCTCAAATTCCACGGGCTGATGATGACCTGCAACTGTCAGTTGAGGGTATTTTGGCTTTGTTGCTTGACTTAAAAACTTCTAAATCCATGGGGCCGGACGAAATTCCAAATTCTTTTCTAAAGCGATATGCAGAATGGACGGCAATGTATCTACACTTAATTTTTAAAAAGTCGATTTTGACTAGCACTGTACCCTCTGACTGGAAGCTCAGTAAGATAATTCCAATACTAAAAAGTGGAGATGCTAAGTCAGTATGCAATTACAGGCCCATCGCACTAACGTCGACATCGTGCAAAGTTCTTGAGCATATTGTTTCTAAACATATCCGGCAATTTCTTTTATCGAATCATGTTCTCAGCCAGTACCAGCACGGCTTCCGTAAGGGGCTGTCAACGGTTACGCAACTAGTAGAAACCATTCATCACTTTTGTGAGGTACCGGATCGTAAGGGACAAACGGACATCATATTTTTAGATTTTAAGAAGGCATTCGACAAAGTTAATCATAGAAAACTCCTAATAAAATTGATTTCCATCTTGGGAGATAATAAGATTGTTCGGTGGATTGAGGCCTTTCTAAATAATCGTCGACAGTTTGTAAGTATTGAAGGGGTTAGCTCGGACGAATGTGATGTGAACTCGGGTGTTCCACAGGGTTCTGTCCTGGGTCCCTTGCTGTTCTTGGTTTTTGTTAATGACCTTATCGAAGATTCACCCGTAAAAGCCAGATTATTTGCCGACGATTGTGTTATTTATACTGAAGTAAAGTCCGTTAATGATCAAATTATGCTAAATGAATATTTGTCTCAGATCAATGAATGGTGTGTTAAGTGGCAAATGTCGATAAACTTAGACAAGACAGTATGTATGACGATCACTCATAAACGACAGCCGTTAGAATATGTGTATATGCTGCACGGAAAAGCATTAAGCCGAGAGTCAGAGTTTAGATACCTTGGTCTTACAATAACCTCAAACCTAAGTTGGACACCGCACGTTAGCAACATAATCGGAAAAGCTAATAAAAGACTAGGATATATTAGGCGCTCTCTTAAACTCGCTTCCTCGGAAACAAAACTCACAGCATACAAGATGCTAATAAGGCCTCTATTAGAATACGCATGTGAAGTCTGGGACCCGCATGTTAAATATCTCGTATCAAATCTGGAGCAAGTTCAACGGCGTGCGTTACGTTTTGTTTTTTCTAGCTATAGACGGCTGGACTCTGTGTCACCTCTTTATAAAAGGGCAAATCTACCCCTCCTTCAAGTGCGCAGGAAGCAGAAGCGGCTTAATCTTTTTTATAACATAATGAATAACCTGGTTCTAGTAAATAAGCAACAGTATATTAATGAGAGCATGTCGCGTATAACCCGCAACAAGCATGCTCGGCATGTGGAAGAACGGAAGTTTTCCAAGGACTGTCTTAGGTATTCGTTCTTTTTGCAAACAGCCCGAGAATGGAACAAGCTACCGGCACATGTCGTGACCGCTGAAACTCGAGAAGAGTTTAGTTCCCTTGTTTCAGAGATTTCTAACAGCAGTACCTAGAGTTGTCGTTTCATCGTGGTGTTGAATACGTGTTATTAATCTGTGCATTTTGAACGCGTGTATTTTTTTTTTTTTGTGTTGTGCAAATCCACTCCTATCTTGGTCCTGTGTAGGACCGATAGTATTTCAAATAAGTAAATAAATAAACTTTGAGCATTTCTTTTTTAGCTCCTTCGGATTTTTTCTATTTAAGTTCGCTTTTTTGCTTTCGAGTTCCCTGCAAAAAAAAACAAAAAAAAAACAAAAGCGTCTTCATCGCCGTGTGCATTGTAGGTACGTTGTATCGTCGGTACTTTTTATGAGCTCGACCATTTATTCGCCCCGTAGGATTTTCGCAAAGTCTGGCAACAAAACGCTACAAGCGTGCAACGCGTACACACAAGGGAGACAGAGGGAAACGGGACTCTCCGTTGCTTTCGTAAACCGGTTGGTTAGCGAGCTCACCGGCGTAAGCGAGCAGAGTGGCTATTGAGCCCAGGATACCTGGGTTCTACAGCGCGAACTTTCGCTACACTTGCTCTAAGCTGTGGTGCGCCACAACGCTACCTAGGGCCAGCTGTAACTGAACGTGATTCAAATAGGACTTGACCGCGCCAAAACGTCTGCTTGCACCTACCGTATTTACTCGAGCAATAGCCGCACTATTTATGAAGAAGGCCCTTGCATCTACTTTCCCACAGAACACATATACAGCCAATCATTGCGTTGCGCATAAATAACATAGCGAATAACCAGATCGAGAACACGATTCTCCATACAAATGCAATCTTCACAGATGGTATCTTCGCACGAAGACGTTATCTCTGTCCCGTAAACAGCTGGAATCATGCTGTCGATCGCGGTGATTGGCAATCTGCGTGCTCCGCGGAAAAGCGAACCCCCAGGTTCTCTTCATAAATAATGCGGCTATTACTCGAGTAAATGGGGTATTTGGCTTTGTCGCGCCTGCTGAGTGATTTTTCAGCACCCGAAGTGTTTACTTATCAATGAATGACCTCAAAACGGCAGCGCCGGCCAAATTCACGGCAGTTCTAAATTGACGCGGGATATTTGTGTTGGTCTCGAGATAAATACAATTCGATAAGATCTACCACGGTGTAATACACATAGAAAGTCGGTCCGAGGGCTTCAGTCAAAGCGTTGACTTGTTTTTACAGCGGAGCTGTTAAGGGCTAGTTTCCCCAGGATCGTGTCCCCCGCAAAGAAATGCCGACACAAAACTCTGGTTGCCGCCGTCGGTCATAGATGGCGGTAGCTGTCCAGAGTGTTGTATTTGCCGGTTGTGTGCTTGCCGCCGTCGCTCATATATCGCGGCAACATTTCTTTGGAGGAAGAAGAGCGGGACAGAATGAGCGGCGAAGTGCGCAGCAGCGCGAATGGTTTCGTAACCGCCGCGAGGCCGCTATCATTTCACTGCGTAGAGTGCTTCAGATTCACTTACGAAAGAAGAGCAGATCGCGCGCCTGGAAAGCCACAGCCGAGAACAGAAGCTACAGCTCCGCTGCTCTTCCTTCTTCACCAAAGAGGAAAGGCTAAACGTTTCTAGACACGGGTGAAAAGTAGAAAAAGAAGACGCGGATATGCAAATATGCTTGGCGATCGCGGCTCAGCACTATCAACCGTGATTCTCATGCGAAGAGATGAACTGTAGCTCATGCCTGTCTGTCACGTCAAAACTTGAACTGATACCGAAATAAAAGAAAGTTCAAAACTAATTGGCGTAAAACCGGTCTTTAGCTCCGCCCCTCTAGCCTTTTCTTCATGGCCAAAAAAAGGACAAGCGCTTGTCCCGTCTTATTCTACCTCCTGTCCTTGTCCTTTGCGCTCTCCGATTTTCAAATTACCTGGGACACCGATGTAGTCACGTGCATTACATGATTTTTTAAAAGGTAATGTGTTGTGAGTCGATCTTTCCATAAACAAGTTTTGTGTACATTGAACACAACAATTCATTTGACATTGCTTGTTACCAAACAGGGGGGAGGTAAAAAGTTGTCTAGGTCAATTATTCAAGTAACATGGTTTTACTAAAGCAAAGCGCCGAGGTCTACACATGTTAAAGAAAGCTAAATGACCTGGTTCTATATATATAAAAATAATAAAATATGCAATCGATTCTCATCTGAGGCTGCCTTTGCTACCAACAGAGGTAAACGTAGAAGTAACCAAAGAGATTTTCGGCAGCGGCGGCGAACTTTAATCAAAAGACGTCAAACCTAGTTTGCGCTTCTACATTTACGGAACAACTGTTTGCGACATTTAGGTTTCACTGCCCAGATAGACAAAATCGATCACGTGTCTTGTTTCTCTTGAAGTCAAAGGACGCGCATTCCCGTGTAGGCAAAGCCTATGAGTGTTTATTATTATACACTCTCAAATCGAACTACAATGTCCTCACCCAATACGCCCCCGCGCAGGCAGTTAAAAAATACTTCTACATGCCAGCCGCGAGGTCCCAAAAGCCGAGGTCGGGGAAGCGTCGGAAAGGGCACCGACAACATATCCGAATACCGTAGCCGCGGCCGGGCAAATTCCCTTTCCAAACCGTAAAGGAACGCAAACCGTCTTCTCCCAACGGTCGTTATCACTTCCCGAAAACATGAGTTCCCAATTGCAGGGGGAGACAAAGCAGCCCTGGGAAGGAGCGAAGAGGAACGCGCGGCAAGATGACGAGCGTTCCGAACCGCTGTTGTAATGCTGTTGTCGGGGACCAGTAACTAATGTTACTGGTTTGCCTGAAACAGAGATTGTAGTCTCGTATGAGGGTGTTCTTTCTATGCTACTGAATATCGATGTAAAAAAAGCACCGGGTCCAGATAACATTCCGAATGAATTTTTGAGGCGTTACTGTCTAAGAGTTACTGAGTTTTTAGTACTTATTTTTCGAGCGTCATTGAGCCAGAGAAGGCTACCTAAGGACTGGTTACTTGCGCGAGTAGTCCCTATACATAAATCTGGGAGTAGACTTGATGTTGGAAATTATCGGCCGATATCCCTTACTTCTACTCCCTGCAAACTCCTCGAACATATTATTTGTAAATATCTCACAGAGTTCATCGAACAGAATGGCTTGTTTTACGCAAGACAACATGGTTTTAGAAGGAAGTTATCAACTGTCACCCAGTTATTTGAAGCGACTCATTATTTCGCATCTGTTTTAAATGAGCGTGGTCAAGTAGATGTGATGTCAATTGATCTGTCAAAAGCATTTGACCGAGTCACGCACTCGAAGCTGCTAAAAAAATTGTTGGATTTAGGGTTAAGTACACCTATTGGTTCTTGGATAAAATCTTACTTGTCAAACAGATTTCAATTTGTTGAGATCGCGGGGGAAACTTCCACGCTACTGCCAGTCACTTCCGGTGTGCCACAGGGCTCGGTTTTGGGGCCAATTTTGTTTCTTGCGTATATCAATGACATTGCAAATGAAATTCATCCATCTGTTGAAGTCCGCCTTTTTGCTGACGATTGTCTAATGTACATGAAAGTTAATTCACAAAGGGACCAAATGTTATTAAATGACTCGTTAATGGCTATGCACGAGTGGTGTCAAAAATGGGATATGAGGATAAATTTTGAAAAGACAACTTTTGACACAATCACAAAGAAGAGGTCGCCTAATATATTTCCGTATTCCTATAATGGTGCACTTTCGAAACAATCTGAAACTTTTAAATACTTAGGAGTCACAATTTCGAACGATCTAAACTGGAAGGTACATATAGAAAATGTCTGTAGTGCGGCTTTGCGAAAACTTGGTTTTTTAAGACGGGCACTCAAAAATACAACGCCTGAAGTTAAATTATGTGCGTATAAGACTCTAGTTCGATCATCTCTTGAGTACGCGCACGTGATCTGGGATCCATATGTCAAATATCAAATAGAACAACTTGAGCGTATCCAGCGGCGGGCAGTAAGATTTATTTATTCGGAGTATCGCCGCACGGAATCAATAACAGAACTATTAAAAAAAGCGGGGCTGCCATCCTTGGGTAAGCGGAGAAAAATTGCAAGGTTAAAATTTTTCTATCAGCTCTACAATGGGCATTATAACATCAGTTCGAGTGACTATATACAGCTTCCTGGTAGGAGGTCACCGAGAGTTAATAACCAGTTTGAAGTGAAGCCGTATTTCCCAAATCTCGATGTTTTTAAGTACTCCTTTCTTGTAGAAACAATTGAGGAGTGGAATAGTTTGGATGGCGACCTCTTTGTTGGGATTGACAGTGCCGATAAGTTTGAAGGTGTATTATTTGATTTATATGCAGAGACATACTAGTATTCTTTGGTGGTGTTGTTCAACCGAAATTGTACTCAAATGATTGTATTGTGGTGATTGTACTTGATCTTCGGTTCTTTATTTCTGTTGTCTTATTGCTGTACACTCCTGAAACAGCCCGAAAGGGCTTTCAGTATTGTAAATAAATAAATAAAAAAAGAATCCCCACAGTAGAGACAGCATATATCCATAAAGAAATTTAAGGATTTTCAGCAGCCTTCATAAAAATGTATCAGTTAAAATGTCGAGCGATTCAAGTTTAAACCAAAAGAAAACCGTTGTGTAGGTTGTAGTACATAGTAGTTCTAGTTTAATACAGATGCGAATTAAGGATGTTAAAGTTCCCAGGAATGACCATAAAAAAACGAGGAAAAGCAGGCACATTCATGAAGGCAAACAATGCGCAGGTTTTACTTACAAAGCAATATGTACCATCTGCGTAAGGACGTTCCTGGACCTCACCTCCACTTATGCATAGGTACGTGCAACTTGGAGCGAATCCCGACTAGTTCACAAGCAAAAAAAGAAACATATTAATCAATACAGGGTCTTACTTTTACTTTTGTGCACAAAAATTAAAAGAAAAAAAAAAAAAAACGAGTTGCTTTAGATGACTTTTGATTTTGCAATCAGCTTACCCGACTTCGCGGCCATTCGGAATGAGGTTGCTTCAGCTGTGGCCTACTGATTGCCATAGATATTTTAATTAACTTTTTAATTAATGACCTTAGAGTGCATGTTGCATTTGCAAAAATTAAAGCCCAATCTTCATACAGTATGCTTCAAACTCAGAATAATATAAACGCAAAACAAAAACTGGGCTCTACCGGTGAAAATGTTTGACTTCTGCGGGATATTTCAAACTGAAACTATTCAAGGAAAAATATGAAGTGGCCATCTCCGCCCCCGCTTGGCGTCACAATAACTGCATGCATCATTTGTGGCGCAGGCAGCTCTGCCGTGATTGTCGCATTAAATATATTTCTGCCTTCTTTTCTGACAGCTTTTGTTTTAGCAGGTAACTGACGACAAACGCCAAGATTTACAGGTGCGACAGCAAGCAGCAAAAATACAAAAAGAGACAGCGCTGGCTGAGCTGCATGCGTCAAAGATGATATCGTTAGTCTGACGCCAATCGAGGGCGAAGACATTGACTCCACTGCCGCTCTTTTTATTTATTAGTTTTGGTTTGAGGCATCCATCAGTTAAGGGTGCTTCTACGTCAGTTCATGCAATGATCGTTTGGGTCATATTTTGTTTTATATTTCCTGAAAAACAAAAACATATATAGGGTGCCCGAAGTCACCAGGCTCGATCTAAAATAGACCGTAAAAATTGACGCCTGCACGAAGCCATCTAAACTTTTATTCGAAGGGGTATTTCACAGGACCGTTTTTGTTTGTAAAATTACAAAGCGTAGCTTCCTTTCTGTTAAAAATAGTGCCAAAAAACTTGCCAGGGTCAGCGGCGGGCCGAGACGCAGACGACCGAGTCATGTGGCAGGGCGCGTTTGGCGCACGTATTGATAGATGGCGTCAGGACCAGCGTCGGACGGTGTAGCCGGCCAGCGACGAAAAAGCAGACGACACGCAGACGAAATACGTCGGCAGCAAGAACGCCGTCGTTATGCAACCGCGTTTTTTTTTTAACTTCGAGTTTTGCTTTTAATGTCCGCATTTATTTTTAAACCAAAAGATCACTACAAAAAGATTATCTTCGTTTTAGTAAATCACGGTCGTCGTGAGCAGTCTCGATAATGAGGTTGCGCCATTTATGAATCAGGAGGCTACGCTTTATAATTTTACAAGAGAAAACGGACCTCTGAAATACACCTTTGACGAAAATTTTAATTAGATTGCTTCGTTCAGGCGCAGATTTTTACGGTCCCATTTAGATCAGCCTGGTGACTTCAGACACCCCCGTCCCAAGTCCCCAGGCTCGATCGAAAATGAACCGTAAAAACCGAAGCTTGAATTTAGCAATCTAAACTTTTCGCAAAAGGTGTATTTCACGGGTTGGTCTTTTCATGTAAAATTACGAAGCGTAGCTCACTTTCTGTAAAAAAATAGCGCCGAGAAACTTTCCAGGATCAACGGCGTCCGGTGGCGCAGACGATCAAGTCGATTGGCGGGGCGCGTTTGGCGCTCGTATTAATAGATGACGCTACCTGCTTATCGAGACTGCTCGCGACCACCGTGGTTCATTGAAATTTACCTAATATTTTTATAATGTACCTTTAGTTAAAAAATAAATGCGGGCAATGACAGCAAAACTTGACGTAACAAGAATAAAAGAAAACTCGGTCGCTCAACGATGGCGCCAAAGGCGCTCTTGCTGCCAACGGATTTTGTCTGCGTGTCATCTGCTTTCTTTCGGTGGTTGGTTACATCCTTGGACGCTGCTCCGACGCTGCTCCCGAGTGAAAGAAGGCAGATGACACGAAGACAAAGTCCGTCGGCAGCAAGAGCGCCGTCGGCGCCGTCGCTATACAACCGCATTTTCTTTTATTTTTGTTACTTCAAGTTTTGCTCGGATTGTCCGCATTGGAACTACCTTAATTGGGACAAGGAGGTAGCGCCATCTATCAATACGAGCGCCAAACGCGCCCTGCCACTCCACTTGGCCGTCTGCGGCGCCACGCGCCATTGACCCTTGCAAGTTTTTTGGCTCCTTTTTTTCAGAGAAAGGGAGCTACGCTTTGCAATTTTGCAAGAAAAACCCGACCTGTGAAATTCACTTGTGACGAAAAGTTTAGATTGATACGTTCAGGGGTCGATTTTTACGGTCCATTTTAGATTGAGCATGGTGACTTGGGGCACCCTATATATATGCAATTTATAATCTTGGGAGGAATATTCTGCTATATTTGAACGCCATTGCAATTTTTTTACCGCGATAAAACATTCAGAAGTTGAAGGCGTGGTAAATAGCAAGATTTGACGCGATAGTTTGCACCACCATTATTCTTTAAAGCACTTACGGTGTGATACGTTTTTCTGTTTATTATACAAACTGTTCACAACACGTGCAGAACAGATTAATAAATTATATTCAGAGTTACTGCTAACCATACATTAAAAAGACGTAAAAAAGCCCAATTTAAACACACGTTCAGAAAATATTTTATATTGAACAACCTCACTCAAGGAACGCAAAGTTTCGCCCTTGACAGCAATGACATGACAGACGACACGGCTTGTGTTCTTCTAGCCGCAAAGATAATAAAATAGTGCGTTGAAAAAACAATCGCTCTCTCTCTTTCGCGCGCGCGAGCGGAGCTTGCTCACACACCGGCCGTGCTTCGGACGTCGGTCAATTGACGTGGAGGACGTTCAGGACGTCAGATAACGACAGCTTCAGCTACAGGAACTTACGAGCTTACGCGAAAGGATCTTTTGCAACCGGAGCTTACGCTTTACTACATCCACAAGCGTTATGTGACCTTGATAACGCGACCTTGAGCGTCGTTGGTTTTTCTCTCTCTCTTTCTCTTTCTCTCCCTCCCACTTTCTCTCCCTGCATCCCTCTCTCTCCCTCCTTTTCTTTCTCTATCTCTCCCTCCCTCTACGGCGCGAACGGAGCTTGCACAACCGGCGCTCCCCCTCCCTCCCTCCCTCGCCTTCTCTGTCTCTCCGTATCACCCTCTTCCCCTCTCTTTCCTCTCTTGGCCTCTCTTGCCTTGGTGTTATAGAGGGCTTCCGGGTTGCCCCGGAAGCCCTTTACAACACCAAGGCTAGAGAAGCCATTGGGGAGATTTTCAAGAAACAAAGTCCTGGCCCGCTGACGAAGGTGAAATCCCGCGCTCTTGAGCTGTGGTGCTATGGAACTAACGGCGCTACAAAAAAGTGTTAGGTCCAGCCAGAAACCCGACCTGTACATTTTCTTCGCCGCAAAAACTCATAGCTCAGGTGTATCCTTTAGGGCGATTGCGACCGAGAAGAACTCTTGGCAATTCCAGGGGGCCAGCTTTCTTTGTAAACATCTAAGCACCCTGGAGCTGTCAGATCTGTTTGGCGCGCAAAACTCTGACTGCGTTATAGAATTTTTAAGAGAAGGGAACCCCGGCATGCGAACTGCATTCTCGGTGGACGTAGAAGACCTTTTTTATTCTGTTGAGCACGAACCTCTGTTTATTTCCGTCAGGGAGTGCATCGATCTTAACAGCGTTGTACCGTTCCAGAGCACGTGTGGCATTAGCGTGGATCACTTCCTGGAGCTTTTTGCTTTTTACTTAAAGAATACGTTCGTGTCTTTTGAAGGGAACTGTTTGCGCAAAAGAGGGGAATTCGCATTGGCTCGCGCGTGGCACCCATACTGTGCAATATTTTTCTAAGTAGGTGCGGGGGAAACGTCCTTGACAAACTACGAGAACACGGAAGTTTTAAAGTCTTCAGATATGTGGAGGACTTTCTAGTTCTTAGCAAGACGACTACAGAGGCTAGCGGTGAAATCTATTTAATACAAGTTATGTTCAAGTCTTGTGGTGAAGGCCTGAAGTTCACGCATGAAGAGGCAAAAAATGCCGTGTTGCAGTTTTTAGATCTTAGACTGAGCCTCAGGGGGGATCACATATGCTGGACGTATGAGCCGCGCTCTAAGAAGCGCATTCTCCCATACAGCTCAGCTCATTTTAAGGTTGTCAAACCAGGGATTGCTTCAATGTGTCTTGAGCCGTCCATTAAAAAATGATGTGACCACACTGTGCAAGACAGCTTCAAAAAACAGGCAGCGCGCCTGCAGAGGGCTGGTTTCCCTTCATATGTTCTGGCGGAGGTGGCGGAAAGCCTAGTCAAGAAGCGAAAATGCATACAAAGGCAACCTCGGGAAAAAAAGCACAATTAGACCGGTTGTAAATCCGTACATGGGCTCCATTGCCCACATCCTTAGAAAGGTCGCTGACCGGTACGACGTACCAGTAGTTTTCTCGGCACCTAATAATCTGTCAAGACTGTGCCGCAAAATAATTTTTTCCGCTGATGCTGCAGACAAATGCAAAACTAAACACCGCAAGAAATATACAGAATGCACAACGGCAGTTGTTTACGAAATTCCAATGTCATGCGGGTCAGTATACATCGGTCAGACTGGTCGATGCTTCAACGATCGCGCACGTGAACATGACGCGGCCACACGAGCAACCCCACCTGGACATCTGGCAACACATTTCAACCGCTGCCATTGCTCTCCGTTTTGTAAAGACATAGCATTTCTTTCCAGATACCCAGATAAGATATCCAGGGAGTACCACGAGGCTTTTGAAATCAAAGCAAAAGGCAAGATGTGCACAAGTGACACATCAATAACATTATCGACAAAAGAATTCGATTTTCTAGAAACGGGTCTACACCGTGCCAGTCGTGACGAAGTTTTTTTTTTTTTCATGGCTACATAAAGGATTCGTTTTTTCAATACATGTTAGTTGCGGGTGCGCCAGTGTTTACAACTCTTCTTGTCCTTGTTTCTTCGGCGTCTATCTTCGAGCGTTAGGTAACCTCGAGGATACGAACTTGAAGACACCCCCTTGACGAAACGATAAATGGGGGCATGACCTTGACGACGGGAATATGACCTTGAGCATGGTTGTGCCTATAAAGCTGCCGCTTTAATATATCTGTCAATTAGTAGGCTAAGAGCACAAGAAACATTTCTCCGAGTGGAGGGAAAGTCGGGTAAGTAAATAGCTTACCTAAAAGTGTCCTGAAGCAACTCATTGTTTTCTTAATGTGATGGAAAAAAGATTTTCTAGTATATGTTTATATCAAATATTAGTGCACAAAAGAAAGCAGACACACAATTTTGTTTCCAACAATTCTTTAGGTGTAATATACATATATATGTAAATATATATGCAGAACTTTTTTTTTAAGATTTACAGATTTGTTTAAAAAAAGTCTTGAAAGTTACACTTAAGCGGTTTGTGCAGGTGAGTTATACGGCCAGGGGTGCATAATGCGGGTGGCTAATCTTTGCGAAAAGTCGGCTAATAATTACAATTTGTTAATTAACTTTTTAATAACTGGAAATATACATATGACTCCAGTTAGAAACTTACTGAGCTTCATCGAAAATGACTAAATCAAATCTTTTTGCAACGACTGGAAGCTCGTGGGAAACTCGGGGGCGCGCCAAATTTACCACTCGTGAAGCAGGCGCAAAGCTAGCAGGGGCAGAACGCGGTGCCGGCTTTGCGGCTGCTTCACGAGTGGTAACTTTGGCACGCCCCCGAATTTCCCACGAGCTTCAAGTCTTTCTAAAAAGAGTTGATTAATTGGTTTTCTATGATGCTCAGTAAGTTTTAATTGGAACCATATGTCTATATTTTCACTAACTAAAAAGATTACTAACGAATTTTACTTAATTAGCCGACTTATCGCAAAGATTAGTTACCCACATAATCTCCCCCTGGCCGTATAACTCACCTGCACAAACCGCATAAGTGTAACTTTCACGGCTTTGTTTTTTAAAAAATCTGTATAGCTTAAAAAAAGGACCGGGGGTTAGGGGTCAGGCCGTCTTCGTCGGAGGCGACGCTGGTTTTGCCTCTCGGCTAATTGGATAAGAAAACCAACCCTCCTCCTCGCCTTTTTTTTTTGTATGTTTTTGCTGTTATTGTTTACTTTGCGGGACTACAGAAAAATCGTGTCGAGCTACCTCAATCGTCATTCTGAAGAAGAGAGGCCTCCTCTCGAAACGTCAATAAACCTTTCCCTGTTTTTGCTCAGTCCATGGATCTTTCTTGTGTATTTCGATAATCACCGGCCCACAAGCTTCAATCATCATGTCTTCACCAAGAGTGGCTGCCGGATCTCCTACGGACAAGACAATCTCAAGGAAATACCCTAAATTTGCCCCAACGACCGCCATTCTTGGCGACTCCCAGATCAAGTACGTGTTCCAAAATGTTGACCCTCATCAGATCAACTGTCCTGCGCTTATCTCTGTGAGTGGTGCCCGCGTTACGGACATAATCGGGGAGCTCTCCGGTGTCCCTGGCACGGTGAAGACACTGGTGTTCCACGTCGGAACCAACGACCTCGCGGACCACGGAGCCGCGGGAACCTTGGAGCGGTATGGAGAGCTCATCAACGCTGCTCTCTGTCGATGCCCTTTTGTTGAGCGGGTTTACGTCTCCCTCGTGCTGCCCCGATTCGTGAACCGCCGCCGGGGCGGGAGGCACAATCGCGCCTTCGTCACCAGATTCAACTGGGAGGCGAAGGAGTTCAATGACGCTGTGAGAGAAAGGTGTCGTCGCTCCCAGAGGGTCTTCTACCTAGACCACGGATTCCTCTCTCTCCCTCCTGCTCGGGTCCTGGCAGCTGACGGGCTCCATCCGAGCTTTGAGGGCGTCGCTCTCATCTCGCAGCACCTCAGCGAGGTGGTGTACCAACGCAGGCCCAGACCGACTGGCGGTTGGTCTTCGGGTTTCCGCCTCGACGAGCCTGCACGTGTACGCCAACCTTCTACAAGTGATCCAGTGGGGCCTGGGAACGCGGCACAGCAGTCCACCTCACCCCATCCTACGCCACATCCTAGGACCAACGGGCTAACGGGCACGCCACACCCTAGGACCAACGGGCACGACCAACATCCGCAACAGCCAAGCCCACCCGTGGCCCCCCGTACCCGACTCCAAGCGCGGAAGACGTTTTCCGAGGTCGCCCGCATCTCCACATCGGCGCAGGGTGCTCGACGTAAGGAATGACTGCGTCCGAGTGAGGAACTGTACACTGAGTTTAAATCCCCCTCTTTTCTAAAGCTGCGTAAGCTATCAGACAAACGAATTCGTCACGAGATGCACGCCACTAACCTCAAAACTTACGTTAATTCGGGTGTACCACCTAAAGGCTTATCTCTTTATTTTCCGCCATCAATGCATGGGCTATGCCAAACCGATCTCAATGATTGGAACGCTGTTCTAAAAAACGCTTCTCTCGAATTAACCAAAATTATCGTTGGCCACTGCGAAAAATCAGCAGCAACCTTAAAGTCACGCGAAATTCAATTGGAAATTAATCAACCACTAACTGTCCAAGAAAAGCAGCAGATAGAGTCATTTGAAGCTAAAAAACGCGACGAATTAGAGAGAGTAAAACTAAGAAAACGAGCAAGAGATAACGTACCTCTCCCTCGTCCAACATCGTTTGAACGGAGCATGGTACTCGGGCCGAACAATTCGACGGGAGATCCCACAGACGCCCTAGAGGGCTGCGAGAGCGATGAGCGGGTGGGGGATGGTGGGACTCCGGGGGACCGCACGTTAAAGAGTGTAGTAAATTTATCAGATATCGCTCTTACACCAGACGAGCAGACGCTACTTTCGAGGGGGCTACAATTCTGCCCCACAACCGGCCAGTTTAGCGAGTTCTCTCTCCTACAAGACCTGGACAACTTTGCACGCAACCTTCGGTTGCGAGAATATTTTCACGGCAGACCTGAAAATGTCCAAGATCCTCTATTAGTAAACACAGACAAAAGCTGGACTCCCAACGCTAATCGCGATAAACATTTGGATCTATACATAAAAGCAGTCCAAAAAGACGTAGTAGCAAAATACAGAGAACGCAGACCACACACCTATAACTTAAGCTCTTCCGAGCGGGATTCTCTCAAATCCCTGAGCAGTAGACGCGACATAATTATTAAGCCAGCCGACAAGGGAGGGGCCATTGTAGTAATGAACACCGATGATTACTTAGATGAAGGCCATCGCCAATTGCGAAACACGTCATTTTATCAGGCACTCGAACATGATCCTACTTAAGCACATTCCTTCATTGTTCTGAGCGCACTCACCGACCTGAAAGATAGGGGCAAAATATCCACGGCAATTTTTGATTCTCTCAAACCAAAATATCCTAAGGTAGGGCGTTTTATATGCTTCCAAAAATACATAAAGCGAGGAACACGGGGCGCCCCATCATATCTGGCACGGGTACACTAACTGAACCTATCTCAAGTTTCATAGACCGCCTTATTAGTGGAATTCCACCGACATTTGATTCTTTTGTAAAGGACACTAACCATTTTCTCTCCCAAATCTCAACGGTTGTAGTTCCAATTGGCTCTTTCCTGGTAACATTAGACGTATCTTCACTTTACACAAATATCCCCCATGACGACGGAATTGCCTCGCTGATTGATGCGTACGAGAGCGTAAGGCGCCAAGACCTCCCCGACTGTGGCACTCTGGCAACACTTGCCCGCCTTGTATTGGAACTAAACAGCTTTGAATTTAACGACAACTTTTTCCTGCAAGTCAGCGGAACCGCAATGGGCACTAGAATGGCTCCCAACTACGCAAACATCTTTATGAATAGACTAGAAAAAACATTTTTGTCGGACAGACCTCTGCGACCCCTCTTTTACAGACGATACATTGACGACATTTTTCTAATATGGGAACACACGGAGGACCAGCTTTTGGAGTTTATCAGGGACTTTAATTCGGCACACCCCGATATTAAATTTACGCATACGTACTCCCAAGCCGAAGTTAACTTTCTTGACGTCACGGTTCTAGTGGTGGGAGAGAGTTTAAAAACAAAACTCTACAGGAAACCTACAGACAGCTTGAAATATTTGCATTACAACAGCTGCCACCCCCGCCACTGTAAAACTAGTATTCCGTATGGTCAGGCGCACAGATTCCGACGGATATGCTCGGACGAGGGTGACTTTAACACCAATGCAGCCCACCTTCGGAGCGCCCTCATCGAGCAAAATTATCCACCACCCGTCGTTGACAGCGCAATCGAGAGAGCCAGGGCACTAGACCGCGATAAACTGCTAACTGGCACGCCACCGGACCGAAGGGAGAATCGTAAAAATAACTTAGTCTTAACATATTCAAACAACACGCCTAACATTAACAACATTCTAAAAAGACATTTTAATATTATCCAACAAAGCGAAAGGCTGAGAAATATAATTCCTTCCCCACCACGCGCTGTATTCAGACGTCCTAGAAACCTAAAAGATATGATTGTGAGGGCCAGGACCACCCCGGTGGAGAACATTGGGAGCCGACCATGCTTGAGTCCGCGGTGTGAGGTTTGCCCACATGTCTCCCCCACCCTGACAGCTAGGAGCACGGGATCAAACTTCACCTTCCGAATTCGGGGTGACCTACACTGCTCTACCGCCAACGTTGTATATTTACTGGAGTGTGGGGAATGTCACATGCAGTACGTGGGCCAAACAAAATCTCCATTCCGGATAAGGTTCAATAATCATAGATCTGACACTGAAAAAAAGCCCACTCTGCCACTCTCAAAACACATGAAACTAAAAGACCACTCATTTGAGAAGTTAACTGTCACATTTTTAGAATCCGGATTTGGTTCACATCGCGAGCGGGAACAGAAGGAATCATTCCTAATTCGTGAGTTCAACACACTGCGAAGAGGGATTAACGAAGATCCCGGGATACTAACACCACTTCAAGTCATTGACGTCTAAATCTAAAAGCGAACACAAGAATTAAATTGGAGTCACATTTACAGTTAAGAGTCGACGAGCAATTCCCACATTCCCACATTTCCAACAGAAATTCCCCAGTAACTTTTTTGGCGCGGTTGTTGCATCCCACCCCCGCCATTTTACGATTGTTTGTTCCATTGCTGGTTTGTTTGATTCCTGTTTATACCGCCTTCAAAACCATTTTTTTTTTTTTTTTAAAGTCGCGGGATTCTTGTTTTTTGTGTGGGGAATGTGTCCTTCCCGTGTCTCTTCCGCCGCCCCGACCGCGGAGCGCCCCGGGGGTTAGGGGTCAGGCCGCCTTCGTCGGAGGCGACGCTGGTTTTGCCTCTCGGCTAATTGGATACGTGAACCAACCCTCCTCCTCGCCTTTGTTGCTTTTTTTTTTTTTTTTTTTTTTGCTGTTATTGTTTACTTTGCGGGACTACAGAAAAATCGTGTCGAGTTCCCTCAATCGTCATTCTGAAGAAGAGAGGCCTCCTCTCGAAACGTCAATAAACCTTTCCCTGTTTTTGTTCAGTCCATGGATCTTTCTTGTATATATATATATATATATATATATATATATATATATATACATATATATGCCTGTACCGCGTTCGAACAGTGCGCTCTGCGCACACATGTGTTTATCGCGTGGTGAATTTTGCTTTGCTAGCTGGCAGGCTCAACCAACACCTACAGGATAACGAAGCAGTAGTGCGGAGTTCTAGGCGTCACTAAAGAATGCCCACGTAGAGCACATTTGACACGAATGCTGCGTGATACTCTAGTTACGCGGGCATCCTTAATTAACGACAGTTAAGTTTGACTGAGGCCCGACTTAACTGCAATTAAGGGCGTCCGACGGCCGTTTAAGATGCCCGTCTTCTTCTTTTTTTGTGTGTGTATGTTTTTAGTTTACATTGTTTCGGTTTTGTTCCTATTACCTCACAGTGAGTTCACCACCAGGGCGTAGACATATCGGTCGAGAGATATACCTATATATATTTTAAGGTCACAAAGACAACCAAGCTCAAAAAGGCTGCCTGTTTTTTCTAATTAAATACAAACACGCTTTTGAAGATATTGGGGTTTAAGTAGAGGCCATACAAAGTATTATATTTATAAACTGTGAGTCTTGGTAAAGACCTATCTTTTCTAAGAGGACGCAAAAAAGTAAAAAAAAAAAAAAATAGGTTTTTGAGAACAATCTTAAACTTGCGACCTTTTCCATGTTTACGGTTTTTAGGGGATAACATTGAAGGAGATAATGAGAAAAACTGAAGTAATTTAATATATTTATTCACAGGTCCTTTTGCGCATTCCATGGCCATAAAAATTATACATATAACTTAAACAGGTCGAAAATAGCAGCCTCTCAAAGCATCTAAAATATCGACCCGACATGCGAGTTTGGCGATTTCTTAAAAAACTAAAATGTAAGATGCCTAGAAATATTTAAATACCTTTGGACCACTTCATGGTGGCCACAGAGTTACAGACAAAATAAAAAAAAAAGAATAATGTAGAAGAAAAAAACCACAGGAGAAGAACGAGTCAAACATGCGGCCGCTTCTGCGATCCATAAAAACTTGAGCGAGTTGGTGATTCATATTGAGGTAACAGCGTACGAGACAAGGGGAAAACGAGAAAACACACAAAGAGACAAAGAAAAGTGCTGAATTACAACTCCTTTGTATTCTTCTTCTCGTAGAAGAAGAATACAAAGGAGTTCTAAGTCAGCGCTTGTGTTTGTCTCTTTGTGTGTGTCTCGTTTTGTCCTTGTCATTGTGGGCTGTAACCTCAAGAAGCTCGTTGAACCTTTTTGTCAAGTAACGTTTTCGTCGCGGCAGCAACGAAAACTAGGAATCTAGCTGCTACACAAAGCTCGCATGTAATGCGGAATGTGAATAATTGCAGCACGACACAGGGACGTCCCATCTGCGAAGCGTTTTCCCCTGCCTTCTCAAACCGCGAAGTGAATGAATTTATTGGATGCCTTTTATTAAGTGATATTTTTTGTATGACAAAGTTAATTGTAAAATGTATTGCTATGTCGGTTTTTTTTTTTTTTTTTTTTGTATTCATTATCCGCCTTGAAAGAAGCTTGAGCAGTATTAATAAACAAATAAAAAATAGTTTTTGTTGTCTTTCTTTCGTTAATTTGCCCGAAATGACATGACGATGGATGCTGGAATCTCAACGCCGTTAGGAACGGCCAATCAATCGAGTTAAACCTATTAAAGAGAGCAAGCTTAACGTTCGCGAAGAGCCGCCTGACGCTGAGTCGCTGGATGTTTGTTTCGTAACATTCCGTTATAAAATAGACGGATAACATTGCGTTAGTGACGGCGCCGTGTTTAATGGCAGAAAACTCGCACAACCTCCATTTATTTTGTTTCTTCCTTCGTAACCTTCAGGCTTGTTTGGAGAACAAAATCACTGTTTCATTGCTGAGGGAGTTCGGTGGAGGCACGCGGTAAGCATGCACGGCATGGCCTTCCATCTCAGGAGTAACGATCGCTTCGATCAAGCCATCTCGTTTGACACGCTGACGCATAGTCAAGAGGAAATGCAATTAGATAGAAACAAAACTGTGAGAAACTCTCATGGTGAATTCCACTGGTAGATCTGGAGCGCTTTCCAAAATCCGCGAGGGAGGCAAAATTTCGCTCCGTGGAACCCGCTCCGAATCGACGAGGGGAAGATAAACTCGCCTTTTCGGAGCGACCTCCCCCATACTAATGTTCACTTTACCCATACCCCTCCCCATCGCTTCCCACTCCGCCGTTCAAAATGGCCGCTGCTCGAACTTGACAAGCCCACCAACGCCTGAGCCGACTGATCTTTCCGACGCAGAAATAACACGCGACACAGGCCGGACGAAATTATACGTACCACGGCGCTCATGTCGCAAATAACGAAGACGTCCGCGTTCGGCACAGTCACATACCTTTCGGCCGCGTCGAAGCGGCGGGCACGGACAGCGATTGCCAGCGGCGGAGTTCAGATTTCTGGTACGACTTTAATAAACACAGAGGTAACAAACCATCACTTGCACGGTCGTTGCCTAATCTCTTCTTGCTTTATTGTACGGGAAAACGCCGGCGGAATGCCGTGTAAAAAGGTAAACAATCATTGGCTGCGGAATGAACAGGCCTAACCTTGCGTCTGCCTCCGGCTTTCCTGTCGTTCTTCCTCTCACGATCACAGATGTCAGCGCTTACGATTTACCACGCTCCACAGTCCCGGCTTTGTATCCCTGATCCACGCGAGGTAGAAGCGTTCGAGCCGTCACAATCCCATGTAAACAACCGATGCACCCGAACAGATCCAACTCAACGACCCGTCCGGCCCGCCGACCTCGCCAACGTCGCCGCGCAGGCGCACCAGGCGCACTGCCGATTTAGAAGGAAATCACGTGGGCCGCTCTGTCCATTTCCGGAGAGATCTGTGAAATCCCGCAGAGCAAGTTCGGCGGAGTTTGAGGCGCTCCGTGGAGCGGGCGTTGCCAGAGATCTACGAGGGGAAGATGACCAGCTCGAGCCAGATCTGCGAGCGGAATATGCGCGCTCCAAATGGAGCGGTTTTGGAGCGCTCGAGATCTGCGAGCGGAATTCACCATCAGACGAAGGGCCTAAGCTCACTTTACAATCTAATTCTAACAGATAATCTTCTTCGAAAACACAGGCAAGGATGGCTTTCTCGTAAGCGGAAAGCCCCTCAGCTGCGAATTAGAAGTTGTTATCGTTGCGCACTGCCTAAAATAACAAAAGGCGTCAACTAGAACTGAAAATTGCGAAATTTACGAGCGCGTAATCTGCGCGACGCGCCGATCGTCCGCGAAGCGTATGAACGGACTGGTGACGCGGCGCGAACGGACGGTGAACATACAAGGTAACCGGAAACTATCTTGATATGGCTCCTGAATAAACACGACACAGCCCAAATACTGCTAGCGGATGACTTCAAACACAATAAAACAGTCATACGTTGGAGGAAACCAAAAGCCAAGCATACGGGCATATAGGTCCCCGGCGTCGGTTGGGCTCAAAGATGGCGAACTGGGCGTGGCCATGGCGTTCGCGTGGCCTGTCAGTGACGTAGTTGACGAGCTGTCAACGAGGCCACACCAGCTGACCAGACTCTCCCCAATATATGGCTCTTCCCTTTTTCGTCCGACGGTGTAGTGAAATAGTGACTTAGTGAAAAAAAAAAAAAAATAATAACAAGTTGGGCTTTTTGCTGACTAATTTCCCCTTTTACGTAGAGAATTAAGGCATTACGTAGGCGCATTTGAGATTAGACACGTGTTAGTGTATCGAGACGCATTCACGCTTCGAACGCAAAAGGAGTCGCTTCTTCCTCCGACAATGTTGTGAGGACTACTTCGCGAGGCGTAGGAACAATGCGCAAACACTTCGTTTTTCTTGAGATGAAAACGAGCATATAGGTAGAGGTGGTGTCGGTCGGGTTGGGGGGAAGAAGAAAGTGAAATAAAAGGTACACCTCGTATAACCTTAGTTTTTGTTTGACCAATCGTTTCTCGCAGAAAACAAAAGGCTCGCGGTGTCTCTTTCCGGGCTCCCTACATAAAAGCGCACGTAAAACCAAACTCGATCACTATTAAAAAAAAAAAAAGAGAAAAGAACTAATATATACAACAAAAATTACGAAAGAAAATAATGTTTATGTATTTTTATTTGTTGCTGACGCTGTTTCCCCGCTATGACCGTAATTCGTTCGATCGAACAGCTTAGTGACGCGGTGGACATCGTCAACGAACGTGTCCAAGAAAGTGGACATTCCACCATTCACTCACCGGACAAGAGGCTCGAAAAAGCGACGTTGGTCAGAGAGAAAGAGAGAGAGAGAGAAAACGCGCTCCGTGTTGTTGGGAACAGGATCTGGGGAAAAAAAAGAGACTTCTGCGAACGACATATATGCCGACCGCTCATTTCGCAAATAAAATCCTTCACGTAAACAAGAAGGGGGCAAGCAGGGGTGCCGATGAAAAACTGGATTACCAGAACAGGTTTCTTTCTGTATCATGCCCGTTCTGGCGGCACTTTTAGTGTTTTTTGTTTTGTTTTTTGTTTGTTTTTGTATGCAGGCAGCCAAGATGAACAAAGTGGAGCGAAGAAGTATATAAGAGGAAGTAAAGTCGTGGTCACAACGCTCATGCGTCATAAAAAAAACAACCTGCAAACACGAGTCAGCGCCATAGCCGTGGTTCGAACGCCGCGTACCCCCAAGTTTTCTTCGCGAACTCATTGCCATGCGGCATTCAAAGCACGGATCTCGCGGTGACTCGCGTTCCAATCTGTATGCAGACTCTCGTTTGTATGATGTGTATTATGCCCGAGTCCCACTAGAGCGACTAACAGAAACAACCGACAGCGACAAGCCTCAAACCAGATTCTTTCGCGATTTGACAGGCTTCGTAGAATAAAGGACGCCATACTCGAACACGAGCATCATGCACGCGAGGGTATCTTTGGCAGGCTTGCAATAACTCGTGCCATAGCCTCCTCTATACCCACAAAGCCTGGCAGTTCGACGACGGGGCCATAGAGTGCCCGGTCGCAGATTTGGAGCGCGAGGATCTGGTAGCAGAGAGCATTTCTCGGGGAAGCAGGTATTCAGCGCACAGCTTTTGCAGCGGCAAGAACCAGAAACATGGTTTTCAAACCCGACGAGAAAAGAAGTATTAGCCCCGTGCGCGACCGAGAGCGTCACTGTGGTCGGCCTTCCACGATTGGCCGAACGCTGACTATGACGTCGGAAAGGGGATTTATCATCGACGGAAATAAGAGGAATGAAAGAACTTTAATTTTGACGGTGTTGGCAGTGTTCCGTTGAGAGCGCAATGATTTCAAGCTTCCACCATGCTAATAACAAACACCATCGAACTTGTTGTTTGCAAGGTAATGACGTCACAAGGGGGAACCACAGGAGGGCGCCACCAAAACTTCTCGCCACTAATAGTGCGAGGAACGCGAGGAGCACGAGCGGACATTCCATCGTTCGGGGGAAGTGTGTTTCGGCGTCTCGCCGCAGCGGGGCGCCCGTCACGTGGCTCTCCTCTCATCCGTTGTCTGCCGCTTTACCTTTTCACTTTCGGCGGCCGCGTCTCGTGGCGATCTGCCAGGCTTTGTCAGTATTGGCGACGTGAACGAAAGAAAGCGTCCCTGTGGTCGGTCCACCACAATTGGCCGAATGCTGACTATGACGTCAGCAAAGGACGTCTCAACGACGGAAATAAGAAGAATGTAAGAACTTCAATTTTGACGGTGTTGGCAGTGCCGCTTTGAGAGCACTATGATTCAGGCTTCCACCATGCCCATTACAAACATCATCGAACTTGTTGTTCACAAGGTAATGACGTCACAAAAGGTAACCAAGCGAGGGCGCCACCGAAACATTGGAGGAGGCCTGCCCGTGCCGGTTGTTTTTGTCTGTCGCTCTAGTGGGACTCGGGCACAAGCGGTGTGACACCGGCGTAAAGCGACAAACAATATCACGCGTTCCTACGCTCCGTTTAAACCAAGGGGCCCGGTCATACATCATCGTACATTGTACGAAAGCCAGTCTGCATACACAGTCTAAGGCGCGTCCTTGTACATGAAAATCCCGCCACGTTAATCGTACAAAAAAAAAATGCCCGCAAACGTGGTCTGAGCGTACATATGTACGGAGCAAAGATTTGCTTCGAACATGCGTGTCCGCAGATATATATCTGGGGACACAGGCGTGTCCGCGGATATTTCTGTCAGCATGTCTGCGGAGAACTCCGCGCCTTTTTTGTACGGTGTACGAGCAGTGCGACCCGCTGCTATAACAGTGCGGCGGGAGGAGGCACGCGCTCGCTACAAATAAACCCAACAACTGCTTCCCTTTCGTCGCCTGACTCCGTCTTTGTGCGTAGGTGGAGCGTGATCACGCGCCGAAAGACGGACGTATGATTGGTCCGACGAGCACTATATATCTTCCACCGCACCGTCAGCTTCGGAGTGAATGGAGTACAGTTAGCGTCAGAGGAAGACACCCGATCCGCGGTCTTAAAGTGCCTCAACAAAAAAAAAAGAAAAAGAAGAAAAAGACACTTTGCAGAACATATAGACGTTTCCACTGTTTACAAAAATCTCAGTCCACACGTGTTAAATCAAAGTCCAGAACGCGCACGTTCGTCGCTTCGGAGAGCGAGCAAATCACGCGCCATACGCACGAACACTGAAAATGGAACCTTCCAAGTGTCCTTTTTTGGAAAGGTCTATATTTTGGGTCGTTTCATCGTGTTTAGCGGTCTTTAAAGAGGAAATAGTCGAAGTGTGCAGACAAAATGAATCGTACTGATCGAACCGGATAAATGCTGCACCGAAACTGTTAACCGCGAGGTCTCAGCAACACACATTGTTTTCTGAGCCAACCAAACTAAAAAAAAAAAAAAAAAAAATGTAGAAAAAAATAGTGGCTACCGGCATAAAAAAAAAAAAATGAAAGAAGTTTACAATCCCCTGTAACGCCGAATTAGAGCGCAGCTCTTTAGGGGGAGGAGGGAAGGGTACTGAGGGGAGAAGGCGGAAAGTCCCCCACTACTAACATGGGTGTGGATCGACGTGTGCTTAAAGGGGCTATGCAACAATTTTTTTACTTTGCGCAAATACCGCTTAGAACGGATCCCTGACGTTAATGACCTATGAAACACGCCTTCGTTTTTCACCCGACGCATTAGAAGTCCCAGAAAAAAATTAAAAAACAACGAGCAGCGTTCACGCCCTCAACTCGCAGCCAGAACAAGCGGCCACGTGATCTGGAGCCGATTATATGCCGCCAATGTTGATCATAGCCACGCGCTGGGGTTGGCAAAGCACAGGACACGCGCTGAGTTCCAGACATTGTTATGGCTCGGCTATTGTCGTCGTCGCAGCGATTGGACACGGGCCACTACTCGAATGCTTCTCGAGCTATCAATTATCACGAGCCTAAATCGAGTGCCCACGCAATGCTCGGGTCCAATCTATGAACCGCATTCAAATATCGTCATACGGGTGTACTGCGATCCCCGCGTTACGTCATCGAATTTTACAAGGGAGAGATTGAATGAAAATGATCGCTTTTGTCCTTGAAATTACACCGCAACAAAGGAGTTTCTTGGCCAGTGGCATTGCATGCGAGTATCCTTGAGTCCCACTAGTGCCAGTAAGCTCGTGTAAAGTGAAAAACATTCCAATTGAATATCGTTGCACAGCTCCTTTAACGCAAGTCGCAGAAAATGCACATCTTTGGTGAGAGCATCGCGTGTAAATTTTGCGGGAATTTAGCGGGGCAATTTTTTCCCCTAACTTTAGCAGGGAATTTTTTCCGCTAGATTTAGCGGGGAAGTTTTTTCCGGTAAATATAGCGGGGAAATTTTTTCCACTAGATTTAGCGGGGAAACTTTTTACGCTATATTTAGCGGGTAAATATTTTCCGCTAAATTGAGCGGGGAATTTTTTCCGCTGGATTTAGCGGGGAATTCTTTCCGCTAGTGACGTCACTGGTGACGTCATTAGTGACGTCATCAGTGACGTCACGCGTCCCATAATGCACCGCGCGGTTACGCCGACGGCGACGGCGACGCCGCTCAAGCCGAAAACAAGCGCCTAAAAGCTGCGCTCTAAAACAAACAAAAAAAAAAAGCAGCTCCGCTGTAAAACTTCAGAAATAAATTTTAATTTCGGAGAGCAGCCAAAGGGGCAACATTCGAGACAGTTTCGTACACGTGTTCCACAACTAAGCATGATGACGCAATACACACGCGAACATGGCGGTAACCCTGAAACTGGGGGAGAACAGTGACAAAGCGCAACGCTGCACGAAGTACACTGAAGTAAACAATGAACGTCAATGAAAAGGGGCAATGGATGCACCGTTCGCTGGAGTAACAGCTGGGCAAGCTGGGGCCAAGCTTACGGTCTTCACACGACTATGCATATAAACTATGTATTGTTCGTTTGTCTTTTACTATTCTTGTTATTTAAGATTCTACCGGCTACAGCGTCTGTATAGCTCCGCCTTTATGCAGGCATTCGTGGAAGCGGGGCCGAGTGCCAACGTCGTTCAATTTGCTACCAGACTAAACCGGTGATAATAAATGGCGTTGTGTGTTTGCTTAGCCAGTGGGAAGTTAGCCCCTGGTGTTACCGCCGTAGGGGAAAAACGCAGCCAGTGCAGTATGACGGCCAGCTTGGGGGGTGTCTTAACGTCCATCACGCAATAGCGATATCCGACCGCGCGCCGGCGTATACGATGCTCATCCAGATCGAAACTGGACCCCACACTCTTAAAAAAAAAGCTAGTAAAAAGCTAGTAACTGCAGCAGTTACTACCTATTTCTGACCGTTACTACCTTTCACTAACTATTTACTACCTCAAACGGGCGATAGGTAGGAAAAAGCTAGCAAATGCAGCCATTACTACCTTTTTCTGACCGTTACTACCCTTTTACTAGCTATTTACTACCGCAAAGGCGCGGAGAAGATGGCGGCGCTGGCTTCATACCCGATTGCCAGCGTTAGCGACGTACTTGCTGTTTCGGAACGCAGGGGGAGGTATTCACACGCAATCGTAGCGTCAAATATTGTATGAGGGGGCATGTTTAAGGGTTGGAGCTGACTTTACAACGATCGCAGCCTCCGTACCAGCACGACGTGGAAGCCAGCGCTGCAGCGAGCGCAGCGGCCATTGTTGATTCAATGGCCATGCGGCTTACTTCTTTTTTTCTCGTTTGCATTCGTTTGTGAGCGTTTATATTTTCATTTTGGTTTTAACTGGGATGAAAATAGCCACGTAGCACATACTAAAAACGTTTCCGAAAACAAAAAAAGTTCATTCTGTTTTCTTTATATTTATTATTTTTGTATTTTTTAAAACATGTTTTTCTTACACAAGAGTCGCTTGGCAACATTGTACGACAAGCAAGTTGGGGCCAGTTGGGGTTCGCAAGACGCTCATTTCTCCGATGTGAACCTGCCATTTTTGCCTTGTGTTGTGTGCAGTTCTCGTGTTCCCGTGCTGGAGTGCATAGTTAACGTTCGTGCACGCGCTCGACGGGGCGAGTGTGTGCGTGGACCTGGACTGCTCCGAGGATAGTTCTAACGAGCCGGTGCCGCTGTCACTGGGTTGGATTTCGTCGTCCAAGAAGCTTTTCTCCACCTCTTGACACTGAGAACTTCTTCACGGTTTGTGTGTGCTCGGTGGTTGAATGATTCTGATTGAGCTGTCTTCGGTCGTGACAGTGCACTGTCACAACCGTTGATGTGCGTTGTTAATTGTGTATGTAGCTTTAGGACTAATGAAAAAAAAACTGTTTTGGCATTCTACGAGTCTAATTTTTATCTAATTTTTCGAATTGGTTGTGCTCTTTCGCAATCTGAGACAACACCTATGTTTTATAAATAATTTTCAATTTCTTTCTGCGTTCAGTGGTGTATGCTTCAGCAAGAGACACTTGGCAACATTGTTCGACAAGCAGCGAACGTCGCGGCTGGAGAGTATACGTCCGCCTCATTTCGGCGCGCAGTTCGAGGTTAAGCCGGGATCCCACTTGCAAAGGTGTATACTCTGTTTCACCATACATGGAGAAAGAACGAGAGATGGAAGCTGGTTTTGTAGGAATCTGGAGTGACAGGGCAATCTTAAACAATCTTCTGCGAGGAGAATAGCGACGTCTGGGCAAATTTGGGAGACACACAAGAGGGTCCTGGTAAGAGGGTCCTGGTAAGAGGGCAGCTCCTTCTTCCCCTCTTCTCTGTTGTCCATCCGAGCGCTCTTTGGATGACGCCATGTGCAAGCCATGTCGTAGGAGCTACAAGAACGTGCTCGGGGCTTTCAACGTCCCTGTCGAGCAGTCGTTCGTGCAAGCGTCGTTCGGAGCGACGTGCTCGTGCTTGTAGCATCTGTTTCGATCCCACGAAGTGGAACAAGCTCTAGGCAAGATTCCGCAAGGTAAAAAAAAATGACGGTGATGTTTGTTGCACAACCATGGTTCGACGTGGGCTCGACCAACGCACACGACGACGGGCTTTCCGCGAGCACGCGGATGCATTCGCGATGCACGACGACCGATTCTAAAGGAAATACCGCTTGTCGAAAAGCACAGTGCGATGGCTGTCTGGCCAGCTGCGCGACGAGATACGGCGACCATGATGACCGTCAAGGAGCAGGTACTAATCGCGCTGAGATTTTTCGCAATTGAAAGCTTAGTCGCCACCGATGAGCACATCGCTAATGCCCAGTCGACTGTGAGCGGAGCCGCGACGGCCGTCGCGAGTGTCATTGTCAACCGGCTGGGGAAGAGGTACGGCTGGGTTGAGGCAGCCGAGACATCTACGAAAGGCTTCCGTCACCACCGTGGCAAGCTCACCGACGCCGTGCGGTGCGTTGACTGAACCTAGAGTCTAACTTAACCTTCGCCACCATCATCGGTCTGAAGGACACCGTCACCGTTGTGAAGGCATCTTACATTTTACCGCAAATACCACTATGCAATTAACATCATGGTGGTACGTTGACGTTAAACTTTCAGTGTTCATACCGCTACGTAGTAGTTCTCTATTAGTATCTAGAGTTGGCCATTTGTTGCACTTTGTAACAAATGTCATTTCCGCAATAAAGTCTGAATGGGTTGTCGACGGCATTTTATTGTATGAATTGTTTGACCTTTTAACGCCAAGATTCTGTAGTTGAATGCCAGTCATCATGTAGTCTAAAGAAAGACTGTTTGATGTTCTGCAGTGAACTGCACGAACAGGTGGGTTCTAAAATAAGTCGTTAGTTGTTTAGACAGCAGGAGTTTAGACTGCCAGAGTACGGCGACATTGCTACCCACTGTAGACGAGAAATTTAGCCAGTGCAGTACGACTGCCAACCTGGGGTCTTTACTGTGCATCACGCAGTAGTGATACACGACCGCACGCAGGTACAATGCTCATCCATATAGACATTTAGGAACTTTTAGCAAACCGTTACTGTGTTCCACGTACCGCACTACCGGAGCCTTTGAAGCATGCTTTTAAGCGAGCGCCCGGGTGCCACCATTACCGCGGGGGGCGCGTTTAAGAACATGCTTCAAAGGCTCCGGTAGTGCGGTAGGCGGTAACGGTTTGCTAAACGTCCCTAAAACGGGCAGGGGTGGGGATTAAACACAGGATGCCTGGTGGGTTCCACGATACTTGCAAACCATAGTCAATCGAACCGGCGACGTTGTCCACGAAGATGAAGATTATCAGACATTTCTGTAAATGGTTGTCATCTACGTGACAAAGGAAAACCCTAAAATACACCATAGTCCAACATTCTACACAAGTATGTTTAGTGTGAAGGTTATGACACCAAATAGGTGGAATCGGCATTCCGAAAGTGACAATATCTCATTGAAATTAAAGAGTAGTGTGTGAACTGGCTTTTTGTCCTCTGCGATGCTGGGCAAACACGCAGTGTCGACTTAACCACCATCGAGCATAAACGACAAGCGGCAGCACAGTAGGAAATTAATGACTACATGCAATCTAATTATAGCTATATGCCGCACATACCGCAACGATTCGGTAGAGCATAACCGAAGAGGAGCAGCCAGACTTCGATGGCGGGCCACGATAGCAGTCTCAAAACAGCCGGAGTACAGCGAACGATCGTCACGAGAGCGGATCGATGCAAGGTACAAAAGCAGCAGCACGGTCAGCGGAGGAAAAGGACGGTGGGTCGCGTTCGGGGACCTGGGCCCCCCACGACGGCATCGCACGACATCGCGTGACAAGGCGACGACAAACGGTCAACCGTCGCGTGTCCATGAGACAGCGTGTCCCGAAAAATCGAGCGCCGTCTCAAATGAGACGGGAAAACGGGACGCCCGTTTCTGCGAAGTGCATCGTTTCCAAGAGCACATCGCTTGGAACGAAATGAATCTCTCTAGATTAACGAACGCCGCACAGAAATGTTGGGACGAAGCGCAATGGACCCTTTAGAAAAGCCCGTCGATAAAAGTAATGATGATGATGATTCGGGTTTTAATGGCGCGATGGGCACGAGAGCCGCGTCGGCGTTCGGCGAGGGCTCGCAGATCCGATCACACCCTTCGTGCCCAAATGGCGACCACAAATATGTCCCTCGACGGGGTTTTGAAGCGGGTCTATCTTGTTGGGTCATAGCCTCCTATATATTGACAAAGCCTGGCAGATCACCACGAGAAGCGGCCGCCGAAATGGAAAAGGTAGAACGGCAGACAACGGATGAGAGGAAAGCCACGTGACTGGCTCCCCGCTCCGGCGAGAAGCCGAAACACACTTCTCCCGGGCGAACAAGTGTGTTTGGGGTCCTCGCCGCTGCAAAAGCTGTGCGCTGACGTCCAGGTTCCCCGAGAAATGGCTCTTTGGTGCTCTATGCTACCAGATCCTCGCACTCCAAATCTGCGACCGGGCACTCCATGGCTACGTCGTCGAACTACTAGGCTTTGTGAGTATAGAGGAGGCTACGGTTGGGTGAATGTTTTAGACAGCAGGGCCAATGGGCGTCTGGTGACTCCGCTGTATAGATGAGAAATGTAGCCAGTGCAGATACCGTCACTAGCCTGGCCTTTAATGAGCCGGTGTGTATACAATGTCTCATCATCGTCATCATGTCTTTATTTGTGCCAATCAACAACCAACAAAGGTCTACAATGTGGCAGAGTAAAAAAATGCACAGCTGTAAAACATGCTCAACTGATAAAACTAGCATGCAACAAAACACGATAGTACATTTTTAGCGACGGAAAATAATCTCATCTAATTGTCTACTGAGACTTACATAGCTATCAAAAATATCAAAATTTTCATGCCCAAGAAAGATTGTTCACACTTGTCTGCATTCTTGTTGTTGGTGATATCATGTGTTGATTGTGGGGATAAAAAGTGAGAGCTCTCCTATTTGAGTGAGTCGGTACGTTCAAATTCACTGTGAACAAAAGTGTTGAGTCAATGTCCCCGTAAACTATTTTATACAAGAAGGCTACATCGCGCGATAATCTTCTGAGGGATAGACACTGTACACCATATTTGTCGAGCAGGAGTTCATAGTTGTAAAAATGCCTTCGGCCAAGGTATTTGTCATAAATAATGCGCACAAGGCGTCTCTGAACTGACTATTTTAGCTGCATCACGTAGCGCCAGTGAATTCCACACCACAGAGCCAAAGTCTAGTCTCGATCTGATAATAGAACAAAATAAACGAAGGAAACAAGCATAGTTCGCAAACTTTCTAGTTAATCGAGTAATCATTCCAAGTAATCTAAATGCAGAACAGGCAGTATGGGCGAAATGGCAGCCAAACGATAGAGTGTCAAAGTACACTCCGAGATCACAAAGCGATGATACTCTTAAAATGCACTTATCATCAATTGAGTGTGAATACTGTATAATTTCACGCTTTTTACTGAAAGACATGACCTTAGTTTTTTCTGGATTAATGATTAAGCAATTTTCCCGACACAAGTTTAAAATATGCGATGCGTCACTCTGAAGGAGGTCACAGTCGTCGATCAAACTAATACTCAAAAAGAGCTTGATGTCGTCTGCGAATAACAGCACGTTTGAGTTTACTACGCAAGTAGATATCTCATTGATAAAGATCAAAAACAAAGTGGACCCAAATTGGAGCCCTGTGGTACTCCCGATGATGGATAAAAAGGATCAGAGACGTTATTTAAAATGCGTACGACACAATGACGGTCAGTCGGGTAGCTTTCGAGCCATAAACGAACAGGAGAAACACCATTACGCGACAATTTGTGCAGCAGCAAAGCGTGGTTCACCTTATCAAAGGCTTTAGAGAGGTCAAAATAAACAACGTCAATTTGACCGCGATTACAAACAAAAGGAACTGAATAATCAAAGAAGGTACAGAGGTTTGTCTCGACTGAGCGCCCCTTGATAAAACCGTGCGGAAAAGAACCGATACGTCGCTTGAAATAAAAAGACAGACGGGTATGCATCTCTATCTCAAATACCTTTGAAAAAGAACATAGCAATGCTACAGGGCGATAGTTCCCAACTTGCGAAGTACCCCCGTCTTATGAATAGGAACACCAATAGACTCTTTCCACACAGATGGAAATATACGTTACTCAATGAAATATTAAATATATGAGATAGGCGCAAAAAGATTCGAGCAACCTTTAACAATAAAGTTAGGCTCATAATCTGTACCAGATGTTAGTTTCGGCTTCAGTTTCCTAATAGCCGCCAAGATCTCGCTAACAGTGACTGTCTACTGCACAAACATCAGAGTAGACAGGATCGTCAAGAAATGCACTATCTTTAGGAACATCAGAGGAAAAACAACCACTAAAATGACTTGCAAAAAAGTTGGCGATATCCTTCGGGTTAGACAAATAATCAGAATTACTTCTTAGACAGATACCGTGTGTACTACCTTTTGTATGTTGTCTAGCAAATTTCCAAAACTTATCTGGGGTGTGGAAAAGACTATTCTCTACTGCGTTTAAATGCACACACTCATCATGAAGAAATAACTTTTTAACAAGAGACCGATAAATGCTGAACTTAGCATACCACATTTGCGATCCATTTCTTTTGTACAATTTGTGACAATGCGATTTTTTTAATGTAATATATTAGATCTTTAGAATACCACGAAGGATACTTTCTAGGTTTCGATGATCGTTTTGGAATAAATTTTTCCATTCCATTTCTCACTACTGTTGTAAACGACTTCGCCGCTGAGTTGACTGAATCGTCCTGTAAAATGGAGGACCAGTCGTAATTTTCAAAAGACCTATAAAGACCAAAATAATCGCCTGTGTTGAAAGAGTAATACGGCTGCTTTGGGCGAGCTGCAGATTTCAAAGAATTATGGAAAGCAACAATAAAGGGTGGGTGAAAAGCGTCAACCTTAACAAGTGAAACATCGGCAAGAGTTAAGCCAATGATCTGCACATTTGAAAGAAAAAAATCAAGGACAATCCCAGCGCTGTTATCAAACTCGTTCAATTGACTAAGGCCATTAAAATGTATAAAATTCAATAGGTGAGACGATCGGCTTGCTGTTATACCATTTTGACTAGTAACCAATCCTGACTGCCAGTTGGCACCAGGTAGGTTGAAATCACCATAATTGTGCACCCTGAACTTTGAAAAGTCAATTTCTTTTTCCAATGTATCAAAGTGTTCATTAAAAATACGATTATCCGAAAGGGGAGGGAAATAATAATTCCCAATAAGGTAGTTACAACCATCATTCGAAAGCAATTTTATCCAAACGCATTCTGGGTAGGTTTCAAGGTCACGTCTGCGATGCGAGGTAACTGACTGATTTACGGCAATGAATACACCACCTCCGAATTTCTGGCGAGTTAAAGCATAGTCACGGTCACGACGGTGAACGGTATAAGAAGGCGGAAAATAGTCTGCACTTGTAATTTCCTCGCTGAGCCATGTTTCAGTCAGACAAATGATATTAAAATTGAAAGAGACTACGCATTTGGCAAAAATGTATCCGCTTTGGTTCGTATAAGCCACGAGTGTTTTGGTAGTACGCATTAAATGTTTCTATCATTCATCTTGGCATGATTGTTTTCAGATGTGCTCGTACGCGAAACGCCCAACCTTCCAAAGAACGGGTGAAAAATACAACCATCGGGCCACACTTCCGGTCTGTTAATCCCTTCGAGTGAGTCCTGATTCACCTCGACATGGAAGGAAGAGTAAGTCTCATACTTGGTCTTCATTTTAGAGCAGGAAATCGGATTTCCCTTCAACAAAGGCTCGACAAGTAAAAGAACGTCAGAAGCTGTCGTGTCTGGAGCCAGACGCGAAACAAACAATGCTGCTTTCGCAGAAGTGTTGTAAGTTGGGCGAGTTGGTATGATAACTACAGTGTTGGACAAAATACTCCATAAAAGTATTTAAGTTAAGTTACTAAATACCTGCTTCATAAAGTATTTAAGATACTACTCAAGTTACTTTCACCGTAAAGTATCTTGAGTAGAGTACAAATACTTAGAAATGTATTTCAGGTACTTTTGAAGATACTTCCGCATTGCTTAATTTGTATCGACGTCATTGACAACGACAATTATGCAGCTATGCAAATCTGGGTTACCAGAATGGTTTATTAGCACGCAACAACACAAAACGAAAAAAAAAAAGTATCGTAGGGCTATTTTATGCAGTCCGACTATAAAGAGCAAAATATTGTCAAGAATGATAAATGATGAGGCGGCGAATAACTGAAGAAACTAAACGTTTAATGGGGCGAACTTGTTCCCAAAACAAAATAGAGAAAGGCTAGCGTCGCAGGTGTCGATGTCGGATCGACGCTTACGATCGACTGCTGGGGCGAGACTGACTCCGGACCGCCACTCGGAGCACCTTTTGTACCCGCGTGGGTTTCCGGAACATTTGGCGTAGAATGTTCGGTGCGTACAACATTCGTAACTCGATCAGACGACAAAATTCTCGAACTTACCAGAATGTCAAGTTGAAGGAATAAATACAAGAGAAGTCCGCTTACTGGTATCGAACCCGTAGTCTCCGCGCGAGAGCCTCTGCGCGAGAGTCAAGCGCGGTAACTATTCGGCCACGCGCTCGCTGGGCAACGTGCATGGAAATATCACTGATAGATGTTACAAAACATTTCTGGGACAACAAGAAAGAGGTCGCTTTAGCTGTTGGGGAGGAATTAAATATATTCTAAGCTTAAATGGTAAAACAAAATGGCTAGGTGGCATAAGCTACCGCCCGATCCAAAGGGCTCAGCCAGATTCATCCATCCATCCAGGAGGTCAGACCGTGGCGCCCCAAACGGTTAACTTTAAAACTAGATGGATGGGGACAACAAATACAATGGCTCAGCGCTCGGCTGACTTAACCGAACGCGGCGTCAGCGTTCGGCTGGAGTTCGTGTTCTCCGGTGAGGGGAGGAGGGGCTCTTCTGTTTCCACTCCGGCCTGCATGAACAATGCAGCATGCACGCTGCGCAGCTCAGCACAAAAGCCCAAGTGGGTAAAGTTCGCATCCTCTGACGACCGCTTTCAGCGAAGATCCGGCACTTAACGTCACTTCACTAATTGTTGGTATTTTTTCATTACACTGTGCCCCGCGCTCTATTAAAAAAGATGACACGAATATGCCCACAAGGCCTGTGGGAATGTGCACAGGCCTTGTGTTGGGTAAACACCGAGGTGTGGGGGTGACAAACGGGTCAGAGCGCTTCGCCAATAGTGACATCGCTGAATATCACACCTGCGGCGCACCTTAGACGCATCGTTTAACTACAATCACTATAAACGAACTTGGGACACGGATATGAGTGAATGGATACAAAGAGAACCCACATAATAGCCACGGCAGTGGTCGCACCTTCAAGTAGGTTGCGTTCAGAAAAGCACGCAACGTTGGGGGACGCTTTGTTGGCGTTTTGAGAGATCATCCAGCTCCTAGTTCGTTTCCTGTACTGTTCTCTGCTTATCAATGTTTGCTTACAGACAGTGTTCGCGAAAGAAATAAGTGCCGGACTAACAAACACAAAAAAAAACCTGGACGTTTTGCCTTAGCGGGGTCAAATATACAAAAAGCAAAACAAAAATGTCTTCTTTTTGTGTGTGTCCACTTCTCATTTTCTTCTATTTGTTTTTCTTGACACTCAAATCTGCATTGTTCTCGTAGGTCGTTTCCGGTCTGCTTGCGCCTCAGGGTGGCATCTTTACTTCCGTAAAACCACACCTTTTGGTTGAGGATTTTTTGGGAGGAAACTATAAAAACAAAAGGCGCTTTTGGGAAGGCGAGGGAGAACCTTCATTGTACGAACTTTGGCTGAAATATGAGTCACAGTCGGCAAAAAAAAAAAAAAAAAAAAAAAACATTTTCACGAGTTCAGTTAAAGTCACCGTAGCTAATCGGAGCTAGCAACAGGATTCAGTTGCTCGAAAGAATGTTCAAGTTTGCTCGTGCCACGCCACGCCACTTCATACCGAAAAACTCGGAAAATGGCGGAATGTCAAAAATGTATTTAAGATAATGAGTACAAGATACTCGGAATTGTAATTAAAATAGAGTATTAAATACTCTCCATCAAAGGTATTTGCAAAGATACCAAGATACTCCAAAAAGTATTTAAGATACTGTATCTTGAGTAGAGTATTTGAGATAGGCACAAGTCTGGTTAGAGGTAAGGCATACCCAGACGATGTCCAGGCTTGTTTCTATTTGTGCCGTGTTTCATTGTTGCTGGAGTTGGCACCAGCGGTAACTGAGGACCAACTCCAACTGGGACCAGTTGTACCTGGGGGCAACTCCAACTGGGACCAGTTGCGACTGGGACCAGTTGGTCCAGTTGAAAATTTTCGCCTCGGGCTCCTTGACATCTTCCAAAGGAGCCCTCTGGCGTGAACTCTTTAGATACTTAAACTAGGCTACATTGGTTCTAAAGTGCAACTCCTTGTTTGATATCACGGTGTAATATGCCAAAAAACACGGACGAAAACAAAGGAAGAACTGGATAGGACGCGGCGTCCTGTCAAGTTCTAACTTTGTTTTCGTTTGCATTTTTATGGCGAATTACATCATGATGAACAACCAACTTGCCCAACAAGCCATCTTTGTTTTCTTTTTCTCCCCTCTCTCCAGCTGCCTTGGTAGGCACGTGGGCACACAGGCAGGGGCGGATTTAGAGGGGGGGTCCGGACGTCCTGACCCCCCTCTTGATTTCTGCATGCGTAAAATTTAGGGCGTGAAACGAGGGAGAGGGGGTTCCTAAACCAAATGGTACGCTGACCAACACCTGACCCCCCCCTCAGGAAATTCCTGCATCCGCCCCTGCACACAGGTTCCATCGTTTCGTTGACACGTTTCATGGAAGTTAATTTTGTGGAACACGCCCCTGCGACGTTTCATCTACAACATATTTTTGTTTGCTAAGCTGCCAAAGCTAGCGTGTCATTTACTGAGGAGTGTTTACCCAAGCCTTGGGCCCTCCGCCCTCCTTTCTCTCCCTCCGTAAACCAGGTGAGACGCAAAATGTTGGTGGCGGGAAACAGAAGGGTTATGTTTGACAAAACGTTGCAAGGTCTGTCGATGAAACAAACGCGAGAAGCCTTTCGATGAAACAAATCGTCGATGAAACATCAGATGTCGACGAAACAATCTGTCTATGAACGTTGTTCGACAAACTGATTGCCACCATTAGCATGCTATGTAGGATCAGTTTGTGAAAATAAAGACTTTTAGGGCTTTGACTCCGTTTACAACACCGGCAAAGATCGGGATCAACTGCAGCAAGCACTGCTCTACACTAGGACGTTTCATTCATACTTAGGTTTCGAATTTTGTCTCATATTCTCTCAAATGGAAAAAAAAAAAAAAGAATTAAAACTGACGTTCTGTAAAATTGAGCTGAAAAGGGAGCGAAAGGCTGCAACCTTCACTTGTACAGACAGAGTTCAAAACAACCCCACAACAATAATTATATTGCACTTAGAAGGGCGCAAGTGGTGGTGTGTGAGCGTAGACAGATGGGTGAAAACCCTTACGCAGGGCGCCTGTCAGCCCGCCGCCACCTGCGGAAAGCAATAGCATAAACGAACTCGCACTTAAAAGACGTAAAAACCACTGTGAAAAGCCGCGCCATTGCGCAGTTGAACTTAAGCCGAAGACCCTCGATGAGGAAGGGCAATTAAATCAACAGGATGGAAACAGACGCACGGAAAGACGCCCTTACCCAAAACCTCTCGCTGCACTGTCATTGTTTAGCCAGGCGCCTCCGTTCTTCCGAATCATTTGAGCTTCAATTTTCTCCAAAAGCTGCGCCGCGTTCGGGAAGTTCCGAAGGGCTTCTTCCGTGACCTCTGGGAAAGAAAGGGGGAAAACGCAAGTAGAGAAAATAAGAATGCAGTAGGGAGAAGCATCGTAGAAAACGCAAAACGAAAGTCGCTTCCACGCGCGGCACGAAGTTTTTACCAAAAACACATGGCTTAGAGCATGGCATACCGTTCTGACCAACTTCCATGGTACCCTGTAATGTTTGCGGACTGGCGCATGTGTTGGGGCCGCTTAAGCACAAGGTTCGAACACTTTCTATGGGACCGTGGCCCGCGTATGCCGAACAAAAGCGGTAAGCGCGGTAAAGTTTCGAAGTGGAAAGCATCATGTTTGGAAACCGAAACGTGCGGCCAGCGCAATCGCTACCAATCGCCACCATTCGAATCACGTGACCGCAAAAAAACAAATTCTAATACAAACATAAGTAATTTGTGTTAGCCATGCTAAATCATTTTATTGTATTTTTGTTATTGAAATTAATTTTAGCTTAAAATGCTGCTCGTTTGTATTTATATGAGTTTGATTACGCAACGACGACGAAACGTAACTGGCTGGGGTCAGTTCGCGCGCCGAGCGCGAGCGCCCTCTAATCAAAATTTGTACGGTAGTCAGGAACTCAAGATGGCTGAGGGAGGTACTCAGGCGACGTTATGCAGGTATGTGCAGTTTACGTAATTCATCGTCCATTGGGTCAAGTTACGGCGCTTTCAAACCGCCGCAGCTTGAACACAATGCCCCGCACAAAGTCCACCGTTTTTTTCGTTGAGAAAATCTTCACTGCCTCTCGTGAAGTACCTTACCAGCGTTCGATAGGTCGAATAACAACGTTCGCAGAGCAGATTGTTCGTCGAAACGCTCACTGGTGACACGTCTATTGTCGTCAAAACCTTTCAGGATATCGCTCGAAATACTCTCCGTTGCGTCGTTGTGGCGAATCGACATTGTTGCGTGACGGAAACATACGTAACCGCCTTAAGTTTCGTGTTCGTGCCTCGTTCGGCAGAAACGGCGAGTTGCGTTTGTTTGAAGTGTTTCCGACGTGTGCGGTGGGCAGGAAATTATAGCGGCATGTTTATCTCACCCGAACTCGGCGTCAGCGAGCGCGAAAGCTCGTGGACGTTCACGCGAACGCGTCTACGTGGTTCTCTTGCGGTCGGCCCGTATGTAACGCGCCCAGATTGTGACTGACTGACTTACAAAAACTGGCACACTTCCGACACAGAACGGAAGGTGGAAAGCGACGGGTCGGGTTGTGCTGGCTGTGTGCTGATCTTGTCAGTTGGGATAAAAATCGCTCCTAACTTGCAGTTTCTGGGTGCATCGGGGTGGACAGGCGTGTTTGGGAATCAAAATAAAATAGACATGTTTGTTTCGGGAAGTGCGGTTGGGACAAAATGAGTGAAAGGAAGGGCGCTTCTCCGCGTCCTAGAATTTCATTTTCTTTTGTGTCGCGGCGGAAGCAATTTTTTTACGCGTTCGCTAGCCGTCGTGGTCTTGTGACAGGGCTGTCGTCCCACCCTTTTCTGAAAGGATAAGTTGTATAGTTGTGTAGCACGCCCTATCGAATTCTTGTTTCCATAAATGCAAACGCGCTCTGCTCGGAGCGTGTGTGTGTTCGAATGGTTTGACATGTTCGACCTCCGTTATTTCATTTCTACTTCCGAACCGAGATGGCGCCACTATTCTGCTTACTTCTGACAGATGCGTCAGTAGTTACAGAATGGGCGCGTCGTTATTTGACGGGAGCTCATTACAATTCCGATCCCGATGTTTACAAGCTGTTAAAGAAATTCATTGACACTTGGTTCTTTTCGTTTTCGCTTCGCAGTAGAAAATTACAGTGTGCAAAAGTTTTTTTTTTTTTTTTTCATGTCTATATATATATATGTGTGTGTGTGTTTAACTTTATTTTGTTCTATATATTTTTTTTTGTATGTGGCATTCTCGTCACTTCCATTATAAGTTAAAAAATGACAACGCGATGAATGACGAATTAAAATATTTTAAATAAATGTTTTAATTTCTTTTACAGCACTTTTCGAGTTAACCTATGTGTGCAAACTATACAGACTGCATATTGTCAATTGATTTCGAGAGAAAACAGAAAAAAATCATATTTCTTTCAAGTATAAATTTAAATATATATAAAAAAAAATACCCCTGTCAGACGGGCACCTCAAATGACATTTACCCCAAATGACATTCAGTCTAAATGTCATTTAGGCAGTGTCACACGGCAACTCAAATGACATTTGACTTAAATGGCATTCGAGCTCAACTGAGTTCTCCCTAACTGATTTACGGCTCGTAAATGTGTAGTCTCGTTAGCAGCGGTCAGCACAAGTTCCGCGAATTGAAATAAAACATTATAAATAATATAAATACAATTGAAAACAATGCTTGTAGCAATTATTATTAGATAAAAATGCTTATAACGTGTATATCTCGCACACCTTTTGCGATATATTTGTTTAATATACTCGCGGTCTCAGTTGCGCGTCAGGAACGCGATCCGACGTTCCGGCAGTTCCGGATCCATCGCACTACGATCATTGTCGTCAGCAGGCTCCATCGCTACAGGGTCACGGTCTTCGCTTGAATCGATCTCAGACGTAAACGTCAACGAGGTATACGAATCCGGCGAAAAACAAAAGAGTGCGAGGAACAACAGCGAGTAAGATGCACGGAGTTCCGAAAGTAGACGAGCCAAGCGGCGGAACGGCTACGGCTACGGATTACTTGGGATTGCTGACGTCGTGTCATAGTTGCCACAAAACACCTTGTCTCCGTCAAAACGTGTACTTAGTTTTCATCACCGTGTTTGAATTTTATGTTCTGAGAATTCATTAAATTTTATTTACTTAGTAAACAATAATATAAACACTAGCTTGCCGGGTTAACAACATACCGCTATCGTGATAGACATCACCTAAATGACATTTGAGTTGCCCGTCTGACACGACACGACTTAAATGTCATTTGAAAATCCTAAAGACCTTTAGCGTAAATGACATTCAAGGTGCCCGTCTGACAGGGGTATTAGTTGCTATAACATTTATCTGCGATCCTGGAAATCTTTATTGAGTTATCCAGAACTGCAGACACAGGCCTTTGGAACGAGATGACTTGATATGCCTATGGTAGACTGGAAAACCATGAATTGAGCCCTGTTTATCATGTAACAGTTCTGGGGTAAGATATAATAGCTTTATTACCTTTAAACTCTGTATGCCCACTACACTTCAAACGTCGTAGCCTTCTCAGTCCTTAAAGGGGTCATGAAACGATTTTCCTACTTCTTCCTCCTTAGCTTTAATCCTCAACTCAAATGCGAATTGTGAAATCACGTGGTCGTGACATTCCTTCGGCACCGGTGCGATGACTCCTAGCTTCCACCGTGCTTTTTATGCACACCATAGAACTTGTCATTCCCCAGTGACAATAAGTTCCGTCAGGGCACTCATTGGCCACGAACGCGAATCCAAATATTCGTCGACGGATTGATTGTTGACGATGGCGCATACGTCCGAGTGACGCAGTTCTCGTGTCCAATGCGTGAGCTGGGCTCTGCTGACGTCAGTTTGGCGCCGGTGACGCGCTTTTGAAACCGCGGATGTATCATAGTGAAAAGGCGGAGAGCTTTCGAAGGCAAGAATGTACAAAATAGTCCGCTATATTTTCAAATGTTCGTACCGAAAAGCTGGCTTTTGACTTTCTAGCCTCTTTCTTTTGGCCAACTAAACGATATGCGATTAGTAAAGTCCCAATTTAAAATCATTCATCCCAACCCAAAAGTCGTTTCATGGCCCCTTTAATGTTTTTATTGCCCTAAAATATTGTCTGACAAAAAAGGTGTCTTTGACTTCCTGATTGGCATAAATGTCACTGGGAGTCGGGCTTTGGCCAGATGGGATCAACCTGAGCCGCTGTCATCATCTGATGGAGAAGATAGAGCAAGATGCTCACGAGGAAACCTCAATGATAAATTGAAAACAACCACTGCGATTGATCTCGCTGACAGTAAATAGCCAACATCCCCATCCGTCACTTTTATGAATGCCAGTAACCTAGTTTCTACCAACCCTTATTACGGGCAAAAGTGAAAGAGCACGGTGTTGAAATTTTGACATTCTTATTTTTAGCAGATTCATGTGTCCTAGCATTTTTGCTTACTACAGCCACTGAAATACCTATCACATTCCTGTTCTGGCTGTCCCCGAACTCCTGCCTCCCTATCAGCTGGCTGCTTGTTCTGCTTGTTATGTCTGCCCGTGTTTGGCAGAGTAACATATTTAATGGGCCGTGCAGGGAAATTTCCAACTTCAGACATTACAAGCCAGCAACACTGGGATATGCGGATCGTTACATTGCACGCACGCTGCTTGTAAACATCCAGGTATTGAGATTGTCCGCTATCTCCGGCTTTGCGGCTGATAGGGGGTTATTGCAACCCCTGGAGTGGGCTTCTCTTCAGATTTCTTGACACACTGTGAGCAACGCTGCCATGATGTGAGATAGTCACCTATTGCAGAAGTCAAATCCCCACCCCTATTTTCAACATGATTTGATATTTGTTCTTAAAAAAACGCCAAAAAATATTCCACTTTTAAAGTCCGTTGCAACTCAAGAAGGTAGGGCGAGGGTAAGACGGGCCGGGTAGGGGGAAGCAGACAGAACGCTAAAGAGAGAAGGTGGTTTCTCTTTTCTTTAGCATTCCATCTGCTTCCTCCTCCCCGGTCTATCTTACCCTCGCCCTACCTTCTAGAGTTGCAACGGACTGTAGTAATTGTGGAACCCTGGCCAATGGTTACCTCGACAGAATTGGTATACTTAGCCATGGCGGGAGATGAGCGAACGTTGCTGACTGGGAAGGACAGTCGTCTTTGGTTTAACGCCCCTCCCTGCATCCACAAACCTTTGCCAATCATAAAAAAAAAAAAAATTAATTTTTTTTTTTATTGATTTTTGAAAGTTAGCCCACTCCCTATTTTCACCCGATTGCCTTCGATTTTGGGTGAGCTATCTAAGAACATTATGGTACTTATGCATACATTAGTTGTCTTAAATGTAGCAGTTGTCACAATTAGTTGTCAGAAATGTTACATTGCTTGTGAAACAGAAGTTTCTGTACTCACTCATCTCTTAGGCCATTGAAGAGGCGGTTGATTTTGCAGTTTGTACTCGGGTTGCCTGACCTGTCCCACTGGTTGTTGGAAAATGTTTTCTTGTGGGCTGCCTTTTGCCGCTTCTAAAGCTTGGTTAGTTTTTATTTCGGGACATTACAGAAACCCAGCAACTGATGGAATGAGAATGGGAGAGTGTGTCATTTAAATGCTCGGCTTCTAGCTTGTGCACCATGCTCTGACAACGCGATCGACGTGCACGAAACACCAAAGCATTGTCGACGCTAGGAAGCTTGTGCTGGAGGCAGTACAACTGACTATGTAGTGTCCTTTGAGAGTGAGTTGTCTATAGGTGTATTGCGGTTCCTATTTTTAGAGCACAGCTCTTAGGTGCTCGTTTCTGCGTATAGCGGTGTGTCGTCGGCGTAACTGAACCGTTAAATTTTAGTGGGAAATTGAATTGCTGTCGAGGTCACGTGACTTCAATTTTCCCGCTAAATTTAGCGGGGAAAATGGTGTCATATGACTTCATGTCACGTCACCCATGAACAAATTCCATTTCTCCGCTATATTTAGTGGGAAAGTTGACGTCACGTGACCTCAACACCAATTCAGTTAACTGCTAAATTGAATGGAGGGGCGAGTACGGAGGAGGAGGGGAGGGGCATACCCTCCTCTTCATACCTTCTCCTCTTTCTCAAGAGCTGTGCTCTAATTTTGCGTTACAGAGATTTGCAACCATCTCATTTTTTTTCCTTCTTAGTTTCTAACTTTCGGTAATTGGTTTTTTTTTTAGGGAGCTTCCTTGTTCCTACACTTTCGGGCAGCCACATTGAGATTCTGTTCGATGGATCCGTTTCAACAAATCTCGTATCATATGCTACAATTGCTGTAATGTCACTAAGTTTCATTGTACTATTGCAGCCAATATGAACTGAAACCGCTCCACATGGCGCACAGTATTATCAGAGCTGCCTGTCAACATTTTTCTGCAAACTGCGATGCACGCTAAGACCAAGACAATTCCCCTCCGGCGCTCACTGCACCACTCTGCTACTGAGACAGCAGTTCTCAGCTGTGGCAGGACTGTTCAGATGGATGTCCGGATCGCCAGGTTTTTCTCAAGCTCCTGTGCTAATGGAAAGTGTTCACAAATACCACTACGACGAGCTAGCAGCTCTTCTCATCCCTTGGGGGCTCGAGAACGCCTTATGTGCGGTGCATTCCCGGGTCGATCTTCATCTTTTTAGGCGTGGGATTATAGGATTCACAGTCGCTGACGATTTCTCCTTACTATTTCCCTTTGCCAGTAGGACATTTGCATGCTCAGATGTCTGACACACTTCTATCAGCACACTCAAATTTTTCGAATATGTCTCTGGTGAATACAGAAAGACACCTGGTGTTGAGCAACTCATTGCTTTGTAGATCTGTTGTGTTATGTTTTTGTAGAGTTGTTGTTATTTAACTATTTTTAGCTGCTGTACTTTAGGGGTTCGAGGCTTTGTCAGGCATCACGCCTTTATCTCTGCTGCCTATTTGGTAAATCTACAAAACAAATAAAGAAAAAAAAATGTGAACTTAATATTGTGTGACCAAGTCAGGACTCTGAAGAAATTGTTTCGAGAAAGTTTTCAATAGATTTGCGCTGTTTCACGAATAGGTTTTACGGTTTGATTAAACCAAGGGATAGCTCCTCCACTTCCTCACTGGCAGAAGACTTTGGAAGTGCAGTTTGGCTCCACGACCGCCGAAGGGAAGTAGTCTTGGCCTTAGCGTGCGTCACAGTTTGCAGAAAAATCCGACTGACAATTCTGATAGTATTACGCACCATGCGAAGCAGCATTTAAGCTTATTGGCCGCGATGATACCTGACTTGCTGACACCAATGGTTTCTTGCGGATGGAGGAGGCAGCTTTATTCGA